>WOVY01012137.1:45000-227678 GCA_013436015.1 Rhipicephalus annulatus | reverse complement strand
TGGGCGCAGCATAGCAATTATCTATAGTGTACTAGAATGGCCTTACAATTGTGAAAAAAAACATATAACAGAAAGTGCAACACCAATGGTTAGCTCATGGGCAGTACTACGCATACCTTTTGTGTATACACAGTTTGCATGCATGCAGTGAATGACCGCGCATTGGCGTTAAACCGTAACTATACACACCGTGGCAGTTTGTTATTTCAAACCTATTCTATAGACTACTACAGCAAGCACACCTTTAAATATAATTTAGACACAGCAACATACGTGCAGAGCCGTCAGTCAAGCTGAGATGCACAGATATGAACAAGATCTTCTTTACTTATGTATACGAATGCCTCTCTCCTCCTATTACTAGGCATGAAAGTAGAAATTAGAGTATATATGTGTGTGTATAGGTATTTCCATAGTGGTGAATAAAAAGAATGAAATGGATACGAAATACCACAGTATGCATCAGTGTGTCGAAAGAGAAAAAGTTCATTTCGTCCGGAATATAAGTTGTCGGGACATTATGTTGGGGAACTAATTGCGTCGGTGCATTTCTGTCACACAACTAAGAAATGTGCATGTTCACGATCACCCGTTACGAAGAGAGAGTGTTCAAAATAAATTTTCATAATTATCACACCTTTTTCGGTTTTAGCTTACCGAGAGTAATTATACTTTTGAGAAATACTGTTGTGAGTCAAAGAGTGGAAATACTGAAGTTCGCTTTACACTCGTTCATTAGCGCTGACCCGGACAGCTCTATAAATAAGGTGCGAATTTCTAAATATGGTCGCGCTAACTGGTAGATAATTAAAAAAATTGTTATACCACTGTTTACACATATTAGCTGTTCATTTTGTGTAAAGCAGACAAATATAGTTATTTCTTTTTATTCGGGGTGTTGGTGCGTCCGCGGGCTGTCGCCGAAAGCACGGCTTTAATATGAGAAAAACAGAAGGTGCCAGTGCTCCAACTATGCGTTAGGGCTATGTTCAAAGCAAAGAGGTAACCAGGGGTCCCCTCGGTAGAAAATATTTGCTGACTTTCTGCAGAAGCCCGGTAAGTGTGGGCTTTTTACTAAGAACATTTTGTTTGGCGAACTGCTGCATAACTTCCAGAGACGTCCGTGGCCCATGCGAAGTATAACACGCTCTGGGCTTTTTTTGTTTAACTTTTGCTGCCTCTTTACATTGTGGTGTTGTATACTGCCATTATTTTGCGTCGGCGACGAAGAGATTAAATGTATGCGGAAGCCGGGGACGTTAGCCGGAAATCCAGTGTGCCTCTCTGCTGTGAACAAGGGACAATGGATGAGCGTAACGGTAACAGAGATGTAATAAAGCACAAGAAAGGAAGAATGAGCGTTATGTATTTCTTCTTACCCTGAAGTATTGTGAGAACGGACCTTAAGTGGACATAGGTTGAATGTCTAGGAGAAACTGCCTCCAATAGAGTTCGATATTTCGACAGGTGGATCCTGTCATGACTGCTGCCATGTATCCCTAAAAAAAGTGATCAGACTCCAGGTGCATTAGGTTCGATTATATTTATAATACGATACCCGTCAGTATACGAACTGAGCCTACCACCATCGAAGTTTGTCGCTTCCGTCACCTTAGATGGCAAGTGGTTTATTAAAATTCATTTTCCTTTATGTCATAGTTGCTAAATTTCAGTTATCAAATAAAAATAGTGTGCCCTGTTCAATCAGTGGTTAGGGTATGTTCTGCCGTCATATGGTTGTGTTTCACAAAAATACGGGCATTTTGTTCAATTCTCCTTGTTTTGTTGATATACGATCTCATAGACACTTCACAAAATGACCGATTTCTTACGCCAAAACCCACCGGTTTCTGGGCATCATTATTGATAGGGACCTCTGTTGGAGTCCGCATGTGACCTATATGAAGAAGCACCTGACCGCTATTTCCCAACTGTTTAAGTTCCTGGCAGGAAAGACGTGGGGGATGTCAGTAGACGCAATGATAGAGCTCTATACATGGCCCTGTTTCTCGGTTTCCTCAGATATAGCTTGCCCGTGCTTAGCAATACCTGCAAGACCAATGTTCGTGTTATACAGGCAGTACAAGCCCAAGCGCTGGGAGTGTGCCTCGGTCTGCCCAGATGTACGTCAACGGAAGCAACAATTGCAATTGCTGGTGACTATCCGATACAAACTCACATTGTTGTAGAAGTCCTGAGAACGCACATCAGACACTTCGCACGTGCTCCCTGTCATCACCTTGCACTGTTGCCTTCAGAGAGGCGCCAAGCATCGTTCGCTAAAATGATTGTGAAATACAACGATAAACTTCCCTCGGGCTTCAATCCTGCATCTAAACCATCCATACCACCTTGGTGTCTTATTCGACCCACAGTGCATCTTAGTGTACCAGGGATCCGGAGGAAATCTGAGCTTTCGTCGCCCGTGCTGAAACAACTCTCTCTTCTTCTTTTGCACGAGAAATATTCAGACAGCATACATGTCTACACCGATGGTTCCACGAACCACCAGTGTTCGTCAGGGGCAGTAGTTATCCCAGCAAAAGGTGTTATTATCAGCTTTAGGACTGACCACTCCACGGCATCTACAGCAGCGGAACTAGCTGCTTTGCGCGCTGCACTTTGTGTGTCGGGAACCACCGCAACAATGGTCGATTTTCAGCGACTCAAGGGCTGCCCTACAATCTGTGCTCTCAGCACTGCGTCGCGGCCCATACGAACAGCTTGTTTTCGAAATTCGATGCCTTCTCCACACTTCACACGAGAAAGGGCATTATGTGACGCTTCAATGGCTGCCAAGTCACTGCGGCATCATAGGGAACGAACATGCCGATACTGCCGCGCAGGCAGCCCTTGAAGGAACACGAGAAGAAGCCATACCACTTTCGAGGACCGATGCTGCCAGTAATCTTCGACGACTTGCGCGTGAAATCACATTTTCACTATGGTGCCCACCAAGCATCGATATGAATCGTCAACACCACCTGTCCTCTTTGATGGCTCTCCGCATGCCCACTGGACTCGACCGAAGAGAAGCCACCCTTCTTCAACGCTAAGGCTAGGAGTGGCATTTACAAAATCTTATTCTTTTGTCATAGGAATGGCCGACAACGCTCTCTGCGATGCCTGTCATTGTGAAGAGACGCTACACCACATCCTGTGTTACTGTCCGTTGTATGAAATCCAGAGACAGTCACTGGCGTCCGCTTTTGCGCGCATTGACAACAGCCAAATGTCTGTGGACACTATTCTGTCAAGTGCCCGAGAGAAGACATTGCAACAGAAGGCGACGAAAGCTTCGTTGAAATTCCTACGCGACACCGACTTGAACAAGCGACTGTAACAGCAATGTCACACACCGCGAAAGACAAGACTGGACTATCACTGAGTGTGCGCGCGTTGTGCTGCCGAATGTGCTGTTTCTCTCTTCCTTCTTTGCTCTCTTTCATCTCCCCCATCCCTCTCCCATCCACAGGGTAGCAAACCGGCTGCCTATAGGCTGATTAACCCTCCCTGCCTTTCTTTTCCCTTTATTTCCCTTCCTTCCTTCCTTCGAATATTCTCAAAATATTGCTTCAAAGCGTCGTTATCTGCTTTCCACTGTGAAAGGCATGTATTTTGTAAAAAAAATAACTTCTATGAGTGGTTCTTTATTTATTAATTTGGTGAAATGAACATTGGGTTCATTTAATTACTATATGCATGCGATCAAGTGAAATTTGGATATGGCGTGCCCCCATTTGAGTTTTGACGCTTGCACGGAGCTCACACCTTGCACTTAAGTCACTTACTTTAACGTATAGTTGCCGTCTTGAACACTACACACTTTTGCACGCATTTTAAAACATATCGTGCTATGATTTAGCTAACAGAGCAACCCTCAGTTTCTAAGTGTTCATGTTACTCAAAGATAGGCGTACCAACGTGAACTCACGCAAGGAACACTTAAAAACGGGCAGGCAGATTTAATAGTTTTCTCAGAAACACTTCACAGATCTGTGATAGGGCATTGACCGACTCGTGGAATCTTGCAAATGCGCAGATACTGGTACATTCTGAAACAGCACAAACAATACTGCTGCTTATGTGAGTCAAAGTAACTTCGCTTCAACTTGAAATCGATTTCATCATTAGGAGCCGAGACAGCTGAGACAAGCCAGAGTTCACTCGCAGTTATGTCAATGAAAATGTTCCGGCCACATGATAGCTTCTTGCGTGATAAAGTTTACCAATGCGGGCTAGTTTCACGAACTCATGAGCGTTCCGTCAAAAGGAAATATTTGCCTGAACAATTTAGCAGTGATTTGTTGCTTGCAATAGTTTCTGCCATAACTTTATGATGACTTACGCCTAAAGATCCCTTAAGTTATCTCTTAAATGGCTCTTAAGCTGGAACTATGGCCTGAAGCATCACTTAAATGAAATTATCTTTGGTAAAGTGTGCACGGATATCTGAAAAAGATGTATAGTGGCATGTTTTGAATAAAATCGTGCTGCTCAACTTGCCGCTTCACTAACAATTAAGTCCATCTGTTTTCAGGTGTGCGGCAAACTTGCATTCCGATAGCTGTTTACGTTTTCCGCTTCTTTTTTTTTGTTGTAGTTTTGTTTTCATGTTGGCTTTCTCATTTGTAATTTGTGATGGTGAGCTGCATCGCAGATACTATATTGCTTGCTTATTATTTATCATGCACTTCCACTTAATTAAAGAAGCTGAGTTAAGATGTGTTAGTGTAGCATAATTCAATCAGTTATCTTATAGTATGCACCCAAGATCTTGCTTTTAATTTGTAGGAATAAAGTGTTTGCACTCTGTTTTTCGGATGATTGTTGTTTGCGTGACATCTCTAGAGGCGGGAACAATAAAGGGTCACTTTTATTGCTAACTCCAGAAAGATCATGGTTATGAAAACGTTCATAATTTGCAGCTTAGGTGTTGGCGCAGTTTGGAGCCTGCGAAATGAAGATGTGAAAGGGTAAAAATTATATGCGCTTTTTTTTTGACATACAAGAATTAAACGATCCACCAAACTTGAATTTATTGAAGTGAAGTTGATGGGCAGTGCGCAGACAACTCAATAAGTCTTTCGGTGTAATCAAGAAACCGCAGAGATATTGCACAAACGATTGCTAGATTTTATTCTACAGCTCCGTCTTCTCCCTCCTTTTTTTTTTTTCCTCCGGTCGACCCTCGCCTGTTCTCTTCTCGGTACTCTGCATCCTCCAGCCTTCCAGAGGTGGTATGGTACAGCGTTACCAACGGAGCTTGCCTCGGTCTATCTATCAGGTACCTCGTAATAGATTGTCTATAGTAAAACGCGTTCAGTTGCTGTCTTGATATAACAGCATGCAGAGTGCCACATGAACGGGCATTTGGAGCGGCATAGTCGTCTTGTGACGGTAACTGTAATCTTGCTGGCTTGGTTTGAAGGTAGCTTGGTAGTATGCTGTCGAAACGACTTTTTATTACTAACATGGCGTTCGTTCGTCGTCATTTGTCCCGCTGCTGAAGGAGTTTTGTAAAACTGGCTGTCAGAGGCTGCTCCCATTCCTGAGAAAGGAAACCTGCATGGTCTGCCGGTGTACGAGCCGTTTTTGATTGGTCGGAGTAAATCCCAAGGGCCATTTCCACCAACATGTAAAGCCATATATAGTGTGCTTACATAGGGCTTTTCGAGTGGCATATCATAGAAGCATGGAACTGTAAAGGTATTTTCAATTACATTCATAACTTTTGGCTGTTAAAGGCTGACTCTTCGTTTGCTGCTGTGGCTTTCTTTATGTCGAGTATATCACTCCATATGAACGCGATGACACGTTTGGGTTGACCTTCTGAAATTTATATTGGCTGCCATCCTAGTGCACTTCGTCTGATGGTATATCAAGGAAACTTTTTTTTCTGTTTCTCGTTTTAATGGCCTCGATGTTGTCCTGAGAGACAATCATGCTTCCTCCTACTGCTGTCACGTTTCATAGTGTGCGCGCGAATAACGTGTTTTCTCCATTTTATCTCAATGAATTTCAACATTGCGTGTAATATTCTGTGGAAATAGCAGATACCCCGAAGGAAGGGTTTATCTAGGGGTCTGCTCGGTGAGTTGGCTTGTTTTACAATAGTTCCTTCATTAAAAGATTGTACCAAGCTATATACTGATTATGTACCTATTTCTTCATTTGTTTTGCTGGTTGACTCTTTCCTATATTAGGGCCATACTTACGATGGGGCGTCGTCTTCTAATCAATCAACAAATCAGTGATTATTTATTTTCAATTCCCTATACTAGAGGTCCTCCAGGCGAAAATCTGTTGAGTCACTTAGCAAGTACTTCAAGACCCTTTATGGCATCAATGTATATAAACAGCATACAGCAAAATAAAAAAAAATAAACAAGTATTTAAGCGTATATTGTTTGCATTAATGAAAGTATGCTAAAAATGAGTCTGTAACAATGGTCATTACAAGTAAAAAGCAGCGAAGGAGTGCAACCTTAAATTGTAATCAAAGCCAGAACAAATACAAAAAGTGCGCCAACGAAGAGTACAGTACATTAAAAATAATTTAATAGATACAATCACTCTAATGCGTCTACTTGAGAGGGAGTGTCAGAGTAATTATTTAAGTTCCGGCATTTCTTGATAGGTTGAGTGTTATGTTTTATCTTTTCTTCTTCGTCGTCCTTGTCACCAATGTGCGCTGCCGTTTACTCTGGTGTCTGTTCCGCAACTAGCGTACTTTGTTTGCCTTGGGTACACTAGTTTCGTAATGGAAAACCCCAACAATGATTCCAATCATTATTGAGTACACCGAGAGAAACACCGAAGGTCCTCCCGGTTACGAGGTGCGGCTAATTGTATCTCGAGTGTGGTTTCTTGTAAAACTCGCAATGGGTATCTGTATCCACATGGAGAACGAATGCGGTGTTCTCAAAGCTTCCCATTGTGACGATAAAACGGTACCTTGGATTAGTTGGTGATTCGGGGTCGACATGTTTGCACAGCCCGAAATGAACGAGAACATATTGCAGAATACAAGACACAATACAGGCGCTGTTTTTATTTCATTTTCTTTGAAGGACACAACACAGCGCCTGGCTTGTGTCCTCTCAGCATTATTCGTTCATTTAGCGATTTGCAAATATGTCCATTCCCATTGTGCTCACTCGAAGTACAGTGCGTATCACAAACTGACCGTTCACAAGTTTCGTCTACACTGCTCGTATGTGCTTTCTCAATTGCATATATACCTGTATCCAGTACTACTCTAAGAAATGTGTGATTTTTGAAAATTTTTTGTGGTATCTTTTGCAATGAATGTTTTGGCAGTATTGTTTCTATGCCCACTCCTGTATGAGCCTTTGACTTAAATTTTAGATAAATAAATAAATAAATAAATAAATAAATAGTCATAAATTTCCAACATTAAAAAATTAAAAACAAAAGCATCATGGGAAAACACCTGCTTCTAGCAAATTACCGGAAGTTCTCATGCCACTCCCAAGAAAAAACTTGGAATTTCAGCTAACACGGCTTGTAATGACTGTGTTAATGGCTTCGATCGAAGACAACAATGTTTATGATGCACATATCGTTTCTGTACATCGAACAGTATAGGGGTCCGATGCAGTCGAAACAATTTTATTACCGCATGGAACAACCTATCCACTAACACGCTTGTGGTGTTGTTCGCCGTGATGTGTATCTGGAAACTTTCTTATCGTTCTTTTGCACGCACTATCAGACAATAGACGCAAAATTTATCTGGAACACCAAAGGTATACGCGAGTTTCTAAAGCATGAATGTGACACGCATGTTTTGCCCTTAGAAAATGCCATTGTGCAACATGTGTTTTGCCCCTATTGCAAATTGTCATCCTCGTATTTGTGCCATATTAAGAAAACCATGCTTGCAATGACAGCCATTGCATATATTGGCTTCTACGAGATCCTGACAAATATTGCTCCACTAAATTGTGCACTCCGTATCCTTGCGGCACATGTTCGCTCAATGGTTTTCATATACTTAGAAAAGCAATTTTTGAGGCTTCTAGATCGAAACGATTCAAGGACAGTGAAACTTTTCCTTGCATTAGCCCAGCGACATTTTCTTCCTGTTGTCTATAATTTTCCCGACTGGCGGCGTCTTCGTATCACACTGTCAATGTTCTATATGAGTTCTTCCAAGTATGCTTTACGTAGAATTATGATTATCTTTTTTTTTTTGCTGATCAGATTCCTAGGTTCCCACTTCCATAGTAAATGTAGTTTTCAATAATAAAGATGAAGGTTTGTTGATTTCGAAAGATGACTAGAGTTCATGTCTGTTCTTATATTCGAGGATAATAAAAGATGTCTCACTCCTGGGCGTTAATATTCAAAATATCGATCCAAGTTTACATATTATATTGCAAACAACATTCAGTGGTCATGTCAACTATTCAAAGAATTTCATGTTGGCAACTGTTCCAGCCATTGTTGAGAGTGTGTGCTGGGGGAGGGGCGACTATGAATGATCTATCTGATATCATAAACGTTCATTTTAATTCTTATCGCTTGTCTCCGCACTATAGGATAAATAAGATATTCTCATATACAATCTTTTGCAGCTTCAAGTCCCCAAGTGTGGTTCATTGGAGTCAGAAAATAAGTTATAGACGGCGATGTTCGCATATATATAAAACACATTTGATCAACCAAAACTTACTACGTAGCCCTTCGCCTTACCGCGTCCGAACCACTGAAATTTGCGTAGTAACAATTAACAACGCTACGTGTGCATTTGGTGTTTGTTTATATCTTCGATCGCAAATTTTTCGTGCCTTTCTTTTTTGCTGGTATGATTGTAGCACATTTTTCATATTAGCATCTTCTCCATCTCTTGCCGGTTAGAAGACACAACTAAGGAGCCTCTGTCGGGCAGTTGATTGTGACTTTCAACCTTTGATCCGAAACAGTGCCTTTCGGTAAACGATAAATGAAAACCTTATGTGTCCTATGCTCGGGTGTTTTCTGCACCTACATTTTCTTCGTTATTAAAACTGTTTCGCTATTGAGCACCAGGGTTGTGTAGCTTGAATAACGTGCTCATTAAGCGCACGAGGGTTCCATCAGCTTTGACCATTTGCATTATTTAGTATTCATACTTCAGTCCCTATTCAAGTGCGCTGTCAACCAACCACTTCAGCCTCATTAAACACAATCACTGCACATCTCTGTCTTACTTTCTCTCACTCTCGCACACTTTCTCTCGTTGTATATGTATACGACATCAAAAGTTTACTGTTCTGTACGTGTGTGCTAGCGCGTTTGCATGTCGGAGGCTGCCGCGTCTGACGAAGCTTTTGCGCCTCTCCGTTTGCCCCGTCGCAGGTGCCAGTGGGTTGCGTCGCCGAGGCCGCCAGACCTACACCCGCTACCAGACCTTGGAGCTGGAGAAAGAGTTCCACACCAACCACTACCTGACGCGGCGGCGGAGGATTGAGATGGCGCACGCTCTGTGCCTCACCGAGCGCCAGATCAAGATCTGGTTCCAGAACCGCCGCATGAAGCTCAAGAAGGAGATCCAGGCCATCAAGGAGCTCAACGAGCAGGAACGCCAGGCACAGGCAGCCAAGGCTCAGCAGGCGGCGGCCGCGCAGGCTTCGAGCGACGCCGGCAAAACGTAAGATCCGACCGGTCTCATCCTCTCCGGGCCGCTCCTGGAGGCAAGGACAAACCCCTTTGTAGACAGGCGGCTCCGTACTACTACTACTACACCAACTACTACTACTACACTACGCTCCCACCGCGGCGACAGCTTGGGCAAACGCGCTCCTCGCGAAAAAGCCCCGATCGCCTTCTCCTTTCCACTGGTTCTCCACATACGTATTACTATAAGCGCGTACACGCAATGAGCCGCCCAGGCCAGCAACGTACACATTCATTTCACGCCGCACGGTAAATTAATTGCGTGCGTGTGCGCGTCCGTGCTTGCTGTGCCGGGCACGGGTATTTCTCTCGACTCTCAGAAATGGCGGTGACGTGGCGCGGGCCCTCCTTTTCTTTTGTTTCATTTCGTCGCGAGTCGTTGTCCGCCATTTTAAAAGGCGTTCGTCGGACGCCGCACGTCCCTCTGAAGAACAAATTCCGGGGGAAAATGAAAAAAAAAAGTTTTGAAAGGGCTGCCGTCGCATCGAGGCAGTTTGGACTTTCGTTCACATTTTTTCCCCCTGCCCTGTCGTACCATTTTTTTTCTTCTTTAACGATGATGGTGCGCGTTAGGTCTGATGCGTCCAACCACGAACGACACTGATTGGGCTCGGTGTTGACCCGAGACTGATCACGCTTCTGGCATCGACTAAGGGCGATTGCTGCTTCTTCCGAACTACGAAAGCACACTTGCCCTCGCAAGACTGTCCACGAACTCGTCCGCGACATTGTGTGTACGCGGAACAGTCTCGCCAGTGTGGAAGAACACTTGTGCAACCACGCCAAGACATCCTCCCCAGTTTTATTGTTTTTTTATCCTACAACTTAGTTTCACGCGATGTGCTTTTTTTTCCCTTTGTCGACGTGCACCTGCATGGTTGCGTGTGTGTGTTTGTGTGTGTTTCGAAGAATGGATAACCGGAGCAGTGTGCACAGAACGAGTCGAAGCGACAACCAGGCGCAGTGAGAGGGCGCCACTTTCTGTCCGCCCAGTGGCGACATCTACCGTGGCAAACTAGCGGATGCCCTCAGAACTGTGTTGTGACACTTTGATCTCTTCGGTTGTAGTGTCGAGAAGACACGCGATCACAGAATTCACGATGTTTCATTCCGCAACCAGTTTGCGCCAGGAAGCGTTTTCGTTTCTTGTTCAGGACAGAACGCTGTAGCCGTCTGCCTCTCTCTTAATTTCTTAAAGGTGCACTCGTGAAGCTCGACGTGTTTTGGCAGTTCTGTGAAAAAAAAAAGCGGCTGCAAAAGTGGAATGTAAAGAGACGCGTTGCTCTTTCTTACCTTACTGTCCCCATTTGTTAAAGGATTCGCAAGTGAACAGTGTATTCGTAGAGTTAGCCAGGAGACAACAGAGTTCTACTGCAGCTATGCAGGAGACAGTGGCAGTAATTCTGTCGACTGTGTACCACTGCACCTGATAAAAGAATAGACGCTTTGATAGATCAATAACACTTGCCGCATTTAGGGGAAGGCCATAATTCAACAGATTACAAGTGCCAACCGCTCTACGGTCTTATCTCCCATTTCGGCAAGAGCATTAGTGTCACTTAAAATATTGCGAGCAACATCTATTTGTTCACGGATCTTCTGTTTGGAAAATATCTTGAGTGTACTGAGAGCTGGCATATCTGGACACAGAGTGAGCCACAAGGACAGGATCATTAGCTCTCGTAACAGATACGACGTTCTAAAAGGATTTTCCTAACCAAGATATCATAACCAGACAGTGTACGACAAATGTTTCTGGTGCGACTACTCATCTTGCAGAGACCCATTGGTCTGGCGCGCTGCCAACTCTAGGATACCTGTTCACTCGCAGATCCTCGTAAACATGGTCGTTGTCAATAATACGTACTCGCAGTGCGAATTCCTGCCGACCCGCTGTCACTGAGTTTAGATAGCGACAATGTGTATTTGATGCAACCTTCTGGATATACGTAAAACAATATTCTACACCAAATACCGATCATACGTGCCCGTTGGAAATATAGTGAAGGTGTACGCAGGGCGTATTTGCCCGTGCACTTGTGTATTTACATGACGTTTAATCCCTTATACGAAATGTCGTTTGAATACTGGAGAGATGGAAAGTGCATTTTCCTTGAATATACGTATGTAGTCACGGCGACCGGACAAGGCTATTATAGACTGTGGCGAATGAGAGTTCACGTGAACCGAAAGAGGGCGTGCTTCAGGAATCGTGTTCTCCGAACGATGCCCATCGAGGTGATTCATCGATCAAGTGTGCTGTACAAACGCATTTACGTAGCCCTCCTGTAAACAAAAGTACTAGCGTTCAGGCCATCTTTCCATTCGCCTGAACAAAAAAAAAACAAGCTAATCTAAAGTTATCGTTTTGCTTGAAGTTATAGATAAGAACGTTATTTCAACGTGGTTCATTTGTGACAGGACTATAGAAATGCGTCGATGCAGGCTGCCAATATCAGGCAGCTTTCCTGAGACTTAATTTGGAAACAGATGCCTACTTTAAGCTCTGTAATTGAAATCAGGAGTTTTTCTGTGTTCCAGAATCTTCGAAGAGTTTCTTAGTGCTCGCGTTTTTTTGAGCTTTAATGAATGATCACCTTTGAGTGTCGTGAAACGGAACCAATCTTGTAGATATCCAAAAATCCTGAACTTGCGAAGCACGTTCGCGTCGCCGTGTAACACTCTGGATCTGTACACGCACGTGTCACCAGAACTTTCTGCTTTCTGAAATATGTCCGTACTTTTCTGGCACTGTGTGTTGTCTAGTGTAGTACTTGTTCTTTTCGGTGGCTTCGTCATCTATACAAACACACCTTGTGCACACGTACACTTTAAAACACATTGGAAAACTCTGCTCCTGAAATTCTGTAACCTTGTATGTTTTCAAGATTGAACGAACCTATACAAGCGCAAGGCTTGGGAAGTGTTCAATAGTGCATATTACCACCATAAGTAATGAGCTTCCTCCTTTATTTTTTTTCTTAGGTATCATCTCCATTAATAACGCACCGATGCTCTCAGCGGCACTAAGCTTTAAGCTCCGAATTCCTATCTCATTTGACAAAGATACTGTTTGTTCTCCAGCAGCTACATAGCTGTCTTTTTATTTGTTTTTTTTATCAGAGCGTGTACTCTAATTGGTCCTAAGATCATCAAGATGTCGGAAATATAATGATATTTATGCAGTGAGAGAAAATAGTTTTATTTAGAGACACCTCGTGTGCGCTTCTTACGCCTGATGATCATTGCTTTACTTTGTCACACTGCTGTCGCTAAACTTCTTAATGGCATATCGGTTCACAATTTGCGTAAATTTATAACGAGGGAAGGATCGTAACCTTCTCAAAACAAACCGAAGAATATGAGAAAAAAAATTGCGCATTTATGATACCCATATACGCTGCTACAAGGGGGAACTTTATACTCTTATGAGTATAAAGTTCCCTATGCCGACTTTCATTTGTATTTATCTGCCATTTCGTAACTTAAAATATGGCAACGGTCATGTTTTTGGTGAATATTGATATCCCCATTGCTGTTTGACGAATTTCATACTAGATCGTGCTTCTCGTTGCAAAGTTTGGTTACTTCTGCCCACTACATAAAGTCGCCTTATTGTACTCATTCTTCACAACTTTCGAATCAAAATTGTCGTTTGCTAGTTCGATGAAAGCCAGAAGTACCCTTACATAACCGAAAACTATTCTTTTCCTTTGAGATATGACAGTCTCTAAGTTGGATATCTCTTGGTGATTAATTGCAAAAAATGACGTTTCTCAGCTTAATACTTGTATCGCCTGCTCGTACGGCTTCAGAAGGTCTGAAAGGAGCCCTGAAACAGACATCAAAGGCCATATAGGAAACTGTTCTGCCGCTTACATTGCGGCATGCCTTGCGATCTCTGAAATATACGTAAAACCTTACGTAACACCTCTATACGTACATTGTTCTTTCCAAGACTTGTTGCCCTTGTAGACTGCAGTCTGGGAAAATGGGAAATCATATACGTATGTTCGCGAACATTCCATTGTATTCTTTGTAACTCTCGGCAGTGTCACATAAACTATTTTAGCAATGCTTGTACGACTACGAGCCTAAACATTGTTGGTGAAACAGTGCACGTCTTGTAGGTACATTCTCAGTTGTATTTTTAACGTATTGTGCTTTTGATGTTCCAGTGCACAGCTCATGTCACTCACACTTAGATACCAAATTTCATCTCAGGTCTGTAGGAGGCTTTTGCCGTTTTCGTTTCTACATACCCGGGGACTCACAAAATTGCTACTCAGGCCTGCTTATGAAACGAAATAAATACGCGACGAAAATTTTACGTGCAGCAAAAAGCTTGAGATCATTTTGGAATGTTTGTTTTTACTTTGCATTGGTTCGAAGACAATCTTTGAGTACAGAAGGCGAACCGCGAGAGAAAGAGAGAGAAATGAATAAAAGGAAGAAACAGGGAGGTTAACCAAGAAGAACTGGTTTGCTACCCTGTACCGGGGTGGGGAAAAGGGTCAGAAAGAGAATAGAGATAGAGAGATATAAAATAAATTATAAAAAAATGCACATGCGCACACATTCAGGGAGTTCCGATCACAGTCGTTTGGACAGGCCGGTTGAACGCAAGAAGAGCAGGAGCGCCTTCACAGCCTTCTTCTGCGACATGAGGTTCTGTTGGTAGTGCAGGATTCTTTCTTCCCAAGGAGTCTGGTTTTACAGTTCGTCCAGTGCATTGCAGAGTGACTGTCTCTGCGAGCAGTATTGTGGGCATTCACACAGAATGTGCCAATTTGTTTCGTCACTGCCGCAAAGGTCGCATGCAGCAGTGTCGGCCATTCCTATGCGGAACGCGTACGCGTTGGTAAATGCGACGCCCAACCATAATCTGCACAGCATAGTAGCGTCTCGTCGGCGTGATTCCGGAGGAATTTGAAGACGGAGAGTTGGGTCTAAGGTACATAACCGTGCATGTAAATGACAGCTACGCTTTATAGGCTGTACAAAGCATTGCAGAAAGCTGTTGACATGAGGCTGTTTGAAGATTCGTGACTAATCCGTTATTTTCACCTAATGTCACAATTAACATGCACCTTTTGGCTTGACTATTTTATAATAAAATGAAGTGCACAAGAGACCATAAGGCTCTAACCATCTTTATTGGCTTTATACGTTAGATGCACGCGCTCTTGTAAGCTATTTTCACGCCAAATAGCAATGTCACGTTCGCCATAACCAAATATATATGCGTGTCGTCATAGTTTTGTGGTAGGGCTTACATTGTTTGTGCTCTTGTGCTACATAGGACTAGTTTTATAAAGGCTAATAGTTGGCTTTGTAAACAATGGCCAGAGGTAAAAGCAGATATTTTAAGGTAATGAACCGAAAATTAGGCAAGTTGCACCTCAATTGAAGATGAGCTCGTTAATCATCTGTTGGTTAGCGAATATATTTATTATGAGTGGCATGAGATGCTGCACTGGAATATTCTGCTATCATCGAGGGATTCAACAAGATCAACATGAAGCCTAACTGAGATTAAGTTGCGAAATTATCTGTTGTAGCTCAGACAGGACGTCTAAGCAAGATGTGTACGTCTGCACACTTTCCCTTTCCCCTTCTGCTCATATAGTTCCTCGGCCATTCCAGTGATCTTTCATTATCAACTATTTGCTTCCTATTTTGTGTGCTTCCTCATCAGTTGTTGTGCCACATGATCAGAGTGGGCGTTTGAGTGCTTGTTTTTTTTATGTTTATGCCATACTTAATAAACCTCGATCATCCGAATTTATGATCGTTAACATATCGACCAATGTTGTGGTCGTTATCTCTAGCGTGTTTTTTTATGTCTGTTTGGCATTTCTGTGTTAGTCACATATATGTGTGGTATATACGTGTCATACCAATATACGTAGAATGGTAATGCGGAGAGAGAAGGTGGCAAATTTAACAACCGTCTTCAAATCCCCACAGCGCCATTCGAGCCAATTCATGAATGACGCGAGAAGAAATGAAAAAAAAAACCAATTCTAGCTTCGTATAAGCGGCGTGCAACCATTTTGTGATTGCTCAGTATACGTAAAGAGAAACAGAAAGCTGTATAAACTTAGCCGCAAACCTATTTTGAAATTTATATACTGATATATATTTATACAACTAGACGTACTGTACATCTAAAGTCACATTTTCTTTCTTTATTCCTTTTTTTAGACAAAAGTAACGATGCAGTTGCTGAACGCCAATGTATACGTAAGCTTCCCGTTGAAGTAAAATGAAATATTTTACGAGAGTCATCTCCTTGATGATGTTTTTCGTACGTGTGAGTTTTGCCAGTGGTGTGTTTTGTAAAGTTGTCCTTTTTTTCACTGCGGGTGTCTGTATTTTTTTTCTCATGTACAGAGCCGGTGTTCATATACCGTTAGTGGCATCTTTGTTGGCCTCATTATGAATTGCGATGTAATTATGCCATGTCCTCTTTTTTTCTGTTATCATTTCCGTGATGTGGCGTGTGACTCGATGAAATACAAATCTGGATTACATCACACTGAGAACCCCTGTGTTTGTTTTTCTGTTATCTGCGTCGCACATTACGAAACACATTTGACATTATAGAATTATAGACATATTTGTCTTGATTTTATTTGACGATATATAATTGATATATGACATATCATTGAACACCATGGCAGGTTCTACTAATGAGGCGAGTTCAAAACATGCCACGCTGGCTTTTTGGACATATATACCGATCCTCTCTGTCGCTTTACGAGACGGGTAAAATGGCCTGCTCAAGGGATGTTAAGAACTATTGCATTACGGTGACTTGTGGTAAGATTGTAATCCAAAAGAAGAAACAGACATAGTCATGGACACAGACTATAACAAGGGAACCCTTTGACATGTCTCAGAGAACTACCTCGCCGGGAAAAAACTGTTACAGTTTGCTGTTGGCAACGTGTTTACATGTGTACTAGAAATGCCTTGGCCGCCGCCTCTTGACTATAGTACTTCAATTAGTCTTTGTGTTAAGGGAGCTTGCCATTGCTGTGTGTCGTAAGCATACCCAACAGAACTATGAAACCACGTAACCAAGTATGAGAACATTCGACGGGCATGTTCTCAACAACCTTCAATGATGCCGAACCGCCATGACTAATTTCGCTTGCGAACGTGTTCCTATATTCGCTGCTGCATTGCATACAGCTGTCGTGAGTTGACTGTGTTACGTTGAAGACCTGATAGTACACAAAATGTTTTGCTTTACTCAACCGTGCACGTATGCGGGGAAACTTGCAAAGGGGCAAATCGAACGTGACATTATATAAGGGCCTTATGCGAAAAGTCCCACTTCATTTTTGGGTAACCTTTTGTTTGCCTTAACTCCTGTGTCATGAAATTACGCCTTATTTGTTCTCTTTTCTTTGAAGTAGCTCTAATATTTTTCACGGTCTTCTGAAAGCTGACTTTTTCATTTGATGTGTTTGTGTCGTTTGAACCATTCCCTGCCTTCTGCAGTGTATACGGTCAAGAACTTTGGTTGCGTGTACATGGTTCGATGAAAACGAGGTTTTCAGGAGACCAAAAGGCTTGACTTAGCGGTCGCGCATGTGATACGTCAATGTTTATTGGTAACAAGTGCTGTGATCGTAACATCCCTTATAGGCACATGAGTTCAACGGTATATCCTGTATCAGAATAAACGAGCTAGTGACAGGCGTTCTGTACCTCACCATACAAATCACACAAGGGATTCCGGGAATTCTGGGGGCGACTGATCTGAAATAGAGCAAATAAATCTGGCGCGTGTGGACGAATCGCGTCCATCGCATCCGGCGAAACCACTTCCGGTGTCATGCACCGGCTCGCTTGCTTCAATACCGGCTCGGACAGGAGTAGAGTCGGGCCGTCCTTGAGGAGGCTTTGTCATCGCGCGACGTCGTCTTTGCCGCGTCATTGCGTATGCGTTCGCGGTTCTTCGCTTTGCCTACGCAGCCGCTCCGTGCAAAGCATAAGCGTTCGCGGGGCTTCTAGCCAGACCGTCGTCTAGAAGCGGCGAGGAGGTCCCCAGGGAATAGCGGCTCTGGCGGTCATAAATCAGGGCGCACAATGAAGGGAGCTGCGAGATCCGCCAGCCGCTCCCAAGGAGGCTTCGCTCGGCCGACCGGTGCTGTCAGCTCAGCGTTCGTCTCGAGGGAGGCTCTCATTCGCGGGTCTTGCAGAGGAACGCGGCCGCGATGTCTCGCCGAGATGCCAGCCGAACGCCGAGCACGGTCAGGGGATTGCGATCTAGAGTGCCCGTGTAGGGGACGAAAGAGTTGGCATAGATAAGTTCATGGTGCGGGGAAAATACATTGATGACTGCATGAGACTACCACAAACGCATAGACCTAAAAAAAAAATAAACACGTTGCTGTGCGTTTAAGAGAAATCCAGGCTGTTCAAATAAGTCCGAAGTCTCGCTTTTCGGCCTGCCTCGTAATCATATTGTCGTTGTAGTGCGTAATACGTCAAAACTTATTATCTCTAAATTAAATCAGGTCTTCAAGTGATTGATAAAATCAAACTGTACTACTAAAAGTGCACATCTATAAAATTTTCTTTTACGATAAATACAACGTGTAGCTTGTAGAAACTTACAGAAAAACAATCTAAGTCCTGTTCTTTCTTGTCTCAAGCGTAAATGCTACACGTTTTGTTTGTTTGTTTGTTTGTTTTTTATCCCAACATTCTCGTGTTTCCTCATTCAGTCTATAGTGTGCCATGCCAACTGGCACCCGTATATGTATCAAAGCGATGAATCGCCTGCTTTCTTTTTTTTTTCGGTGTCGTAGTATACGCTTCTGTTCATTTCGCAATCCGTGGTGGTGTCACTTCACCTCCTGCGGCGTTATGTGTATATATCTACAAATTCCCTTTCCATCCATGTAGTTGCGCAGTCCTTTCAGCACTGGAGTCGTGCTGTCCGCCTGTCTTTTCCTCCACACAGGTATCGCCACCTCACCATTGATTCAGCACATACATAATACGCAATATATGAAAAGCATCTAAAACTATGAGTTCTGTTCGGAGTGGGCGTGTCGTTTAGAAATGACTATGCTTTTCACAGTGTCTTACAATGTAATTGCGCGATGGTAAAATGACGAACGTGGCTCTTACGAAACCAATCGAACGTTTCTTCCGTAAGTGCCTTTGTCTATTCCAAACGTACGCACTCCTGACCTCAGTAAGCAGTATACTTATGTCATATTCGAGTGAACACTTATAAAGTGCTATAAGCAATACACATAGCTGAGTTTAGAAACGCTGCCACTAAAGAAAAATGACTGGTTTAAGGAGACCTGATTGCATCACTCTGTACTGCTCTTTTTCTTCATTTCCATATCCCACCACTCCGTCGCCCCGAACCCTTACTTAAAGTCAAACAACGTCCCCTGTACTGACAAGGAAGTCGTAGCGCCGGAGAATCATTCACGACGCCATTTTCTAGCCAACGACTCAGCTGCTCGACACGGTACTATGTGGAGGTGGTTTGCCAATTCGCGAAAAGCACCATGTGCTCGTAAAGCGTCGAAAGTTTGGCTTACATTATTTCTACGCTTCGCGTGCATACTTCCGCTTCGGCCCCTTCCCTTGATCCCTCTCTCTGATCACGCCTCGAACGTGTACAGCCCGAAACAAAGCCAAAGCTGTACAACGCTATGCGTCCAAGCGTGAGCCTCTGAGTGAACCAAACCTGAGCGTGAGCCCCTAACTAAACCGAACTTGCTCAGGGGATATGTCGCATTCCCCTTACACGTACTGACCCCATAAGCTACCTAGTGTGGTTCAGGCCTGCTGCCTGGGCGTGACCGCTGGACGCTCGCCACAAGAAGGGACACCTGCGAGTCTTGGCTTGCTTTGGATTATTTCCGGCTAGCGTAGTTATCCGAACGACGCCCGCCATGAGTCAAGAGACCCACTGTCCCAACCACGACAGAAGAAGCATTCGTACTTCGCCTTTCCAGCCCCAATTTCTTTTTATTTCTCGCGCTTCTTTATTTGTTTAGCTGAAGGAGAACTAGCCTGCAAATGTCCTCGTCACGTCTCGTTAATGGTGCGACGCTTGTTGCTTCGCAGCGGGTGCTACGGCGATGACAAAGACGTGATTTCTTGATCTCTATTTTTCTTTTTGTCGGTGGCAGAACGAGATTGAACTGGACCGTGATTGAAAATGCCTGTCCGGCCTTGTCCGTATGCGAACTGTGTGACGAGGGTCAGCGCTCTAGGTGAAGCCGCGCGAGGGAGAACAGCTGTTTCCAGCGGGGCGTATATTTACTTGCGATGTCATCGCTTGGCGACAGGTATTGCTTTGCGGAGGACATTTTCTTTATTGCTATTCTTTTGCACGTCTCTCTTTCCGTGTGGCCCCATGATTGAGATTTAGAGGAAAAATAACCCGTACGGCCAGAGGAAAGAAATATTTCACGAAATAGCATTCTTCATTATTATTTCTTTTTCGTATACTGAGCTCATGTGCCCCGGCACACGTTCAACGGCCGCTCGGTGATAGAAAAATATTCACAGCATATCCACGGAGCGAATCATGATGAGTGGGACAAAATGCGGCCGCCTGCCCGCCCGCCCGTCCGTCCGTCCGTCCATTTATCTATCTATCTATCTATCTATCTATCTATCTATCTATCTATCTATCTATCTATCTATCTATCTATCTATCTATCTATCTATCTATCTATCTATCTATCTATCTATCTATCTATCTATCTGTCTGTCTGTCTGTCTGTCTGTCTGTCTGTCTGTCTGTCTGTCTGTCTGTCTGTCTGTCTGTCTGTCTGTCTGTCTGTCTGTCTATCTATCTATCTATCTATCTATCTATCTATCTATCTATCTATCTATCTATCTATCTATCTATCTATCTATCTATCTATCTATCTATCTATCTATCTATCTATCTATCTATCTATCTATCTGTCCATCCGTCCGTCCGTCCGTCCGTCTGTCTGTCTGTCTGTCTGTCTGTCTGTCTGTCTGTCTCTCTGTCTGTCTGTCTGTCTGTCTGTCTTTCTGTCTCTCCGTCCGTCCGTCCGTCCGTCCGTCCGCTTCTATCAGACTAGAGCATGCATCGGATGGATGGACGGATAGACGGGCGCTTCGCCCCACTCATCATCATTTACTCCGTAGAGATGCTGCGAATTTCTTATACAATAAAATCACTAACATAATCGAGTGATATTATTTCCAAGGACATATACACACAACGCTATCTAGTGAACCATTATTAAAACTAACTATAGAAGTGTCTTCTGCTAAGACATAATACTAATACGAAAGAATGACCCACAGTCTAAAAAGCTTCGCCCCTAAAAAGAAAAGCTTTTTTTTTTTCTAGAGCGGCTGAGAAGGTTGGTTGAACTTTCGACAATGTCGATTTTTTTTTTCATTTTCTTCGAATTAATTATTGAGCTGAGCATGATCCATACAAGCTGGATGTGAAGACATTGTAAATACTAATAATAATGAAATATGTTCGACATGAAGCCTGGCGTATCTGAAACAGAAGCAAGGGACGTCGGTCACTCAAGGAGGTTTAAACTCCCTTGTGGTCGCTATACTCTAAGGATCGTTTTTTTTTTTCTGCGTTTCTCTCACTGGAGATTGCTGTACACATTTGGCGTAAACGGCGCTTGGGTGGCCTAGTTTTTTTTTTTTTTGTGGCCACACCAATTCAGTAACAACCCTACGTTTGTACCGTGCTCCCGTGGAGTAATTAGTACACAGGCTCTGAGCTGACGAGAGCAGTTTTTTTCGCACATTTGACCGGGAATATTCTAGCGTTTTAGTGATTTCGTGTAAGCATTTCCCACGCGTCGAATAGCATTTGCCTTGCCCCGCCGCGGTGGTCTAGTGGCTAAGGTACTCGGCTGCTGACCCGCAGGGCGCGGGTTCGAATCCCGGCTGCGGCGGCTGCATTTCCGATGGAGGCGGAAATGTTGTAGGCCCGTGTGCTCAGATTTGGGTGCACGTTAAAGAACCCCAGGTGGTCTAAATTTCCGGAACCCTCCACTACGGCGTCTCTCATAATCATATAGTGGTTTTGGGACGTTAAACCCCACATATCAATCAATAGCATTTGCCTTAATTTATTCTTCGTTTCACTGTAGCGTTGGTGGCGATAAATAGGAGCCCTCGGACGATCGTATTCCTGTTAACAGCCAACCCATTGTAGTAAAGGGACACTGAAAATAAGTGAGAAACATTTTATTCTACAATTCATGCGCCATAAACACAGCAACAGAACATGTAGGAGGTTGCAATGACACTTAGTATTGTAAGGCCCTGTTGTACAGCATAAATGAAGCACAGACGTTGAAGCGAATGTCACAAAGTGAACACCACAATAACGCACTATTAATAAGGGAGAACGCAGCTAAGTAATAAGGTACATGGAGAGAAATACAACGTTACACAGCAGTATAAATAAAAAAAGGAGAATGCTAACATGTCTCTTTACATAGAGAGAGAAAGCTTAAGTGAAAGGCAGGGAGGTCAATTAGAAGAAAATTTCCGGTTTGCTACCCGTCACTGGGGAAGGGGAAAACAGAAACGTAAGGAGGGAAAACGAAAAAAAAGGAATGGATAAAAATACTATAACAAAACACGTGTGTACTCGAGCATATGAGCGTCATAACTCATAACTTTAAATTGAGCTTATACCATAAAAAAAATGGGGCTCGATTGTTGGCGAAAATCGGACATGCCTCCAAGATGCAAAAAAGCAAAGCGTTTCGTCGATCGTTTGGCATTAATTGGCTTTTATTGGTGTCGTTATCAGTTGACTTCGGTGGTCTGTGAATATTGATGCACGCATTGGTGGCATTGTATGAAATATACAATAACATCAATCAACGTGAGGGGCACGCGGACTGCCAATGTCGTCGCGCTTGAGATTGCCCACCACCAATAGTGGCACTCGTGTTAGTAATCGCATACGTTATAATAATTCACTCCGCAAAGGCTTTCTTGTCCAATGGCGTTAGTTTTCTAACGCGTATACAATGCGTAATGGTGGTGACTAGCTCTGCGGAAGTGTGCAGTTTCCAGTACATATCCTCGTGCAGGGACCCTGTGCTATATACTGCGATGACGAGGAACTGTTCATATGCACATGGAGTGAGAAGTATACTGTATAGCGCGAAGACTCAACACGAGTGTTTATTACGGCATTTGATCGCTTAACAAGTGCGGTCGATAGCTGCAGCCAGTCGTACCGCGCATAATATAAAACTTATGCAATGCGAACACCATTGCACAGGAATTGGGGTAATGTTCTGCAGAAAAATCATGCATTCATGATACACGGTCATTATTCAGTGACAGTGCCATGCGCAAGTGCTAACAAAACATAATTATTACCTGTAGAATAATTTCTAACTTTGAATGTCTACCAGTAACTGATGCAGGGCATGTCATTACGGATAACAGAGGGTCTCTAGCGAGCTTTCTCTCAGCGGCTCTTCGAAATAGGTGTGCACGTGGGCCAGATATACTGATGTCTTCCACTTAGTGAAGCAAGCCCACTTCATCGCGATAATTAATTTAAATAAATGACCTCTCATGCCGGTCACTCTCACTCGGTGCACAAAACTTAGCACAGATGCATTATATTGGGAAAATATATGAACTTGCTCAACGTATCTATATACACAAGTACACGTGCTTACAAAGCTCATAAGTTGTTTGCTGTAGAAATTCTCAGTCAATCCTGATCCCTGGGGTTGCATTCTGGTGAGCGGGAGAATGACATGAAGCTTCTGCGGACGAAATCATTGTGAACTGGGCTCAAGAATCTCGGTGCTTGTTTAACGTGGTTGTGCACTACATATCTGTAGAAAGGCGTCACACTTCCGCCGATCTCCACTCACGTTCTCCACACGAAGTATACGACGTAACTTGTACGATTAAATGAACAGGCGCCGAAGTTATCAAAATGAACGTTGTGTAAACTCTCCTAGTGGAAGACATTTTAAGCACTGAAACGATGCTTCAGCCTTACCGTCACAAGAGGTTGCAAAAGACTGTCGGATTAACTTCAGAAATGCAGAGAATTTCTGCGTAGCGCGATTATCGCACCATTGGCTGCTGTGTTTGCATGATATATATATATATATATATATATATATATATATATATATATATATATATATATATATATATATATATATATATTCATCCACTTTTCTTTCTTCTTATTTACATTCCATTGGTTTTAATAACTTCCCCTGTACATTCCTGGCATTACTGTCTGTTATATCTCATTAATATTGTGTTAAAACACGGAAAAACGAGCCCTTAGGTATACACTTCTTTCCCTTATTTCATTGAACGAGGGTCTCGTACTGGCAGACTTGGTGTGTTTAGGTTGTATAAGAGGGACAATTAATCAGCTGCCCGCTCATAATAAGTTCACGTGCTACGTGGCGCCAAACATGCGCATAAGAATGTTTTCACACTCGTTGTTTGGCTTATAGATGGCGCTGACTGTCACTCCTACTTCTAAATTCACAGATAAACCCAAAAAAGTGGATGGAGGGAGGGCCGCTGTGATAGCTCAGTGGTTAGAGCATCGAACGCGTAATTCGAAGGTCGTAGGTTCGATTCCTGCTCACAGTTGGTAATTTTTTCATCCACTTTTCTTTCTTCTTATTTACATTCCATTGGTTTTAATAACTTCCCCTGTACATTCCTGGCATTACTGTCTGTTATATCTCATTAATATTGTGTTAAAACACGGAAAAACGAGCCCTTAGGTATACACTTCTTTCCCTTATTTCATTGAACGAGGGTCTCGTACTGGCAGACTTGGTGTGTTTAGGTTGTATAAGAGGGACAATTAATCAGCTGCCCGCTCATAATAAGTTCACGTGCTACGTGGCGCCAAACATGCGCATAAGAATGTTTTCACACTCGTTGTTTGGCTTATAGATGGCGCTGACTGTCACTCCTACTTCTAAATTCACAGATAAACCCAAAAAAGTGGATGGAGGGAGGGCCGCTGTGATAGCTCAGTGGTTAGAGCATCGAACGCGTAAGTCGAAGGTCGTAGGTTCGATTCCTGCTCACAGTTGGTAATTTTTTCATCCGCTTTTCTTTCTTCTTATTTACATTCCATTGGTTTTAATAACTTCCCCTGTACATTCCTGGCATTACTGTCTGTTATATCTCATTAATATTGTGTTAAAACACGGAAAAACGAGCCCTTAGGTATACACTTCTTTCCCTTATTTCATTGAACGAGGGTCTCGTACTGGCAGACTTGGTGTGTTTAGGTTGTATAAGAGGGACAATTAATCAGCTGCCCGCTCATAATAAGTTCACGTGCTACGTGGCGCCAAACATGCGCATAAGAGTGTTTTCACACTCGTTGTTTGGCTTATAGATGGCGCTGACTGTCACTCCTACTTCTAAATTCACAGATAAACCCAAAAAAGTGGATGGAGGGAGGGCCGCTGTGATAGCTCAGTGGTTAGAGCATCGAACGCGTAATTCGAAGGTCGTAGGTTCGATTCCTGCTCACAGTTGGTAATTTTTTCATCCGCTTTTCTTTCTTCTTATTTACATTCCATTGGTTTTAATAACTTCCCCTGTACATTCCTGGCATTACTGTCTGTTATATCTCATTAATATTGTGTTAAAACACGGAAAAACGAGCCCTTAGGTATACACTTCTTTCCCTTATTTCATTGAACGAGGGTCTCGTACTGGCAGACTTGGTGTGTTTAGGTTGTATAAGAGGGACAATTAATCAGCTGCCCGCTCATAATAAGTTCACGTGCTACGTGGCGCCAAACATGCGCATAAGAGTGTTTTCACACTCGTTGTTTGGCTTATAGATGGCGCTGACTGTCACTCCTACTTCTAAATTCACAGATAAACCCAAAAAAGTGGGTGGAGGGAGGGCCGCTGTGATAGCTCAGTGGTTAGAGCATCGAACGCGTAATTCGAAGGTCGTAGGTTCGATTCCTGCTCACAGTTGGTAATTTTTTCATCCACTTTTCTTTCTTCTTATTTACATTCCATTGGTTTTAATAACTTCCCCTGTACATTCCTGGCATTACTGTCTGTTATATCTCATTAATATTGTGTTAAAACACGGAAAAACGAGCCCTTAGGTATACACTTCTTTCCCTTATATATATATATATATATATATATATATATATATATATATATATATATATATATATATATATATATATTATTATTATTATTATTAAAGCCTCCACTGCGATCCCTCTGAGTGGGTACGAGCCATGGCGGTGGAGATCATCATCATTATACAGTGATCGCGGACTCAGGGCCCATTAAAAAAAACCCTTAAGTTACCTTGCCTTGCGTATCAATATATATACCGTCCAAACTTGTTCGTCAGCAAGGTCCAACGCTCGATCTTGCAACAACCATAGCGAATTTAGCTTGTGGTGTGAAGTGTGCTTGCGATCAACACCGAAGTTTGAACTGGACCACTTAATGTTGTGTCACACGAGTCCACGAGCCATTAATGCCACTGAAAACGACGCTTCAACGAGGGAACTTGAGTCCGTTAGGAATAGCAACGAAAAGTAGGTGCATCTTGCGTGTAGCAAAGGTCAAAATTGTGTGAACACAGTTTCTCATATAATAAGTGATACTTGCGTATGTTCAACGGCCTCTTAGCATTTCGATCCTCCACCACCCTCTGGACACGTGTTTTGAATTCAGCACATCCTGATGCTGAATGTATGATTAGCGAAACCGAGGTATACCCATGATAACGAGCACTTATGGAAGGGAAGCTTCACGAAAGGTTCCTCCTGGCTGATTGCCCTGCTTTGGTTATACAAAGAGTTATAGCGCTAAAGACTTCACTACGCAGTGCGGCGCTCGCTACGGTGTTAATTCTGCTAATGGCTGCATGAATATACACCGTTACACGAGTCTTCTGTATTGGTACGCACATCAGGGGCGATGCATGCGATCCTCCACTGGGTGCCGCGCGAGGCGCATGCATGCTCGCCGAAATAGATTCCTCGCAGGCTTCAGGCTTTCATCTCAACAGTTCCTTGGTGAGGGTGGGTGGGGGGCACCCATTTTCCCAGGTGCACTGTGAACGCGGCAGGCCCTGTACCGAAGGGCGAGCCATTGGTTGTAGTAGACCCGCATCACGCCGCCGCGACCAAAGCGCGGACGCTTGCGGAGCCGTATATACACTACATATACGGGGCCAAGAGTTCTCCTCCCGGACTCGCGCGGCTCTATATGGGAGGCGGCAAGGCCGACGCCATAAAACATTTTATGAGCCGGAGACAAGAAGGGATTAAGTTTTACGGCTTCTGCGGTGTCGTAAAAAATAAGTGAATAAGCCAAGACCCAGCGAAGCGAGGAAGAAATGAAGGGAAATAAACGTAAGAGAAAGCGCCCGTTGCGGTACACCGCTGTGACGGCCGCTGTCCATTCTCTCTCTCCTCTTCCAGGCCCCACTCGCCCCCTTAGAATACACCGCATGGTTTCTTCTTTCCGGGCTGTATAGTATACGGAAATGCTGTAGCATGACCATGGGCGTACGTCGCCGTAACTTCCGCATCCATGCAGGCATGCGCGTAGAAGCATCGGGTGCACTGGAGCAGTGATAGCCCAATGGAGGCTTATTCCAAATCTCTGTGCAATGCTTGGCCCTGTCACTACAACTGAGAGAGAGAGAGAGCTTAAAGTATAGGGTTCTGGAAAGGTGGTGCTGGAGGGAGAGGGGACACACGTCCCTGAAGGAAATAATGCCGTGTCGGCATTTCCACGTTCCTTTTGGTATCACGTGCGATTTGTCGCCCATTTACGCGCGCCATGCGTCTGTGCCGTACAGAACGATGGCATCGCGGTCGAATACGTCACACAGTGCGTTCGAGAGAAGTTGCACCGGCAGCTACGTCTTCACACAGTGTACTGAAGGATGCACGTAACTGTGAGTGCCATGGCTTGCCCTCATGCATTATAACTCAGTCTTTTCTCATCGATCTACGTGCTTTAGATTCACAGGCACATTCATATATACTATGCTGACTCACACTATTTTTCTTTTCGAGATGAGCTTGTTTTGTTTTCGCGGTGGCAGGTTTTGCTCTTACGCAAGCCTGTTATCTTCACGGCTCTGTTGATAAACTGAAGTGAGGCCGAAGTCCGGAGGAAATAATTGATGAAGTTCGCTGCGTACCGCCATCGTTTATGTATTGAGTTTCAGTCGGAAGAATACGAAACACGGGGGCGTTATCATGATTGGCCAGTGCTACACTGGTTTGTTGTTTCTTTGTGTTCGCTCGGTAACGTTCAATAAATATAAATGACTCTCTAACTCACTATTCAGGACCATCGTCTTGTTTAACCATGTCTGTTTTATTCGGCCAGCAGACTCCGCGTTCCCGATCACAATTTTCTTTCTCGTTGGGCATATTGCATCATTCATGAAATTCAAACTACATATGTCTGCCGTACAATAAATAAAGACGAAATACATTCTGTTACGCAGTTTCAATAGAGGAAGCTATATACAACACAAATATAGTCGATCGAGCTGCGCAAGTGCTGCTCACATTCTTAGTGCTTATGTCCGACTTGCAAGCACTATAGTCTATCCCGAGGTATCCCACAATATATTTTAGTAATTATTAATTTCCATATTAATTCCATTGTGCGTCCGCTGTGGCATATGATTTCATCTTTGGTTGAACATAACGTGGAAACCCCATGTTGCCGGTTCTTTTTTCTCTTTTAGACATTTATTTGCTTGGTTCATTTACATCTTGTTTTGTTTTGTTTGTTTGGTTGTATGTTTGCTTGCTCTATTGTTTGTTTGTTTGTTTGCATGGCAGCGACGTAAGACACTTTTTCTGCGCCTATACAACGGCATCCATCTTCAGATTTCGCTCGGACACTGACCGGCCGTTCACATCACGAGTTTACCATAAGATAAACATCCGAGCGAATCAACTTTGTGTATCTGATTTAAAGGGCACTCCGGGCTTTCACACTCTTGTAAGCTCCTGCGTGTACAGTCACTGTGGGCCGTTTCCCACATAGCTAACAAGACACTCTAGCACACGTTTCTCAGAGAGCTCCCCCCTCCCCCCAACCCAATTCACGTTTTAAACACAGAAGCCATAATTATCGCGTTCCAATGCCAACGGTGGCAGTGGCACGTTTTGCCGTTCCTATCCCACGCCGCCAGGGCGCGGGAACAGACCGCGGTTCTGGGAGAAGAAAAACGCCGTTCCTTCGCTGCGTGGATGCCGGTCGATGGTGGAATGCGCACTTTGAAGAAGACGATCGATAGCGCAAGCCGGCCTTAATGCGCGTCGTTAGCTGCGCTGCAGCGTCTCTCCGTCTTCTTCTTCCTCGAAGACACCCCCCCCCAAGTTTCCCTCTCCCCCCCCACACACCCAAACGATCGTACACTCGCGGTGTGGCAATTGAAGAGGGGGGAACGGCTCACGTGACGTTGCCCGACTGCACGACCAATAGCCTGTTTCTGTTTCGGCCGAGGGGCTGCATAATAAGTTCGCTTGGGAAAGAGACGCGCGGGCAAGCTCGCTGGGCAGGCAGGCAGCGACTCGGCGATCGATGCAATTGCAGCGGCAGGGCATAGCGACTAAGTGTATTTCCTCCCTTCAATTAGCCTTCGTGATGTGGGCCGACGTGCGTGTCCCTTACGCGCTCGCGTCTGTGCGCGGAGAGGAGGAGCCCGCCTCTTCCTTTCTTTGCGGCTGAGAGACGCTGCCCTCTCCCTCGCTCTCCTTGCGGGGAGACCTCCGCGGGATAAATGGGAGGATGGACGCGAATGACGCATACGCGGAGATCTCAATTTGCCGAGAGAGAGATCCGCTCTCTCTTTGGAGGAGTCGTACAACTGCTTGGACCGAGAGGGTTAGTGGATTCCCCCCACTCGATACTTAAGTTGGGCGACAAGGAAACTGCCAAACGACATTGGCTGCCATCTGCATTGTCTTCGTTTCCTCGTCGTCCTGAGAGAAGTGAGGCTGCGTTCGTGCGTATTAGTATAGCCGTTCTTAGATTGTTACCGTTTTATTGAAACCGGCGTTGCAGGCGGCTCTGCTTCTTCGAAGAGATGCTTCACTGGTTTTTCACTTTATTTTTATTCGTCGATTCCCAATAATGAGCCACGGCTGGGAATGGTCCAATGGCTGTTCAGTCTCGTGAAGCACGTTATTAGTATAGGGCCGAATGCGTCAGCTGGCTCTATCAAAGCATAAAGAAATGCGTAACCGCTTACCAGAATGGGCGGTGTCATTTCTCTTATTAGCCACTGGCATCTTTCAGTGGCGTCCAATCAAGTGTTACGAGGGTTGTTAAGTACGTTACGCATCTCCCATGGTAACAGCTATAGTGTGGAAACGCCGCATTGATTAATACGTATTCGCTCCATATCATCTCTTATCTGCAAAAGAACCCTTTGACGGCATACATTCGTTCCATTTGGGGTCCGTATAGTACTTCCTGTGAATTTATGTAGGGTGTGCATCAAACGGAAAACTGTGTTCTGTCTCGTCTTCAGCGTGCTCGAACAAACATTTATCGTGGAAAGGCCAGCACCGTTTCTCTATCTCTGTGTGTGTGTGTTTGTGTTTGTATTTGTCGACCAGCTGGGCACCTACTGCCTCCCGTCCCATCAACACGTTTTACAGCGAAGTTTTCAGTATTCTCCGTCAGTACTCCTGAATTCCTCGCGAATACAAATGAACAAATTTCGATGCTCGACATAATATTACCAAAGGCAACCAGCAAATAGACATTAACGCTTGGTCGGCAAAATGTTTTTTTTTTTTATTAGGGACCTTTCTTCCCCCAGAGCAAAGGTGGCTCGAGGAACGGGCGCTCTAATTGCTTATTACAGAACAATTCTATTCTATTGGCGATCTCAATGTGCTTATATGCTGTCAGGCTAATTACACTTAAGTACACTATAACTAATCTTCGTAACCCTAAGTTCATAGAACCTGCATCGCTGATTAGTGGTGCTTAGTTCTAAACTTTGCTGCCCTGCAGAGAAAAGTTCATAAATGTTTTGCACAGGCTTTATTTAGCAATCCATTTTGCTTCATTCTATTTTTTTCTGATTTATCGTCGAAGACTGGTTAATTTCGGCGATGACATGGATGGAGTACCGCTCCAACCAATGGGCAACAGTTAAAAGACCACGTTGAAAGTTATTCGGTTTCATGATTGGGAAGGATGCATCGTGTGTACGCTCGGCTTACCCGTATATAGGCGGTATTTCCTACAACAAGGTGCCTCCCGCTTGAATCCCTGCCGTTCTCATCACCAATCATTTTTTTGGTTTGCTTATACATAAACTTTGTGGGAGGAGCTTAGCTGTCAACATTGGAGAAGTACAAAAAAAAGAGGAGGGGGGGGGCAAATAATGTTGGTAAAGACGTCACTACATAAGAGTGGCAAGGGAGGGGCGATGCTGAAAAAAACCTTTTTACATGCGTTTCGTTCGCGCAATTCTGTTTTCCGATCGTAAACAGAGTCGTATGCTGTCGTGTAGTCATTGGGCTCGTGTTTCCGGTTAGAGGGCGCTGGATGAGAGCGTCTAATGCATCGCTCACCGTTTGGCGCAGCCGCGTCGGGAGGGGGAATGAGATGGGAGGAACCATTTCCGGTAAACATAGTAATGTGCAGCGCTTACTTATGCAGTAGCAGTGTGGATGTTCACTTGCTTCGCACATATATACGCTCTCACCGCGTAGCACTCGTATGAGCTTTCCGATTGTCATTTCAAGACTCAGTTGCGCAGCTTCCGTACTCACGCTTTAGAAAAATATTATTATAGCACCAACCGGATAGTATGGTAAATATGAGCATTCAAGAATGTATTATGATCATGCATATTGAACACTAGCATAAAAGCAGCTGTGTGTTACGTTTAAAAATTTCTTAATGTATACTTTTACCGACCATTCTTAGTTGTTTGTACTAACCACGTTTCATTATACTTTCTTCCGCATCATAATACTGGCTGTGATCACATAAGTTATTTCTTCTATCCGTCTGAGCTTCATTCTTCAATTGTAGCATACCTACTTAGTGAAATATTTGTCAATACTCTTCGTGATTGGCTAAGTGTCAGACGATGTGTCTTGCCGGTCATTATCATTTTCTAGTAGCATATGTTATGCGTCTTTTACGGTTCTATTGTGCAACAGTGGTTATACGGCAGAGGCCAACTGCTGAAAAAAAGCGTGAACAAGGGTTAGCTTCGGTTTCAGGTTTCGGTGGGCCCACGCATACCCCCCTTTGTTTTCTGTTTGCTTGATGGCACACAATTTTTTTTCCCCAAGTGTCCGTGCATCTGACGCGTATCGCGACTTCTGTCCACGACATGTCGTCAGCGTCGCCACCATGTGCTGGCATCAAAGCGCTGGCAGAGGGTATATGGCTGCGTGCAGACACGGCATCTTTGAGGAGACACATTAGTGAATGCATGAATCTGGGGACACGGGCATTCAATGTATACGCTCTCCTCTTTTCGCCACAGCCGTCTCACCGTGAGCAAAATAGAGGCAGCCGGTTCCTCGGCTCTCGAAAACGTAGGCGGACCGCGGCTCTTCTTATTTTATGTGTTTTTTCCCCTTCTTACTGCTGCTAGAAAAGTGCGGCGACCTCTCTTTCGGCTCGCGAAGCCCCAAGAGTCGCGCCGTAGCCTGACTTCAGCGAGGACCTCATGAAACGCACCGACTCAGAAGTTGGCAGCGCAGTTTGTCAAAACGAGACGTCTCAGCCGACGACACGACCGTGCCGCTTTAAAAAGAAAGTGCACAAAAAAACTTCGTCACGTAGTTAAAAGCTAGCACGCTAGAAAAGCGTGCCGAAATGCTGCTCCTCCGGCTGCAGCTACCGCTCTTTTTGCGGCCGCCGCTTGGGGCCTTATATAAGTGTGTCGTCCTACGCCGCGGCTGGGAAAGCGGGACTCCGGCGTAGTATAGGAGGGACAGTTGGTGGGAGTTGGCAGAGAGAGAGAGAGACCGAGGGGGGGGGGGGTAGTCGAAGCGCAGCAAGACGAGGGAGATGATGATAAAGTAAAGAAAAGCTGGCGCATGGCTCTATGATGGATACCTTTTTCAAACGTGTCGGGCGTGTTTGCGAGTATCCATTAGCATAAGAGACGCTGCCGCCACCTCCGCCACCTAGAAGCCACTGCAATGAGACCAGCGCGGTAAGGGCCGCGTTACAGACTATCACGACTCACTTCAGCGGCGCATGTTGTCTTCGGCACAGCTGGTCTCGGTAGTCTAGACCATGGTGTTGGAAAATACTTCTAACACCGTGGTCTAGACCGTCGAAAATCCGAGTATGCGACGAGGTGGCGTGGGTGGAGAGGTTGGCGGCAACTGAGTCGCCTTGTCTGTATGTACTGCGCCGGACGCGCTCTCTGGTTTTCGCCTCCCCTAACGCTCGAGCCGACCGACGGTCGCACTGGTTCCACTGGCCGCGTACGTATGAAGGCTGTCCGGCGCTCGCCGCGCCATCTGGCCGCCCTCGCTTGAGGCTTCGCCGCCAAGCACAGAGGCGTCTGGAAATACCGGTTTCCCGGAGCTGAGATTCGAAGAAAAAAGAAAAGAGAGAGTAGCTTGCGTGCTGCTTCTTTATTCGTTGGTCAAGCAATATACATGTGTGTATATGATGTGTTTTGTGCGCTCTGCTTCCTTATCATCGAATAGGGGCACTCTATCGCGGAATAATATAACAGTCTCGAGTGATTGCTGATTAACCGATCAACTGACCGATCAACCGTTTTTTCAGCTACGGTCACCGCTTCTATCAGCAATATTATGACACTGAAAGCTCACAGTGGTTAACCTTGCCTGTGAAATTGAGAATCGCGTTTTCTTTTCTTTTTTTTTCTTGCTCGCCTTCGCTTAATGACGTCCCTTTTTGAACGCATTAGTACTCTCACGGGTGTAGCATATACATTCAGACTGCTTCGAGCCGAGTTAAGGTAACCAAGATACACACTATAAAGGGATACTGGGGTCTAAAATGCCTTTGGCGAATCCTTATTCTGCAGGTGACAGCCTTGCATAACACTACATATCTAATTACACCACATTACGCAGAATATTGCTCACTCTTGTGATGGTGGCAGGGTTCCATTGATTTATTTCCGGTTTATTTATGGTAGGAAACAATCGGTAGCTTAGATGTTTTTTTTTTGCATAAATTAAGTGTAGTTTAATTTTTACTTTGTCGCGCATTTTCTCCAGCACGGTGGGGAGAGGCGGGGCCACCAATCTTTCCAGAGAAAGTAAAGAGGCGCGAAACACCTTTTATGTCGGAGCAAGAGTAATTAGTGGTGGTTGGTTAATTGATTCAAGAAAATTGTGGCAGAACAGAGCAAAGAACTGGACAAAAAGCACGCAGGACATAGTGCGGTGTGTCGGGTGTTCGCTGTCCTGTTCTAATGCATATTATGTGGACTTTGTGTATATTCGTGGCCTTCGCCACTATAACTATTATATCTTGCTATCTCTATTCGGAGAATATAATCCCCGAAAGGCATACTCAGTCCGTGATGTGTTGAGCTCGGGCCGGATTCGCCAGGCGTCCTGCCCCGCCTTCCCAAATAACACCCTCTTGTAGTTGTGCTTCACCATTGGCTCTCAGCCTCCAGTAAAATTATGACCGGCCTGAGCATTGGTCTAAATTTTACATTTTGAAGCGTTCCGGCCTAATGAGTATTTGAGAACGTGTTTCATTGTTTGCAACTGCTCCGTGCCATTGGCGGAATGTTTGCTGGAATAATATGTCCAGTGACATAATTGGCAAGTAGTTTTTCTTCTCGCGCATGTTTCGGCGTGATATGATTTGCTGCTACGAGCCCGTGCCCTTGTTTGCGACTCATATCATTTTCATACTGATTGGAATAAATGTGGGTTTGCCTATGTATGTTTCTGATTTCGCTTCGTGGTGTTACCAGATTCCTATTTTCGAGCAAGCTTTATTGGGACATTGGAACTTCGTGATTTATTGTAAAAGCAAGCGCGAATAAGCTGCTGATGGTTCATTTATTGAACTATTTGTTTATTCATTTTTACGTGATTGAGCAAGCAGATGTTGCCGCCAGCCGATATGTTACCAGCTTCCCCTGCCCACATGAGCAATGTAATAATGTACCACAACTCACGTAACATCACGGTGGTAAAAGCAAACATTCTATATTGACACTATTATTAATCCTCTAAACACAATCAAAGTTTTGTCGACTTCATGTTCTCAAAAATTACACATTAAAACTCTTTATCGAAGTCGGAAAAAATTTACATCATATCAAGAAACACATAAACAAATTGCATATACAATTTTTATTCTTGATTTCTCACCAGCCAAAAAAGCACAGGTACTTCATAATTAATGGGTCATTTAATGTCATTATGAGTGATTTCCAAACACTTCCGAAAGAGCAGCACTCGTATACATCTGCTGAAAACATTTTTGCAACTTTAACTGCTTTGAGCATAAAATAGGCTGATATATCCCAAATGAATTGCTATACCTCTCCTCCTGCAAGACTAATTGTGTAATTAACATGTTTATGAATAAAACATTCCGCTTCTCCTGTATAGGTTACTGTTATTAAGTACTCGATATCGCTTCTCTTACATGAGGCAAATATAGCCGCGTATAGCTTTATAAATCAGTTTCAACGTTCTTGTGTTAACGTTCAGGCTGAGAAACACGAAACGCAAACATTGCATTATCTATCATCGGTAAGCACATATTGCCTGAAATCGAGGAATTAATGTTGAAATTTTCGTACAATGCTTGAAGACCGTCTTCCATGTTCTAGCAATGACAAATCGCTCCGCTCATTCAGCTGGCACGTGCAGTGATGTCTAACTCCTCCGCACAACTTGACGCACTTGCACATCTGGAGAACAGTCCCTGTATTTATCGCTTCTCCGCTATACGGCATTTCCGATGGAGGCGGAAATGTTGTAGGCCCGTGTGCTCAGATTTGGGTGCACGTTAAAGAACCCCAGGTGGTCGAAATTTCCGGAGCCCTCCACTACGGCGTCTCTCATAATCATATGGTGGTTTTGGGACGTTAAACCCGACATATCAATCAATTCTCCGCTATACGTGAAGTTGTCCGCAATCTTCCATAACCACCGAAGATGTAAATATACCTTCTCCTGATCATGTGCTTCTGGCTCCACGTCGCAGCGAGAGTGGATGTAAAGCAACAGCAGTATGTTAAACGAACAACACACACACAAAAAGAAATGAGCGAAGAAAAGGGAAATGGGCAAGGAGGAGGGGACGCAAGAAGTATCACCCTACTTAACGTCACCAAGTCCGCGCAAACAAGTACTTAGGTGGCGTGCGTTAAGCAACTCAAGTACGGCCCGAGCTTTCGGGTTTGTGGTGTGCTACGGGCGGTAAAGTTCGGCCCTTTTCCGTTCAAAAGTTTCCCAAGATGAATGGGGCAACGGTGGGCGCTGACACGAAGAGGAAAGAGAACGTGTGGACGCAGGAAGGAAACACACGCGACTCGCTGCTGCGGGTATCTTGGCCGTATACGCGACGAGTCCGCGGCTGCGGCTAACGACGCTACAAATCTCGTTTACGGCGGCAGCAACGCGGCCGAAAGATGGCAGCCACCGCCGCCATGGTCGCTGCTGCATGCGCCGTTCTCTCTCCACGTTGCGCTCCCGGTAGCCTCCATGGTCTGGCCACCATGGTCTGGGAGCAGAATGAGGGTCGCACTGTTTCCCGCCGTAGAGTACTGCGGGAGGCGCTGGGAATCGTGGCTGGCTAGAGTTACTGCATATGGCCGCCTCTAAGTGGCAGTGTTGCTTGTAGGTCTGGCTTCAGCAACCATAGCTATGCGGGGAAGCCGCACTTCGTCTTTGCAGGCTAAGTGCCTTCCGTGTCACCGATCCACATATCTGACAGGTGGAAGACCGATGATTTTCTTGGCTATCGATGAATACTTCTATTTCAGTTCGCTGCATCGGTCTAGGAAATTATAAGAATAAGCCCGATAGTCAGTTTCTCCGCTATCCATCATTTTTCACTGGTATAGCGCACCACGACAAGGACACACACAAAGGAGAGATGCACACACATACAGCGCTAACTTGCAACTAATGTTTTATTTGCGATCACACACGCTGTTTATACAACAGTAGACCGATAAACAGCGTGTGTGATCGCAAATAAAACATTAGTTGCAAGTCAGCGCTGTGTGTGTGTGCATCTCTCCTTTGTGTGTGTCCTTGTCGTGGTGCGCTATACCAGTGAAAATGATGAATCTCAACCAACTAGCCCGGCAACGTGCCTTAGCAAAGTTCTCCGCTATGAGTGGTTGCTATAGTTGCATGTGGAAGGCAGGCTAGCATCTCTTCTATACCTAAATGTCGCATATACAGTTACTCACGGCGGGTTCGCAATGTTAAGCGCAACATTGGAGTAGAGCTCCGGCTAGTTGGTTGGTATACCGAAGAAGCGGTTAACATTGCATTTGCTACCTTAGATCACCCGCCCACTGAGTAGCACGTTTGTCCTGGCGTGTGTGCCGCGTACATCTGTGATATTAGTCTCGCTGGTGCCTCGCGGGAAAGCTGTTTCCGTCTGCGTTGTGTAACCATCGGCGTCTTTACCTCTGAGCGCATTTGTGAAGCCATTTTCGGAGAACGCGGAGTCTGAGGACAAAAAAGCCGGGGAGCGCAGATGGCGCTTTTGTGAGTGTACCGCATGTGTGCACCTATTTAGCGTGACTTCACCCGCGCGGTCAGCGGGGACTGGGCTCGGTCGGCAGCAAGTTCTTGACCAATGCGCTTCGGGGCCATATGTGCTTTGGATCTCCGCTGCTACATTTCATTCGCGCCGTTCTGTGAATCTGGGTCACCCAAGCGGAGGTGGTAATGTGAGCCTTTCTTGGGGTTACGGATGCAGATGCGATTAGTTATACTTGGTAGTGCTTTCACAATGGGATGTACGCTTATTCAGTAACCAAACCATAAGGAAACGCGTCGCAGCATGGTAGTTGGCGTGAGGGGAAAGAGGAGGTAAAAGGACGTCGGGAAACGAAAAATCCCAAGTTCGCGACAAATGAATATATACTCACAACACCGAGCGCATGCTGGTCCTCTCTCTACATATGGAATATCTATCAGTGACTGGAAATCGAACCCTGTACCTCCTGAATTCAAGCGAACCACTCGACCATGGCTGCGGTGTCTTGTTCGAAACCAGTCTTTCCACTTTTTTCTTTTCTGTTTCGCTCTTTTGCTTCCTTCTGAGTGACCTGTTTGTCCATAAGCTTTCCCCGGATGTGTTGTGGTTTCTTATATATAGTTTGTTCGCGCTTGCCGAAAACATTTTTTAAGAGAAATAGGGATTGCATTCACAAACCTTTTCGTTCTAAGTTTTATTGGCCATTTGTAACCCACGTTCGCTATTGACAAGTATACCCCTGCGATTGGTTGAAATGCTATGAAACATGTTTTGTGAATATGTCCCAAGATTTCAAGCATTTGTTGGTCCGTCCCTAAGTTCTTTTAATAAAGCTTTTATGCACTGCGGCATATCGCTTAAATTGTAAGGTAACTTGGTTCGTTGTACTGCGCATAAGGAGGAGTCGAAAGATATGCTCTAGCATACATAAACTCAGGACGAGTCTCATTGGAAAGCAATCTCGTCAATCGGAGTAGCACTGCTTTTTGGTTCGTTAAAAAATTTGCAGATTCCACGTACCGCGGGAGTTGATGTAATGAGAAGCATGTGCATGGAATGTGACTGTGTTGTAATGTTTATACTGAGCAAAATGTCACGAAGTAGTGCTAGAGATATGTAAAAGTGCACGCACAGACATACGTTAAACTGTCGCATATGTTTTATATCACCAGTTGACAGTTGCGTTACGATGCCAATAGGATCATAAGTATTAGCAACACCAGTAGCGGTAAGCTCATATGAAGCGCTGGTGTTCGCAAGGATAATAGCCCTGGACAATGCTACATAAATAAATTTCAGTGGATGGCGCCTATAGCTATAACTGACATTAACCCAACGTGACGGCTTTATCATAGGAGTGTATATGTAATGTTTGTAGCAATGGATAGCCAGCACTCCAACCAGAATTCATGTTTATGAACATAATGGCCTATTTAAAAAGTAGTTTGAAGACCTGGCATAACTCTGTAGTCGAATACTTGGTTGCCACGTAAGAATGTGTAGGGTTCGATTCCTTATGGGACCCTGACATTTATTCTTTGTATTCATCGGGTCAACGCTGCCGGTGGGAGTTTTTTTCCTAACGTTCACGTGTCAAGATTACTCATGTGTGTTGCCGCCGTTACTGGGTGGATACAGTCAGTCATTCATGTCACGACCAGAGATTGGTATTCCTCAGACGATCTTACCCTCTAATACTAATTTTGGTTCACCCTAAGTTAGGAGAATGATCACGAGAGCACCAGACGTATGCGTCTAGATAGATAGACAGATAGATAGATAGATAGATACTCAAAGTGCCTACGGTACGCAAAGAAATGCTTCGCATTTACTAATAATAATAATAATAATAATAATAATAATAATAATAATAATAATAATAATAATAATAATAATAATAATAATAATAATAACAATAATAATAATAATAATAATAATAATAATAATAATAATAATATTAATATTAAATATAATATCTGTGGTTTAACGTCCCGAATCCACGATATGATTATGAGAGATGCCGTAGTGGAGGGCTCCTGAAATTTCGACCACCTGGGTTTCTTTAATGTGCCACTAAATCTAAGCAAACGGGATTCGAATATTTTCGCATCCATCGAAAGTGCCGCCACCGCAGCCGGGATTCGATCCCGAAACCTTCGGGTGAGCAGTCGAGCGCTATAACCAAAAGACCGCCGCGGCGGGACTTTAGGTTGGTTATCAAGCCTATTATGATTGGTCAGATTTTACTGCATGCATTCATAACCAATCACCATCGCTAACTCATAAACTAAATGAGAGTCAAAGGCCAGCCCACTTAATAATGTCGTCATAATTATGATTGGTCAAAATTTTATATCATTACAAGTCTTGCCTTTGACGTTTAATGAATATGCGCCGAGACTCATTACTGTATGAATAAAAAAATTGGGTGGGAGGGGGCTGTGGACGCATGTGCTGGATGCATGTTATAGGCCATGTTCTGCGATGTCGTGATGTTTTCATGCAAATTAATGTTCAGCCAGCGTTATTGTATATGTTAAAATGAGGCTCTGCAAATCAATCGACCGAACTTTAGTGTTCTTTATGTTTGTTTCAGTTCGCTCTACATCGCCGTGTTCACATCAACATTGCCGCAAGTTTGTGTGTTTAATAATCTTCAATGAAACGGCACAAAGAGACAAGCGAGAAAACCGACATGGTATGGTGAAGAAACAATCGGTTTGCTGCGAGTGGAATGAAAGCCGGAATAGTTTTAAGTCCTAGGATGCAGCATTCGTTATGGCTCAATCTGGAAACATTATTTAACGCCATGTTTTCCTCCTTACCGTTATATTACCACCCTAATTAGGAGCAGTAAAGACAACAAAAATGATATAATCAGGGTTTTAAACATTTAGACTTGTCTTCTGATCATCTCCAGTGACATTACCAGCCATGTTTGCGCTGCGGTTATGGAGTTGCTCTGCTCTGTCTTGGGGACTTCGGCTTGACTTTCGGTTAACCGCAGTTTTACGGGAAAGGAATGCAACGAAACATTCATGTACTTAGAGTTAAGTGCACATGAGGAAACTACTGTAGGCGAGACTATAGATTCAGAGTTTTACAGCACGGTATGCGCAATCACACTGTGTTTTCGGATACGTACAGCCCCAGAAAGAGAGCGGAAGGACCATTATTCAGTGCTTAGGTTGGAGCTGGAGCACGGTCGCTTGTAGTCGAGAGATCGGTCTTTGTCTTCCATGGTCGACGTGCGAAAAAAGGTCTTACTCTAAAAATTTTCGTAGGATTGTATTTGAGCCAATCATGGCGCGAGACTTGTTATTAGCAAATGCGGCTGACATATTGGAAATGCCGTTACAAAAAGTAGAGGTTATGGGAATTCGGCTCTAATTTTTTTGTGTACATTCATTGTTCGACCTTTATTAAATAATGTGGTGAGAGGGGCTATAGTTCACTAATGCTGGCCCTGTGATGCGCTAATAATATAACGCTACGAAGATCACAGGACACAACTTATTGATTTGATTGATATGTGGGGTTTAACGTCCCAAAACCACCATTTCATTATGAGAGACGCCGTAGTGGAGGGCTCCGGAAATTTCGACCACCTGGGGTTCTTTAACGTGCACCCAAATCTGAGCACACGGCAGGACACAGCTTACGCTCGTCCTGTTAAACAGGACATACTTTAACGCTCATCCTGTCAAACTATGTCCTTTGTTCTTAGCAGTGTTACCTTACCATAAGTGCATCGCCAAGCTATCTTTGTTACTGACTTGTCACCTTTGTTACTGATCTTTGTTACTGACTATCTCTGTTACTATCTTTGTTACTGACTTGTTACTGATACTTGTCATCTGATACTTGTATTGCGTTTTCCTATCCTTGCTTCGTCGCTCTCTCGTTCCCAGCGTCAGCCGCTCGGTCGTTGCAAAACCGCTGCGTAGTGATTCCACTCAGCATCGGGCTTCCTTTGAAGACGCCGAGACAGAGAGGTCGCGAAGTCTCTCGGCAGGGCAGCGGTGGCCGCTGGTCCTCCGGGGAGGGCGGTTCCTCGGCGGCCCGGACCATCTCGTCGTGGTGGGCCGGTCCTCCTGACGCGCCGCTTCCCCGCTCTGCATCGATCCACACGGCGGAGGGCCAGTCGCTCGCCCCACGTTGAGACCAAGTGACGTCACCGCGTCGTTGCTATGGCTACCACCCGATTACTCACCATCGCGCTCCTTCTGGAGATGTGAGATTGCTCTCTCTTCCTCCGCTCCGCTCCGCTCTCACTGACGCCGGCCGGCGCCTCCTGATTGTTTACCCTCGCCACGAGCCCGCACTTCCCTTTCCTTCAACTTTTGACTCGAAGCACCCTCTTGTGGACAACGCGCGAAGCATCTTGCTCGTTCTGCTGCAACATTCTTACACATTCTTGGTCATTTAACCCTCACTTTGTTTCATCTGAACTAACGAGGCAGATGACGATAATGAACGCTACTTGTTCTGCGCATGCCTGTGAAAAGTGCTAACCTCTCCCTCCTCCTCATGTGTCAGTCACCTTTATCCTCAGGCAATTCAGGGTAAAGAAGCTTTATCTTCAGGTTCAGGGTAAAGAAACGGCTTAGCCGGTTCTTTACCCTGAACTTCTCTACTGTTTATTCATTTAACGTGTTTAAGTGGAAGCATGGCTCTTGCTACTCCTCCTTCTTCTCAAGGTGGCTTGTTTGGGCGTGTTGGTTATGCAGGACACAAGTTAAAAGTGCATCAGGCGAAGACAGGGAAGTGTCTGTGGAGTAGAGTGCAGTAGAAACTATACGACAGTGGCGCACACCCACGCCGAGGGATTGGCCAGAAACCGGGCGGTTTTCTAAATAAATACCTAATTATTTGACTTGATGTCGTCTGGTTAAAAATGAAAGCAGTGAAATTGTAACAAAACTGCAAATACTAGGACTAGATGACTAAAAACATAGACAGTAATTCTGAGCTGTGTAATTTAGGAAAGATTAATTAGGAACATAAAACGCGATTTAGAAAATGGGAGTATCAGTTGGCTCTACGATCTAAATCTCTTTGAACATTTAATGAACTCCTCCAAGGCATCAGCAACCTTTGCATTACTGTGGCCAAGGGACAAAGACCTAAACGAAAACCCATTTTGTACATTTAGATCTAGTCTAAGGAGTCGGCAAACGGCATTGACGTGTAGTATTCTTGCTGTGTGTTTCCTCCTCCTTTCTTTCAACCTTCTTTCAAAATTCTTGCGACGTGTGGTAAATGTGCATATATTTACAGCGACCAAAAGAATAAAGCAAGTTGATAGTTTGCGCTCCTTCCGTTTGCGCTTCTTTACTTCCTTTGTTCGTCCGATTGTATGCGCAACGTTACATACCGCAAACGGCACCTAAGGTATCTTTACGAAACGTAGTATATCTGTTGCAGGAAATGAGATAACGTTCTGTTGTCCCATGTACTCCGCCAAAAGAACAGTCAAGACAAGCTGCCATGCCGGCTGCAGCTCTGTGTAAATAAAAATTAAGATATGGAGTCTGACAACGTAGTCTATAGTGACAGCAACTTCAGGTTCTCTTGTCTGGCATATTTTACTGCTCCAACGCTGTCTGAGGTGCTGAAATTCTAATGTGGCCGTTAATGATGGAGCAGATAACTCCTCTATTGTCAATTTTCTCCTCATTCTAGCGGCGAGCGCCTAATAATAATAATAATGATAACATTATTATTATTATTATTATTATTATTATTATTATTATTATTATTATTATTATTATTATTATTATTATTATTATTATTATTATTATTATTATTATTATTATTATTATTATTATTATGAAATGCAAGAAGATGGTGCTGTTAGGATGTGCCGGGTACTCTTTGTCGCTTTTTAAGCAAAACACAGCTCAGTTGCAAGTTAGCACTCGTCTTTTTTTCTTGTCCCTTTGTCGTCGTTCTGCTCTCGCGCTAGCTATAATAATCGTCATGTCATACCAACTAGCCCAAACCGCCACGCTTCTAAGTTACACAGCTCCTCGTCTGGTTTCTGTGTGGAACATTGTTCATCTTTTGATAAATGCATGTTCGATTGAGTGGTTCTCGCACAGGCACTCGAAACAAGCCAGTTGACTGCACGGTTTAACCTTCTGTGCTTCCTAGTTAATATGCATTACATACATTCGATATGGTGCTTACGTCACCACGTAGTATATGTTGCATGGTGTATCTCCCTCGTGGGAAAAACTGCTTCAGATTAAGTGTGGTATTCCAAATATATACTCGGCATAGCTCCTGACAATCTGGATATCTAATTTTAACACATGTGCAATTTGGGAAAAATCTGATAGTTTGGAGTGAGATGCGGAAGGAATGCGTAGCGAATCACTAGATGAGCCCATCGAACTCTTTTATTCTTTTTAAATAGTGTAAGCCGAAGTCAGCTCGTATGAGGGTATCATAAATAAAAAAGAACATTTTATCAATGCCTTCTTCCTGCTGTGGGCGTATATAGAAACTAATGATGATGACAACGACGGCGACGGAATGTGATAGCATATATTACAGATTTTTTGCATAATAATGTTAATAATCATCATAAATATTGTCATCTTCTTTTTCTCTTTCATTATTTTTAGTGGTAGAATCTCAATTTCCTGTATTGTGCATACTGATGTCTCGTGCGCTGTCATTCAATGGCCTTTCAGCTTCATATCACCGCTTCAGACAGCGTATGACTACTCTGTCTCTAGTGGCCAAATATTTCCGTTATATGAGTTATACCAGGTCGCCGGAAACCGCCACCTTTCCGACATTGGGACCGTTCACTATCGCTAGGCTTTCACGGTATTTAAATTAAGAAACATCATAGATAATTATTGATGCCATTGCTCAAATCGGCACCACTAAATAAGAAGCCAATGCTAATCTCTCGAAATTGAGACTGAACGTTGTACTCGGGTATACGATCTCTCATTAAGAAATATTATTTCTGAAGTATTTCTAATAGACCGAATTGTGTACTGTGTATCCTAAGACGGGAAATATGTATAGTATTGGATAAGCATAATTGCACACCTTTTGGGCACGCCTAAGTACCGACTAGAATTATGCCCGTAGCATAAACGGCAAGGCATTGTATGTCTCTTCTGTTTACTACAATAGCGGATGACAACAATGGGACTGAGTCCCTGTTCTACAGTAATCAAGCTGTGTTTATAAAGGGGTTTAATGATTTAGACCACTTGGTACTCTGTGGGAGACAATTAAGCCGTCTCAGAATACCATCAAACAATGCATGAGTACATACTAACTAAATAACTCACACTTACTAAAACATTTTGACTGCTTACAACCGCTGTTAACATGTGACCATTCAAAGACAGCCATAGCGTTCTAGTTATTATGTTAATCTGAAGCACCGAAGATTCCAGTGAATATATTTACCGCATCGTGGTTTAGAACCTAGAATACAGGATGACGTGGAATCCAACGACTTCTCTCTAATGCGAAGCGTTATTTACGGAAAGTGCACTGACGTTGCAGGAGTTTCTGGGTGGTAAAGCATTTCTGCACTACATTTAGGAAGAACAACACTACGTCAAAGGTAATAGTAGGATAAAACTGTGACATAGAACTTTTAATCATTACAATGAAAGATTAGCTCATTTGAAGCAAGGCTGCATCAGGAAACCTTTACGGACTTCACTAGTGAATGGCAGGGTCATTGAATTCGGGCTCGTTGTTAATATTCGCTAGCACTGGTGAGTGCTTACAACCTATTGAATTTAGTATATATTGTTGCGTGACTTTGCTATTGGTGACAATTAGGTGCTTGCTGTTGCGATAAGTCTTTATGTCGGCTTGCACTCGCTACTGTCCTTAAAAGAGACACAAAAAAACAAAAAAATATTGTTTCATGTTAGTAAATTACTCTCTCGTAATATCAACACCACCACGGCGCTTGGGGTCAGAACATGCTACGTAAACGAGAAAACGTGGGTGACAGCGCCAGCTTGAAGTTCCTGCTCAAAACATTGTGACCTAAATATATTGATGGCTCTGCTAGGTTCCTCGTTGTTCGCAATCAGTAAAAATGAAGTACATTGTCCTCATAGTGGACAATAAACGTAACATACCAACTTGTAGAAAGTTTCATTGAGCGAAAAATACACTTTGAAATCTGTGACATCGCGTGCGTCGATTCGGGCGCAAGATTTTAAAATGCAGCTTAGCTTCGGTTTCTCTGTTATTAAATCAATCATGGTCAAATTGACGACAATAGAGTTTTAAGTGTACAATTCATCAGTCTCAACTGATTCGCTGTATTACCTCATCGTCCCTTTAAGGAATTCTCTTCTCTCCCTCATTTCTATCTCTTTTCGTTCTATAATTCTCGTTTTCTCCCACCCCAAGTGTAGGGTAGCCAACCGAACCAAGCTTGGTTAACCTCCCTGCCTTTCCTCTCTATTTATCCTCTCTCTCTCTCAGGAACACGACTTTTGCTATCTGTTGGTCTATTGGTATACTGCCGGGTGCATGGGATAAACAAGTATACAACGCATAGCAAGCGTTACACTTCCCGAAATTCGACGAGATACTTTATTTCATACAGCTATACAAAATAAAAATAAAAAAAGAACAGCCTGACAAGGATTAAGCGAATGTAAAAAGGGGGCGCGCGGAGCGCCATGTCTCGGCGGCGGCATTTACCGTGCACGTGACGCCGGCGTTGGCGCGCAATGGCGCGCTCGCAATTACGGCCGACAGAAAAAAAAAAAAAAACTCGTTTGCGCTCTTGTCGCGCTCTCTGCACTGCCAGTCCGCTTCGCACGCAGGTCTCTCCTGTACGCCAAACGGCCCACCTATGCCGCTCTGCGTCTGTGTGTTTTGTATACTATACGGTACAAGCACCTACTGCTCGCAGCTCCGGACGTGGCTTGGCTACAGGCTGCGGCGGCGAAACGGCTCGTTTGTGGCCCATAAAAAAGCAGTGGAAACTGCTTGTCCCAACGAGCTCGTTATCCGCGCCGTACCAGATAAGCCACGCCGAGCGCTACGCCTTTCTTCCTATACGGGGACCCTGTCGTGTGTCTGGGCGTGTGTTTGTGTATACGTATGAAGAGGGGGACACTTTTGCTGTACGTTTACTCCGCATTTTTCTTTTCTTTTTTTTATTCGGCCAAAATAAAGCGAGAAGCTCCCGGTGCGCCGTATCGCGCTGCGAGTAGCCGCTCTTGATTCGGTGGGCCGCATCCACCGCGGGTCAGAGGTGTGGATGGTGCGCTTATGGCGCCATCTGGCCGATGCCCGCGAGCGAATGTAATGACTGCGTTTGTATGTGAGGGCTTCGAGGTTGTGTCGTGGAGGTATACTTAAAAATGGTCTACGCAGACCGCCTTCGTTTCTTCTAGACCGGTTGATCGAAGTTCATCATCATCATCATCATCATCATCATCATCATCATCAGCCTGACTACGTTCACTGCAGGACAAAGGCCTCTCCCATGTTCCGCCAGTTAACCCGGTCCTGTGCTTGCTGCTGCCAATTTATACCCGCAAGCTTTTTAATTTAGGTGCCAGTAAATACATATAACGATCTCGCTTTCAATCTGTGGCTTGCTTATAGATTTTTTTATTTATCAATGTTTCTTGCCCCTCTTTGAGTAGATCTCTTTGGGCATGAGGTTAACGTCGAGCTCTAAATTTTATATTATTGATGCATCGTTGTCTTCTATTTAACGGCTGCGTGCATTCGAAACAACCTTAAAACAACGCACTTGTTTCGTCGAACGCACACCACCAACGACGCTCTTTATTGCGGGAGTCAGGTTTGTTCCATCCTATACAATTTAGAAGTTTTATTTGCTCGACATACCTAACCGAAAAACTTTCTCCCGGTTGGCGTTGCGGCCTGTACGTTCCACAGAATTTCTTAAGCTACCTCCTTCTTTGATTGAACTGACTGATTTTTTCGCACCTGGGATGCGAAAATCAATACGCAGAAAAGAATGAGGTTCAGGTGAACCGCACCACCTCACACCTATGGTAACTTCGTCGGTGATAAACAAAACACACTGCAACGCATGATATGATATACGTTACACACAAGCACATATGGTTAAAACAATAAATATTTAAGGACGAATATATTTTTATCAACTTCATACCCCATGAAAATGCGAGATGATTACATCTTCACCATTCCTGGTATGGTAATTATACCCAATAACTCAATGGGAAACTGCTGTAGAAACTGACTCTTATGTAAAGTTTCAAACATGTTGGTTGGAGGTGTATAGGTATACAACGTAGTAGCTGCTTGATGCGCACAAAAAAAAATTGTCGTAACATTTGGAAAGCGAAATAAAAAAACAATCTTTTTTCTCAATCAAATATTGCGCTACCCATCTTCTTGCTCTTTGAAGGAACGTGGCGAATCGACGTCTTCGCATTTGCCAGGATGAACCATGTATACGTCGAGGGAATTACTACCTCGATGGTGCTGTCTTTCTAAATCCTGCATTGCTGCTTTCATTACAACGTGCTTCGACCACGGGGCTTTCAATCCACCAAGCACGAGCGTTACTTTTCTTTTTTTCTTCTATCCAACGGCACCATCCTCATTCGACCGCCTGTACCATGCGTTCTTTCAATTTTTTTCTTTGTACTTCCCTTCGTGCATGCCGAGCCGCTGCCAGCGCGAACTCATTTGCTTTGTCTCTAATCTCAACGAGAGCATGAGACGAATAGAAAAGAAAAAAAAAAGAAAAGAGGAAGCAAGCATTACGGTGGCCGAGCGATGGGGTGAGCCGTTTTCTTAGTGGTCCAATTACTACATTTATATTCCTCTTCCTTTGTTTCTCGTCCTGCTCTCCCACCACAGCAGTGCCTTCTTTTTTTTTTCAACACTGTACGTTCCTCGAACTTCTTCTTGCCTCGTTCTTTTTTGTTTTTTTTTTCGTTGAGATCCGTTTCCACCCAGTCGCGTCGCCCTCCCCGAATCAATTTCGCCCCTCTTCCTTGGCGCTCATATTTTACGATTACTGCGCGCAGTGTCGTCAGGCTGACATCGAAGGGAGAACGGAGAGTGAGACAGGGGGGAAAGAGAAACGAGAAGAGAAAGCTATGGAGAGATAAAGAGAAAGAGAGCGGCAGAAAAGAGGGGGATGGAGCGACCAGGTTTGAACGGCAGGCCTCGCGTTTTGCCACATATAGGACCGATACTGTACTCGCGTGTGGCAGCACTCATTGCTATACGGTTACGTCGGGTCTCCCGAGTCCCCGCTTTTTCGGCGCCCCTTTTCCTCGTCCAACATCTCGGAGAAAACCTCCCAGCACTCTCCACGGCTAGCCCGACCTCTTCCGAGAAGGAAAGCGAAAACCGGAGATCTGGCCTCTTTCGCGCCCCTATCTGCGGCGATCGACTGGTTCAGTACTGCATCGTGTCACGCTAGTTCTGCGCACCGTGTCGGACGCGGGATCTGTCTCAAGGGTTATCTTACGCGCAACCTACACTAGACGAGATAGTCTCTATCGCTTCTTATTTGGTCATCTTTAAAGATGTCGGCTTCTGCGTCGCGTGCTAACGTTTTGGCTGCGTGGAACTTCAATGGAACAGCCACTTTTATATACCAGCAGGCCTACATCATTTCCTTGTCGTGACGGTGACTTTGAATACCAGTGGAGGTGCTGGCATAACGAAAACTAGCGCCGCATTTGGAAAACTCAAATGCGGCCCTTTCTCTTTTGAATTCTCGGCTGTTCGTCCTCGGTGTCGGAACGCATAATTTTGTTATCGTTCCGGTTTTGCCAAATAAATTCTGTTGCGAACGAGCACTTACACGAGTGAGAGGCCACTACGGAGGACGCAGCTGAGGTATAGGATGGATGGATGGATGGATGTGGCTGTACCCTTTGATCGGGCGGCGGCTAACGCCACCTAGCCGTAATACTTAGTGAACTAACCATTACATTTATCTTTTTTTTTCCTTCAAATAATGAAGCTGAGGATTCGTACTTCGCAGTGAAGGGTTTAATTTTCACTCGTGCCTTGACTTTAGCCACCAATCAGATAACCTCCTTCTAGTTAAGTCTACCCGCTTGAAGTCTATTTTGCCCTCGCTGTCCCTAAACCCCAGTGCTTTGAAAAACTCTGCGCCATAACGCCATATGTAGTCGTTGAAGGCGTCATCTGCCGGACAAATGAACATGATTGAGGTGCACGTTTGAGAAAAAAAAATCAGAAGTGCTTTTCCTATCCGGAAAATGGGGTCAAGTGAAGCATGAAGCTCGGATGCCTAGCCCAGTATATCCTTCTTTTATTTCTTCCTTTCTTTCTTGTTTTTTCCTTTCTTTCTTTCCCCGTTCGATGCGAAATGGCGCTGGTTGACTGCGGGCGTGATGTGTGGGCGCGCCCACGCAGTCGGCATCGTGGCTAATGTCTCGCGTTCCTGCGTCTGTGCCGGAACGTGAGGTGATGAGTTTATATCTTAATAACAATCAACGGGGCTACGCTAAATCACAAGTGACACCGATTACATGGCCATATCAGAAACGACAGGCCTCCGACAAGCCCACGATCGGAAGATCGTAATTGAGAACGGTGCACCCGCACACACGTATGCGGGCGCACCTTGAGGGGCCACATTTCTGGTGCCGTGGTTCATGCGTACGATGCCGCTATACCCAGATCTACGATTCACAACACTTCGCTTCAAGCAGAAACTTCCGTATACAAACACAGTGAGAGCTGACACCTTCGAAATTGTGCTGCACGGAACTACTTACTTGATGCGCAATGTGGGCTTAGCTATACACTTTCTTCGGCCCGTACTGCTGGCATCCACGCGGTGGTGACTCGGAAAAGCCGCTCGATTAGAAGTAGCAGCCATGAAAAAACAGCAACGCGTTGGTGCCTCAAGGCACGCGAAGGGAGCCTTGAAGGACGACAAAAAAGAAAGCAAAATCCCCAATGCAAGTGTCGGTAGAGACGGAAAAGAAGGCCTTCATTGCTGCTGTATACACGCAAGAGCCAAAAGCAAGAAACAGATATACCACGGGGGTCTATAGCTAGCTCTACGCGTCTTTCAAGCGTAGAGGGGATCCATGGCGTTGCAGTGAACGAGCGCTTTTGGCTTTAGAAGGAGTGTTTATTTTGTACTTATTCGACGAGGGGGTCCAAACAAGCAGCAGCCTTGCGAGCGCCCCTTTAAACGCGCGGCGCGGGGCTTAGAACCCGGCCGCCCAGGGGTTTCACAAGGCGCTGAGGGTGCCGTCCGCACTCGCCTCTTTTCGAGAACGATGCTCTTAGCTCGCTGCACTTTTTATTTATTTTATTAATGTGTATTTGTCTCTCTCTATTTTCCTTAGACGCTGTTGGCTCGAGGCGGTGAGAAAGCTTTCTCGCGACGTTCAATGTAACTGTTTGTGAAAGTGTCTGTGTGTTTGGTACGCGCCGCCGTAGAGTGGCTTGCGAAACGGAAAGCGCGCTTTGCCTCCGTGCATCAAGAAAATAAGAAATGATAAAAAAAAGGGGGCGCGAATCGAATGCTGGTTGAAAGAAAGCGCCCGAGTTTCGAGGAGTGACAGAATGGGAGGAACGGAGCGGGAACTCTGTGTAAAGGGATGCTGGAGAGGGAGTTGGATTAAAGAAAAAAACAAAGATAGCATTGGGAGACCGAATTGGGCATGACAAGACGGATGATTTTTTCGGGGGAGAGGGACCGAGTGAGAGTGAGGAATGAAAGAAAGAAAATAGAGCAAGAAGGGAAGGGAAATTGAGGCGTGGGAAGCGGTGGAGAGGGAGATCCCTGCACGGGAGGGGTGTCAGTAGGAATGGGCGAGTGGGACCCAGACTCGTGCCCCAAAATCTGCATGCGGGGTGCCTGCCCCCATGGGAGCCCCGCGGGCCTCTTTTCGGGAATTGGTCCCCAGGAAGCGTGGGAGGGCCGGGGAACGCGAACCATTCATGCATAATTTTTGAGCGCAAGTAGCCGCTCAGCTTTGGGGGAAACTGCCTCCCTCCAATCTCTCGAAGACGTCCCATAGTGCACGGCTGTCATGCGATGGGTACCGGTGGCTGAGTGATTGCTGATGGAAGCTGTTGATTGCCGTATGAGTGGGGAGCGTGCGTGTTTATCGGCGCAGTTCTGGGCTGCCAAGAAAACCTTGTCGATAGAAGGAAAGCATCCGTTCCTAGTATTCCAGAAGTCACTGATAAACAGTTACTGCTGGAAGTGGTCCATTTAAGCGAAACGGTGGCTGTACGCAGTTGTTTATGGCTGTTAGAACGATGTTTGGCCGAGAAAGCTGTCACGGAAGGATGCGAAACATTCTTCCCTCGCATAGTTTTCCGACCAATGACCGTTGTTTGTTTACGTGCGACAGCAAGCCAGAAACCAAGCACCGCGAATAGCAACATGTGTAAAAGAATGTTGATTATGATGAAGTGTTGATTTCACCTTAGCTCGCGAGACACCTATGGCCGAGGAGAGCCAAGGAATTAGGTTTAAACATGTATCTTGAGGTACGTGAACGAATCCCAACAAGAAAACTTTCTGTCTAACCTCTCTGCATTGCTTTCTCTTTCCTTTGTTCACAAATCGAGGAGTCAATTCACCGCGTTCCATATCTTGTTAAAGTGTTGTAAGTACTTTGCTATTAGTCTATCTTGAGGAAGTAATGAAGAGCAACAATGATATGACACGTGCACACTTATTTACAGAGGACAAAGAGAAAATGTGGAATGAGCAGGCAGATGAAAGCCGCTGAAGTGGGTACAACTACTAGCCTTTAAGGTGAAGGAAACAAAAATAATGCCTAACATCTCGTAAGTGATGTAAATCTCGTATGATGCCTAACATCTCGTAAGATCAGAAACATCTCGTAAGTGATTGGAATTGGGGCTGTACTTATAGGAACCTTTTTCGAGGGGAAGGTGGGGGGTGTAGAACGGCTAACATGGCAACTGGTGGTCTCTGTGCAGGCGTCCTAATGTTTTAGTAAAAGTTAAAGCACGACAAAATTTCGAGGGTTCGGAAGGGGTTGTTCAGAAATCATACACACACCCAACACCCGTACGAACATGCACACACTCAATTACGCCGCTGATCTAATTTAATTCCTAAAAGGCATGCAACTTTTTTTTTTCGTCGCATTTCATGCTTTGGCGTCAATGCTCCCCATGATGCACTTATACCCCGTGCGCATTTTCCGTGAGTGTAACTTTGTTGGATATCCTTTCTCTCCGTCCAAACTAGTGCGAGTAAAGCAAAATGAACGGTGGCTGAATGGATTACCCAATCGCGCAGAGACGGCGCCGATGGAAGCAATGCATACCGATCTTCGCGCGTGTATTTGGATCAGCCTGAATGCGGCGCCCACTCGCATTTATCGCGCTGTCTCCAGAAGATAGGCATACGCATCCCAATGGTCCATCAACAGTCCATGTCGGAGACCGTTGCTGCATTCGTTCAGTACCGCGCGCTGTTTCCGTTCACCTTTTCTGAACGAAAAAAAAGAGAGAGAGAGAGAAAGAGCGGAATTCGCTTTACGGCGCCTCGTTCATTCAGATTACGCTGCTTCCTGCGAGAAATCCCGCTTCAGTTCCGCGCAGGAATCCGGGATTAAGTTACAACGCTTCGGCGAGAGCCCTTCAGTGCCTCTATTATTTTTTTTCCCCTTCTCCTTCTTCGCTCCATACTTCGGGCGCCAACACCGAGGCTCGTTAAGAGGCTGATTTTTATCGCCCGCGAAGAAGAAAAAAACTAATGTAAAAGGAGATTTCCTCCGGGAGAGATCGGATCGATGAGTTGCCATAAAAGCGACGTAATGGCTTTTTAATGGCCGCTCGAAATACGCGTTCTGTGTGTTGTAGCGATCGGGCTATGCCTTGACCCAGCGAGTCATTTGCCACGCCGGATTAGTGCAAAAAGGACAGTCTCGCCACGTCTGGACGGAGGAAGCAACAGAGGCCGGCCCCACGAGACGTCGCCTACTGATTGACAGCGGCGCCAACGGAGTGGAATGTCGCCAAAGAGGGTTTTGGAGCCGCCGCTCTATCTCCCGCCTGTGCCAGCCACGCATCGTTAGCGCGTTAACCGGCAGACGACGACGGCGCTGATCAAAGGGCTCTCCCCAGAGGAATCCACGAACCGGGCACCTCTCAAAAGATCGGCACTTGTTTAATCCATTGTCAAGTAGCCGACCCGCTGACTGACTATGCCCGCCAGGCATTGTCCCGGAGTACGAGACGTAGTGTCGCCAAGACGCCACCAAGAGGACAACAGGGACGCCGTCTTCCTGGGGGAGACCGCGGCGGGCTGCCGCGGATCGCCCCGCTAATTGAGCGAACATAATCGGCGGACCCTTGAAGTATGCGGCCAGGATCGTGGGCACTCTCGACTAAAGGCTCACACACGACGAGGAAGAGCCCTGCTGGTGCCACCAAAGTGCAGTGTTCACGGGGACCTTGCATGCTCCCCCCCCTCACCTGTGTGTGCGTGATTGGTGGTCGACTCGCAGAGGAGGAGCCCGACAGGGCATAAAACGACGCGGCAGAGTGCTGGACGTCGCTCTGAACTAAGTAAAGTTCAACCACCACGCTCGTGGTTTGTGAAACCACTAGCTCTTCTCTTCTCTTCTGTCATCTCGACAACTCCCGTAATGATGTAAATAAATCCGTTAAGTTTGCTCAAAGCTCTCCCCTAGTCCTTGGCTCGACGGAGCGACGGCGATCGGCCCCGCTACCCGCAGATTACGGTCGCCGCGACGCGCAACAGTGTATATATATACGCCCGGCGTAACGCAGCGACTGCTGCATGCGCGGAGGGATTATATGCAAGCTGGTTTTGCCCCTCTCCCCCCCCCCCCCCTGCTCAGCCTTTTTTTCGCGGCTATCACGTCGTCAGCATGCGAACAGCCGTATACGGCAACGGGGGCATTGTTTTCTGCCATTGGGGTCCCCAAATGAACGTGATCTTTCCACGTCACGTGCGTCTTTGCCGGCGGCAGCTGTCCCGGGAGTCGAGGAAGCGTGCTGTGCTTCGTGCACGACGTGGCAAGCTGCTGCTTCGGGTTGACAAGAGTTGGCTGTGTGCTGGTGTCTCCTGCAGCTTGGCCGCACATCGGTATAGCGACGCGAAGAGCGCGCGACGAAACCCGGAGGGTTGTTGCGTCTGTATGCGCACCTCTCTTTCACGAATCTATACGCGTCCATGTCGTTTCCGTTTTCGGCGCGGCGCTGACGGCTTTATTGCACGTATTGCGGCTGAGAATGGAGATGAGGGAGAGGCCGTGAAACCCTGATGGACATATGCGTGTGCTGAAATCCGTTTCCCCTCAAGGTCTCCGCCATGGCTCCACCCGTTGAAGTAGTTCGTGGGGAACGGTCAAGTTTCGCTTTTCCCATCGCTGGGGCGTCCACGCCCCTTTATTCATGTCTTTGCCTTCGAACCTGGGAAGATCCGCTAATTTCGCTAATGACTTCCTCTTCCTTTCTTTCTTAAGACGTAGCGCTAGATGTATACAGGCTACTGCATAGTGCAATAACTTTTGCATACAGCTTCCGTGCAACTGCAGTCTATATCGACGGCTGAAGATCTTTCAAAGAGTTAAGAGGCGAAAATAGGAACGACACGTGTATACGTAATTGGTTGTCGTAGTGCTGCTAGAGGTTTTACAATTGTTGCGTTATTTTCGGTGCTCCTGCAGATAAGCTTGCTAGCGCGTACAAGTGTTGTAATGACGGAGACAATTTCAGTGCAGGCAATCCTTCTGCCCGTTGATTCATTTCCATATGCATGGAGCTTCCACCAATAGAAAGAGACTCATTTATATAAAAGTATTGCAAATTACTGATCTTGGGAACAGGTAGCGGCACCACTGGAGTACTATTGATTGTCTTACCGTCCGGATGCTTAGGAGCCAGGGTCATTTTAGCCTTGTCTGTGTGCCTTTCCTTGAGCACACCCACCTTAAGCGCAGCACTCAGTGGTGTCAAAGCAAAGGAAATGACTCTTTAGCACCCTTTGTACTGCCGATGTGTAAGATAGTTGCAAAATATTGCGAAATGTAGTGTGCCGTGTATGCTTAATACACGGCACATTGAATTTCGCAATATTTGTCTTTGTCTATTTGTACTTGTCTAACTGAATTTGTCTTCAATGAACGTTATGTACTTAATTTGTGACAGATGTATATATGCCCTGATGAAAAGTTCGTAGGCGTGGCCCATATGTCCCACAAGCGCAACGGGCCTTTCTTGCCTTACTTCATCTTTTTTGCAAGGAAGACCGTCTTGTTGTTTTCTTTAAAGATGGTGTTGTTATTGTTGTTTTTCATCTACGTATACGCTTTCAGGAACTGTTATGTCGAAGTAGCATACTTCATGGTTATGCAAATATGTTCAGATTACTTTTCACGTAAGCACGATTTTTGGATGATGAAGCAAAATACTATTGCAACAGTCCCATATTATTCCATGGAACTGAATAACTTAATTGAGAAGGGCCATACGCATGGTCATAATTTAACGAATTGTGCATCAAGGACGAAGTCATCGTAAAATTCTCTTATCCGGAACTCTCTGTCAGCTCATAGCTAGTCTGGACATTAAGAGAGAGGAGAAAATACAATGTAGTGTCGGGTGCGCGATATGAATGATGCTTGGCACTCAACGTTCGAAGTTTATTCTTTCCATCGTTCACTCCTTGGTCTTTTCCCTGAGCATGCTGTTTGGGAAAGATGAGGCAGTTACTAATTTTCAATGTCAATTTACTTATGACCAATATGCATGGGCAATTCTTTGTGGTGTGGTATCACGCTTCCATACCCGATGGAGTCTCGTTAATGTAGGTTTTTTCTTCATGGAATAATCAAACAGTTGATCAGTCATTGCCTGGTCAAATATTTATTTAATTTCATCAGGAGCAACTGGAATGTCCTCATGCTGGTGCACAGATGAATTATAACAAGCCAATAATGAATAGAAAAAACAGGCATAGAAAGCAGTCTACCGTAGCAAACACAGATGACAGCGAGGGAAAATGCAAAAGATAAAAAAATCACGACAGAGCATAATACACCACAACGCAACGTAAAAATATGGAACGACAATGATTGTAAACACATTTCACATAGAACAAAGCACGAGGTGAGCTGTGTTTAAAGTGCGGGCAAGTGCTTAGTGACTGTTGTGTGATCGCATCACATGAATGACTGTGAGATGAGGACCCCTCCGTAAAGTGCGAATGTTTCTTGTGCGGGAACATTGGTGTTCACACGTGGACATAGTTCATAAGGTGAAAAGGATTCCGTTTCAACGGACATTTTCGAGTGTTAATTCTACAATACTCTACTGTTATTCATAAGTTCGTGATGCAGATTATTACGTAAAAGAAGAAAAGTAGCCGGAGGAATGTATAGGCACCGACATCTCCTTAACCACATTTAATAATGAAAAATCGCTGGTCCATGGTGTGAAGATGTATGTTAAAACAGCGCAAATCTCGGAAAAGAACAATCACTTCGATTATACATGTATATGATCGTAGCCAATGCAAGTTTCTCCAAGACGCAAAAATCAAGACGTCATACGTTCTGCTTTCTGTCCATCGGAAAATATCATTTGCTACACGAACAGTTGCTTAGTTTTGTGTAAGCTATGCCATCACGATGTGGTCATAAAACACTCTGTGCATTTGTACAACAAGTTGTTTTCTTGCGTGCGAATTGTGGTATGCATTTGGTCTCTTGGAGGGGAAGAATGAGGGATTTGTTGACGCCTGCAGATTTCTACGCTCAAACGCTTCGGCAAAGCACCCTGTGTCAGCAGAGCTTTCACCTGCGCATGCAGCATATCTGGATACTTTCACGCATCGGGCTCTTTATTGGGACTCTCTGTAATTTTGGAGAACTTATTTATATCTCTCTGCTTAAGGCGTGATTGATTGAATATATACTGATATGGTCCGTGAATTATACATAGTCTTCGTGTACTCGAGATGGAGCTTGTGTATTGCGTAGCAAAGTTAAAACAAAGAAAGTTCTTAAGGTGTCTGTTTGTCTGAAGACCGTCGCATCTTTATGTGGCCTCACCTAAAGATCCGTAAAGAAGCCTAGTAGTGAAATAAAAAGTTCATTTCCGAGCAGATTATTTCCCACGAACTTGGCAGAAGGGCCTCGATGTATGAAGTCAATTTATCTGTCGACATTACAACCTATAGGGCACAGTGTTTTATCTATTTCCTACTCCTTCGAGAGGCTACGAAAGACCTCACCTCCGCGCTGTTCTAAATCAACTGGATGGAAATAATCTCACTGTCGAGAAGGTATTGGCACCGTGGCGCTGCCCATCCCAGTTTCGAAAGCACGAAAGCTTCCTTGCGTTTCCTCGAGGACACTGAGTCTGACTCATCGTTCGTGATGTGAAACGTGAAACTTTTACGCGTCGGCCCAGTCAGTCACTTTTCTCTCCTTCTCTATAACTTTCCATCCCCCTCCTCCTTCGCTGGTGTAGGTAGCGGCTCAGCCATGGTTATAACCTCCCTGCAGCCTTTCTGCTTATTCTCTCTCTCTCTCTCTCCTGCTCCTTCGAACGTTTGTAGTGATTCATGGCACCGAACAAAACAAAAAATAAGTTTATAACGCACTTTCAAAGAGCGTATAACTGCTTGGGACAACTGCTCACATGTATACCTTCAAGCTCACTTTATATATACCTTCACAAATTCTAAAAAAAAATGGCCTTCCTGTGATTTTCTGTTGTCACACTGCTTTGTTCAAGCTCGCAGGAAGAATCGAACATCATTTCGTGCCGGAACTTCTCCAGCGCAGCTCCACGTAGCGCACCGTACAAGCTATCAAGTATTCCCAACAAGAACAGCGGGTGGCACGCATTACGTATGTCGACAGACAGCAAACAAGCGCGGCGGCCGTCCCATCTTCAGGTCGTTTTAGCATTCTGCGCAATAACCAACGCAGTCGTACCGCCTTCTCCTCCCTGCCCTTCAAAACCTCGTCGTATAGCTGCAAGCGCACACGCGTTATGGGCTGTCGTACTTTGTCTTTCGTCCCGAAAAAGAAACGAGCCATTCGGTGGGCCGTCCCATCCCGTGGTGTCCCGGCGTTTCGGGCGTTTAAAGATTTACGCTGGCCGCCTCCAAGTGGCCATGCCATAGCTCGGATGTATAGCGTACAGCAACGGGCTGGAGCCATCAACGGGAAAGAGCGGAGCGAAAATAAAACACATCGGCGTGTTTCGTTTGCGTGTATGCAGGAAAAAACATTTGGGCATCTGGCCGGGGCACTTTTTACAAACGTCTTCTCCGAAATGGCCAGTGGGAACGTGTGTGTATATAGCTACAGGGGTCGTACAAGTCTACAGAGCGAAGCATTTGCTCAACGATCTCAAATGGTCCCTGGGAGCAGCCGTTTCCGTTGAAAGTATGCCATGTGGCGCACCCGTGACACCGAGGGCCTCCCTGGGGTCGAGGCTTTCTCGCCGGAAGACTTAGGGGAACTAGAGAGATGAACTGCGTGCCACCATATATCCATCAAGGAGATTCCTGGTAGTGTGTAAGATATTTTTATATTTAGTTTTTCGTCCTATATGTGTATTTCTATCTAGCCTAAAACTATGGCTGCTACGAATGCACACGCTCGTGAAGGAAATCCTCGGGACCTTCGAATCGACCCCTTGGGAAAAACGACTACATGTTGTAAGCTCGCGGCGGAAGATCTTATTTGGCACCGACTATAAGCTTTAATCTCCCCTTCAAGCTTTAATGGTTATAATCATGCATTTTAAGACGTGGAACAGAACAAATCTCTTGTTTACTGGTATTTTATCCAAAAATGAGCTGTGGTGTTGCTCAACACGTGAACTAAGTCTTATACTGTTTTATAGAGCAATATTTGTTCATGTCTAGTAAATCTGCAGTTCATAAGTTTCCTCATGGTTGAAACGTTACTTTCATAACGTATAGAAAATTCGGTCAGTTTTTCGGAGAATCTTCCTGCGATCGTTTGCTGCAAATTCGATTGTTTTTGGCAGTTTTCTAAAGGCGAGGTTTAAGATATTTGCCTCTATTGAGAAGCTGTCTGGTTAACTGCATGTACACAGTCCGGTGTTTGTCGATAAGGTAACCACTGCTTTCATTTTCAAAAATACGTTATTTAGGAGCTCTCGGTGTCTTTATACATAGCAGTGGCATATGCTCCTTCTGAGGGAAAATAAAATGAGTAAACACCACAGAGACCACAAAAAGTACACCAAATCACGCTGAAATCAGCTCCTACAAATATTTCAGTCGAACTACATAAATCACAAGGATGAAGTGCAGACACATCCAAAACACTAAACGATTCAGAACGCAAGCACATAGACAACGGAATACGTGAACATATATCACCTGCTTATAGGTACAAAATCGAATCACGTAACGGCACTGAAGTCAGCATAGTCAATGTCTACTTACACGGACGCGAAACATCTGGACACATAAAAGTGTTCGCTACATGGCCACGTCAAAGGATCTTTCATTATAAAAGAAGATGCAGTCTCAGGAACCCCCATGTGGATCTCTCTTTTCCTGACATTTTTTTATTGGAAATAACGCCCGCCTTTGCAATGCATGTGTTGGCGACTGACCAGAGACTCAACAGCCTTCTTCTTGAGACTTAACAGCCGCTTTCTATATAGTGTCATTAGATTGTGGTGTAATAACTGCTCTTGTTTTTATACGCTCGTAGGTATTCCATCGACAGGACATTGGGCATTTTCATTCCCGTAGCCACTAGTGTATTTTGGGCTCTCAGCGTGTAAAATATCGTGCAGAAATTGTTTCGTTCATGCTTTATACCGAGTCGAAGGGATCGTCCAAGGTGGCGAAACAGCGTCGATAGGCGCTGCCTGTGTTTAATGGCTACGGAATGTTGAATGCAAGCGAAGGGTTCAGTTCAATTACAAGATCTCTATTTGTGTTTGAGCTTATTAGCACATTCAGGCAGAATAAACAAAACTATTGCCTCACCACATAGCACAGTGCAATATCTAGTCAGCGAAATGTGAGATTGAGTTATATATATACAGTAGATAAGTAACTAATTTTGTCGAAATTTTAACCAGCGGTTTTGATTTACCGTTATTGGACTGCAGTTCATTAACATCAATACTCTAATGCCAAAGGGAAATCCCTGATAATGAGTACTAGCAGAGAATTCATTGTCTGATACATTTATTCATTTAGCAAAACTATAAGTGTAGTAAGAAGAGTTGTTCATTCGTTCAAACGTAATCAAAATGCTATTCATTTTGGTACCTTACGGTACACGTCATGTAATTATTCACTTTAGTGAAGGGCATATATACCCCGCTCATAAGGGTGGGGTATATGCTGCTGGAGACGAGCTATTTGCAATTTACTTGATAATATTGGCAGAATTCCAAAAATACTTCAGATAATGTTGAAAATTGTTTTAGCGCTCGGTATTTCGCAGTTAGTACACGACAATGAAGTTATAACTGGCGAAGTATTTGGAGAAAGACGACTAGAATAATTAAACGCACAAATTTAACTGCTTCGCATCATTAGAATTTGGCACCTTGACGTATTGTGAGACTTTAGGTTGTCGGGTTTTTTTTTATCCTATAAAGTATGCCAAACTATAATTTTTTTTTGCTTCTGAAGGTTTTTCATACATCCAAAAATCTTTCGTAGTCAACATATTTGTTGCTGTGTCACCCTTTGCTTCAGTAGCATGCGAATTTTAATGATGAATGGAGGGCTATACCTCACTAATACATTTTCCTTTATCCCTTCCCCAGTGCAGGGTAGCAAACCGGATGTGCGTCTGGTTAACCTCCCTGCCTTTCCTTGCATCTTTATCTCTCTCTCTCTCTCTCTTGAAATGTTTTCCTACTTTTTCTTGTTGTAAAATAAGTTTTCTGCTCTTCAGGTGCTTAGTTGTATTGTTATGTCTTAATTATCGCAATTTCCTATGATAACATTTGTCTGTGTAAGCGCAAATCATCCTGTGACATAACTCGTGTATGTGGTGCCGGGGTCACAAGACGAATAGTTTGAGCTTAGCCCGCAACACAGATTGCTGATGAAGGAATTTTCCTTATACAGATATGTAAAATATCCCTTAGTTGTGAATTAGCACTGTTTTAGATTGTGCTTAGAATAACGTTATTCCTGTAGAACGTGTGTATAGACTCGACTTTCAAGCTTTCTTATAGGTAACTTGTAGGAAAGCGTATCGCGCGTGGAAAGACATAAAACCAGGTTATGACTCCGCAGTTCATACATTTCTCTCAGTGCGAGAGCAGGGGTTGCTATGGCGAAATGAACTTCTCGTGAAAGCCACTTTTATGATTATCTGGCTTAATCTATATAGCCCTATTTTTAAAAATACTGAATGATTTTAAATGTTACCGAGAAGAAAAAATATTGGTTTGTTTAAGTCGTTCTCTTGGCAAGCACTTATTCTTCGCAAGTTTGTAGTTTATAGCATTGTGATGCTATGACCATGCCCCGATCTCTATACCGCATCGCTTATCTGTGCATCGGCATCCTTGATTAAAATTTGTCAGAAATGAGCTGCTAGCTTGCTTCCAAGTCATTCGTCGAAACTTTGAAACCAGCAGCAAAAAAAAAAGTGTACGCATGACAGAGGTTCGAAAAAATATTAAGCGCTGATTGAAGTATCAATGCGTTTCCGCATAGTTAAGAAAAAGGTTCACATTATAGAGCAGTGTTTACGAGAACGAATATGGCTTGCACAGCAATTATATGGAGCCCTTGTTAAAATTGGAAATAGAAATTGAAGCGTGGCACTGGAAAGTGCATACCAAGCTTAAGACACCACAGAGTCTTGTGATACTTGTTAACTTGATCAGTTCTCGCTCCATAAGCTGTGGTAAGACAATATATCAGTGAAAAAGGCAGGAGTTATTTAGTTACCTAGTTGTGTTTATTTTTTATTTACGAAAGCCTGATATCAGACAACACCGAATACGTGCATAAAAATTGCGCAGCGACTACAATGTAATGCACAACAAGCGCTTCATTCTTGCTCTGGAAATTAATTAACTCAATTAGCGCAATAATTAAAGCAAGCAGTGTGCAGAGAATGTTCTATTTCGAGTGTTCTATGTGACTCGAAAATGCTTACATTAAGAAGTGTAGCTAACGAAGCTAATGTGTCTCTGAAGGACAATGACATGGGGAGTCCTCATTGGATTAGCCATAGGCTGAAAAGAACGATTACTTAAACATCGTAGTTACAACATTTCAGTCCTCGGCTGTGTATGTTCTTCCATGACTCGTACTCAGTTGAAACATTCCAGGTGATGCAAATTCTCAACCTATGCAAATGTATAGTTAGAAAACTAAAAACAACTCATGTTCTTTTAATTACGAAGAAAATATATTCGTAACGATGCTAAACTGCTGTGCACAGGAAACTCGATCGATATTGTTTTCGGATCAAGTGAGTGCGTTTCCATTCATTCGACAGATAACTAGAGTAGCCATAAATGTTATACTATCAAGGCATCAACAACCACGTTACAACCGTTACAAGACATAAAGAATAAAAAAAATTTTGACTTGGTCGGAATAATTTTAATCACAAATAAGACTAAGCTGATGCCAATATGCAAAGGATGGGTGCGTTGAATGACGGAGTGACGGCTATTGTACAATGCTACTTTTCGCAGCCTGCAGAATAGAAATAGATGATTGTATATTCTACCGAATCCCACTAACTTAAGAGTACAATAATAAATTCATAAACGAGTGCAATATCGAAGAGCAGGAAAAACGAGTATGCTGGCCTTAACGTTTAAGTACACGTGGCTACCGCATGCATGCATGAAAATGGTGGGCTTTGTGGAAATATGAATCGAAATTTCTTCACCCCTTTGAGCAATTGTTCAAACCTAAATACTGATATTAGTTTGTTTTTTAATGGGGGAGGGGAACTGTCAAACGAACCAATCAATCATTTGGTCACATGGAAGATCAAAGCCGAATGTTCTTTAGCAGCAGACGCCTTGACAATACAAGTTTTTTTTTCTTTTGTTCTTTCAGCTCATGTCACGTCCGATGCTGGCTTATAGGAGACAGCTTACTGCTAGCCTATGGGGAATACTGACGAAAATAAGATTGCCCAGGAACTAGGTGTTTGCACGGTATTATTAAGGCACGCGGAATTGTGTCTGTGAAATAAAAAAAAAATAAACTGGCAATATCTCACTGGTGTTTGAACACCCATGATGTCGCTAGGAGTAGAAAACTTCACAGTACTTAACAATCTACAGCAGCAAAAGTTTTGTCGTTGATTTTTTTATCGATCGAAACAGAGCACTTTCTTTGGCAAAATGTCACAGAAATGTTAATACTTCTTGTAAATAATGCCAGGAAAGCCCAGACGTGCATGCTTCATTAGCAGAATCGCACTCATTAAAACATTCCACTGATCCATTAAAATTATTTTCACGGCCAAAAGAAAACTTCGAAGTCATTAATTTTTTGCTATTATTGCATTGATTATGGGTGCGAACATTGCTCTCCTTTCACTTTTAAAATATTGAACCCATTCTTTTTTTTATCTTATTGGTGATACGATTCAAGATGTGATATGATTAAAACTAAGTGTACCCTTTTCAATAAGTCAGTATGTAAGAGTTAAGGTAAATATGCATTACAGCGCTCATTTTCTCTTTTATCGTTGGGGCTGGCAAAACAGGTCTCTTCGTCTGGTCGCTAGCTTCATTTTATGTGTAAATTGCACACTCATTCTGTATAAATCTCCTCAATCATTCATCGTGTAAATTTTTTGCTATAGGTTTTTTTATAATTAAGGTGTGCAGGAATGCCACGAAAAGACCTAAGATTTTAGAAAGAAAGCTAGAAGTCCGATGGTGTTGCACTATAACCATATTTCATGCGCCTTGCATTCAAAAAGAAATCGCAAGAAAGTTTTTGTCTGGCGGAATTTATAATAAATCTTCCTCTTGATTTACCTGGCGTTCGACTGCCAGTAAAGCTTTGTTTGACCATTTTTCGACCATTGTCTTTTGAGCGGCTGCATCACTTTGAGCTCTCATATGTTTAGAACTGGATCGTTATGATGTTTTGGCATTCCCTGGACTTTTAAAACTAGATTGGTTACACAGAAACGTTTTTTTCTTCTCCTCGAGTGTTTCTTGTACGTTCCACCGATGCCTATCTACAATGCACGAGTTAGAATCTCGGCAAACACAACTCATCACTGCTGATTCGAGAAGCTTAGGGCGATGACGATGTTGTATGCCTAGATTCATCCGTCTCCAAAGTGGGTTATCATTTCTTTGATATTACTTTGCTACTTGGGCAGTGAAGCTAGGAGGCTTGTTCGTTACAGTTGTTAGGCTGTTATATGTACATAATGTAATTGCATGAATTGCTTTGCAGCCTTAAACACAACCTAATAATCACCAATATACGAATTGTCGCGTCTTTCTAATAAGACAAAACAACACAATTATATCGCAGATAATATATAAGTGCTAATAAATGCAACACGTCAATGCTCTTCAAAAATTATATTTAGAAATCTTGGCATCATAAAAATAAAACGAGAAGCTTCTTTAGAGCAGCCTCAGCATTTTCATGGGGCCTTTTTTTTTATACTCCGTGTATAGAGCGTTGTTCACTTGTAAAACTGCAAAGTGACGAAATTCTCTACGTTTTTACCTATCAGCCATACTCAATTTCTTGATTCTTCTGGATATGGAATTATTAAAAAGCTGTATTCAATGCTCAATATTATTTCTATCGTGTTCATGGTGTACACTACTGTGATGGTCATAACAGTCACATTCAGGCCCATCTGAACGCCAAATATGGTTATTTGCAGTACATGTGGACACTAACGAAACGCATATAACTTTATCTCTCTTGCATTATATTTCGCTGTTGTGGCTAGGAAGAAATATCACACTAAGTCCTAGCATTGATTTCAAAACACAAACACCACTGAAGAAATCATCTCCGTAACACAAAAAGGCATGAAACATCACAGAGCAGTGTGTCATGTGTCGAACGGTGTCACTGCTTTACAATAAAAATTATCCGAAAAAATGCTAATATGTCGTGACATGCTCAACTTGCGCACATTATTGCAGTACTGGAAACATCAGATATAAATTTCTGACAATCCCGTAAAGGCATGTCAGAAATTTGTCAGCAAGTGCACGGGTGGCATTGACATTGCTGATTTCAATACTTTGATAGCACATTTAGAAGAGGCAATCACATTGAATACAACATTCAAGGAAAACCTAACACTTGATTGATTGTCTAAGATCGATGCCATCTGTATATGTTCGCATATCTTATCTCACTACGCACTTACGAGATCGACTTGTTGGACGAGTTGGCTCATTATTAACGAGCTTATGGCGCCAAAAAAAGAAAACACGAGAGAAAGACAAGCGTAAATAATAAATAATACGAATGCCATAATAAATTTACCGGCATTAGTGAAATAACTGTATCAATAGGCCCTACTTCAGCGTTTCCTTGGGCTCGTGTAAGAAATTCGTGATGCGTTTGTAAGATCTTGTTTTTTTCTACTCCAAGCTGCGTCATGAAATTCGGTAGCACCACTTACATTCGGATAAATCCGTGGTGGCCGCAATGGTGTAGTAATCCATAAGCGGCGAGCTTCGCGCAGATCGTCCAGCTGCGCATCTAGTGTACTGGGTCGATCTGAGTGAATCAGTGAAACACGTGTGCCGTCCGTAATCCTCGCACCGGCACCGTGAGCCATCATAGCTGGCCACTTTAGCTCTCTCTTTTTTCTTTACTTTTGTACGTGGCCAAAATGCACGAATGCGCCACCCTCCAGTGTCGTTGGCAGAGTCGCCCGAGCATTTCGCCCCCCTCCCCCTTTTCGCGACTAAACTCGCAGGAGCCAACGGCGTTGCCGCGTAGATCACTGTCACCGTCTCCCTCAACAATGAGAAGTGACATGAAAGATGTCTCTGCCATTTCTTCGATTCCCAAAAAGGAAGAGCTATCGCCTTCCTTTCTTTTTTTTACTTCAAGTTATCTCGGTCTTTCCGAATGCCATCGTCACACTTTCTTCGCGTTCCTAGGTGTCGCTGGGTACGTTTATTTATTCTTCGTTCAAAAACAGGGCGCTAAGCTTTCGCCCGTCAGCCTGCTCCTGATGCTCCTCTTTGAGAGGAGGCTCTCGTCGCGCCGTCTGCTGGCGGATGTGTTGTGCGACTGCGCGGCGGGAGTCTTCTTCTTTCATGCAGGACAATTTTTGGCCCCGGAATGACACCTCGGGGCGTCGTCAAAAGTGAAAGTTCGTTTCACGCTTTTCATATCTCTCTTTCCTCCTTCCCGCTTTGTTCGTTCTCCTCTGCCATGGGCGCGTGTCGGCATCGCAGGACGCGACCGTAACCGAAGTTCCTGTTCGCTTTCACTTCGTTTCTTCGAAATTACTCTATACGATCCTTTACGAGTGAGAGTCGTCGTAATGCTTTTAAAACGGCCATTACAGGCGCGAATGAAGGCTCTCGTATTTTGTAGCAACTCTCTACGAGGTTGTTCACTCGTACACTTTGGCCTGTTTGATGACTGCCGGCTGCGCCCTAAATTTATGACATGAAGCATGCACTGGCATGACGAGCTCCCATGTCTTTTACGCACACGAGACTTAAAACAGGGAAAAATTTAAGCCGTTGATTTTGTTTATATTGGTCCTAAGGTGTGGATAGATCACAGCAGTGCAACATTGTGAAGAATGATGATGACGACTGTAATATCTGAAAACTTGCTGCATTCACTTACACTTGTGCCTTTAGTGCAAGCTATGTATATTTTCGCAGTATCGACATACTTAGATGCACGATCTTGCGTTTTGTTTGTCAAGTATTTGTAATACCTTTTTTGCTAGCATTAAGGTACAGTGGCCTGTTCCTGTATACGACGATGACATGTAAATGCAGAACACTTCATGGCAGTGTCTTGCGTTAAATGCGAATTGCCTATTCGGCAGTTATTTTAGGAAGTTATAATGCTGTTTTGAGCTGTACAACTGACTTTAGAGACTCTTTTCGCATGAGGGCCATGTTTCACTGTATCTGGAGCAAGTTGCAGGAATCGGCTTGTAAGAGCTTTTCATCCTATGCTTAATCTGATGCTCACATCGCCTCCTGTCGTTGTATTTATAGCCCCTATCATGCATGAAATCAGTGAGCGACCTAGTGTAACATGCAGGACACCGTATAGACGTAATAATGAGAGTCAAGCGCTAGTTGTGACTGTTTTTTTTTGCAGATATATATCTTTATAAGCTCGTGTAGTGGTCAGACATGCTTTAAATGACGCCATTTTGGCCACGCTCCCTTTTATTAACGACTCGCTGATTCTTTTTTCTCCGAATTAGTCGGCTGTCCAGCAACGTCTTGCTGATTTACTACATCCGTACTGTTGGGCGATATCCAGCCGCATTTCTCTTTTATTCTAACCGACATAAAAGGAAGCCGCCGAGAAATGCCAACCGTATATATATCGAGTTGAGAAGGGCTTTCCCGGCATTTCTTTTCTCTACCGCCTCGGTGCTGTTTTTTTGTTTTTTTATCACTTTATCCGAGTCCTATATCGCAGCGAACGATCAACAAAACGGACGCAGTATTATTCTCAGATCTATAGAGTTTTATCTACCAAACGCGTAGCTACGTGTCATGAATTCGCCGCTTCCCTGACGCACACTCACGCGCGTTTGTCTGTCTGCCGGCGCTAGGTTGATACAAATCGTGCTTCTATAGGTACTTCATATCGCGCGGTTAGTGCGAGTTGGAAGGGGAGAGAGAGAGAGAGAGAGAGAGAAAGCAAAGGCGGCAGGCTCTCTCTATTTTGCGAGAATTCATTTCGATCGTCTGCCCCTGAAGAACTAGGCGCGTGTGCTGGCGAAAAGGAAGGAGGGGGTGAGAGACTCTATAGCAACCTTTCGTCTTGAAGTTTCCCTTCCAGCAGTCGCCGCTATCTCCAGCAGCATCGTCTCGTCGCTGCTGACGCTCGCCGTAGAGGGCGCCGGCAGCCGACTTCCGACGTTAGACCGGAGAGGGAGGGAAGATTCGTATGTACAGTGTGCGTGTGCCGCGCTCCTCTCTCTCATACGCCCTCCTTTCTTTCGGTGTACACTATAACGCGCCGCTGGTGCCGTCGACGGAGGTCGCTTATATTTTATGAAGGCGGATTTGTAATCCAGGCGTACGCATGGCCGGTGTGTATGTATATGTATATGCGCACACACGAAGTGCCCGTATAGGTCGCGTACGTATAGTACCACGTTGTATGCGTTTGCGCGCGCACCAACTAACGCACGACAAGGCAGGCAGACCGATCTGCTTCCGTGGTCGCTCAACGAGCGCGTGCACGAGTGCGCCATACGCTGCAGTTATTATATACGCCTCTTATTAGGTATGCGCCGTACTGCGCCCCGAAAAAAAAATTCCACTCACCACGAACCCGCGCGGGCTGCCTGGTCTGTCTTCGTAGAGACGTCGTCCCAGTGTTTTACCATTAGGCGGCCCGTGCATGAGCTCACCGCTATATTATACCATACCATAACGCCGCTGCCACCCCTTTTCTCTTCTGGGAGATTGCCTCCCTTCTGGGCTGTTTTCGTTTTCCCCATTCGTGCGTCAGTTTCCTCAGTGCTGCCGCGGTCTCTGGCGAGCTTTTGTGTTGCCTGTTGAATTTTTTTTTGTTTTCTTCTCGTCACTGACGTGCCCGCCAGCGCAGGCAGTGGCCGGTTTTCCTTTCCTTTCTTCTTTTTTTATTACTTGCGGCAACGCGGGGTTTTGCCGCCGACATGCATGCTCTGGCCATAAATAAGACACCGCATGCATATGCAGCGCGCGCGGGATCTCGGCAAAGCGCCGGCGATGCCCTCTGCAGGCGTGTACTGCCATCGTATATATGTGTTTCCCGTGGCCCGTTTACTATTATTATTATGATACTCTTATTACGGGGTAGCGATGGGCTTTGACTCTCGTGACTCGAGGTCTCGATCATGTCGTTCCGCCGGCGGAGTTCGAGGTCGCGCGGCGGGCTCTTAGCGAATAGTTTGAGATGTCACGGGCATGGAGCGAATAGTTTGAGCTGTCACGGGAATGGAGCGAATAGTTTGAGCTGTCACGGGAATGGACTACACTTACGATACGAGCGTGCCCCTTTTCCGCCTGAATGTCGTGTGGCGGTGATTTGCTTCCGCCTTGGCCTGCCTTAGCGCACGCTCCCCGATGAGGTCCGAGATTACTGCGTTAAGTATACGGAGTTGACTGGGGCTCTTCGGAGTTGTTACTTGCGGATAAGTATATGCCAGCGTACGGGAACTGCCGTGCCAGATTTTCCGTTCATTAGTTTTTTTTTTACGTTTCTCTCGTTTATGGCTATTTCGCAATGCACGGTGCTTTGCGTTTGCGTATGTATTTCTGCCACGTTAACAGAAAGTTATGTTTTTGTTAAGACCATTGCGTATTTTCGTGCACGATGTTAAATTGCTGTTTGTGCGGCTTTTTTACCACGGTTATACACTTCCATTGCTATGGAAAGATTGAACTATGGCTTCGTGATCGTTACTTTCTAAAGAAACAGTGACAAGATCCTTAACGTGAGAAGCACTGTGAGAGAAGCTATAGTTTAATTGACCTGCTGTATCCGATATGTTGTCTATCTATTTTCTCATACTTCGCCTGCCTCAAGCTCTCGTATACATTATTTCTCTAGCAGCTTCGCTACTTACACATGTTGGTAGAAAGACTGCCAGACCTAACGTTACGAAAGGATGTTTTTTTTTTCTCTTGTTGCAGGGATTAATCTATTTCGCATTGCAGTTCTTAGAAATATTTTCGAAGTTATTTTTTTGTAAAAAAAAGAAGTATTCTTTGTGCCTGCCCCACATCGTGTGAGGGGGTATGTCGTGGCGTATGTACTGACAATTCCGCGCATATGTATAAATGTGGGGCGTCCGAGAAGCCATTCATAGGTAATATGCTGTCTTTACAGCGCGCTCTATAATTATGGTCGCGCGATTGCATGTTACGCTATTTTTGTTTCTTTCTATTGTCCGCAGTTCCTTTTCTAACAGAAGGGAAGGTTTCTAATGTGGGGCATTTGGTTGGATGAACATTACGACAGGTCAGCGGAACATTTCGTACTGTTCTGCCACAATAAAAATACATCAGTCCATGTTTAGAGAACTGAAGCGATATCGTGTTACTTACGCATTATTTCGTCGTCTTTCGTAAATAGAGATAATTTAAATGAGGAACTTAGATACAACTCGCCAGCGGTGACACTGAGGGGGGTCGCCTCTTTCTCGGCGGCATGCGGATAGCGGCTCTGTACCTCACTCGACGTGCGAATCCGCGAACCGGTAGGTCGGCCGCCGCGGGCTCCGGGTCGCATTCAGAGCAGTCAGCGAAGCATATGGCCGGCGCGAAACGAGCGCGATCGTACGGAAAAGCAGCAGCAACAACAGCGGCATGCGCGTAGCTACTACGGCAGCGGCGTCGGCCACCGCCGCAGAGCGGCGCTGCGCACATCCGGCTCTCCGCGGATGACGGCGCGCTGAGCGGCGGCGCTGGAACGGGCTGACTTCCCTCGTAAATCAACGAGTGGCAGCAGCTTTTAAACGGGCATCTTTTTTTTTTGACGTCCCCCCCCTCCCTCTGCCAGCCCTTGACGACTGGGCGCTCTCCGCCCTTGTAGCGTCGAACGTGTGTACACGCGCGACTGTTTTATCGTCCCCTTTGCCGACTGCCTCTTCACCTGTGGTGGCGCGGAAACGCTTGAACGGCATGCGGAGCTCACTGCAACCCCTTCCACCTCGCGCACACTTTCGCGGGCTTGTCCCGCTGCCAGCTCACGGGGTTTTGATGTGCCCCGCCGATCCGGCGTCGTGGAGCGTTGAGTCTGTGTAATGTGGAAGACAGGGGGCGTCTCGGTACGGTTCCCGGTCGTGGTGGCACTATGGCTGGTGTTGCTCCGTGGCGTAGAAACCCGTTCCAGTGGAAACCTGGACACTTGTTTCCGTTGTCCGGTCAGGCCTTGGTTGCGGTGACTGTGGGGCTCCTGTCGGCCGGCTGGGCCACTTCCGAGAGGCTCTAGATGAGCCGGTTGATTTGTTGTACGCGGGAACAGGGCGCGGGGATTGGGGGTCAGGACGTCCGTCTGGAGCTGGATGCTTTGGCCGCTGTCCTTGGCATGGTGGTCGCCTGGAGAGTGTCGTTGCTGCAAGTAGAGACAAAAAAAAAGCGCCGTTGTAACTGGACATGTGCATTGGTATTGAGGCAGGAATCAGAAACCAGTGGCCGTAGCTATCAGCACTTGTGTGCTAGTTTCAAATAATTTTTATCCAACAACCTCCATGTGGGGACTAAAGTTTCTGCGCTCAAGCACACAATTTTCAAAGAAGGATATTTTGAATTAATTCGAACAAAATGAGTTCCATAAGCTTAACCAAAAAGTAACGTTGGATTAGTCAATACATTCCTGGGAGGTTGCTGCCCTTAAGCAGAGCCAGCGGAACCTGCCGCGAATTCGTCCTGCCATTCAATAAAGAATAAATTTTTTTTTGAACAAACGCATGTTGTACTTTAAAATGAACTGTAGTTTTACATTCGCAGTCTGTCACGTTCGTAATCTCAATGGCCGGTCTCAGCAAACGTGCTGTATATGTTGAATCAAATGTAATGTTTCTCTACACTTTTTACCATCTTCAGGCGATTGCAACCACCGTGGTAGCTTAATGGCAACGGGCTGCTTAGCTCGAAGGTGTGAGTTCGATTCCCAGCCACGGTGGCCATATTACGATGAGGGGAAGTTGGGAAAAAATTGGCCGCGTACGTCGAGTTACATACAACTGTTTCTGGCACGTGCTGATACCCAGGATATCATACTCAGGCACGCCAAATGAAGGTCGCCTGAAGTTTCAACCACATGTTTTCTTTTTTATTTACGTGCCCCTAAAAGTACACAATATCAAGCATTTTTGCCTGAATGGTAAATGTGACTGCTACGTGTCCAGTATCTAGCCTGAGCCATTCTGAACCACCTCGATGGCTTGTGCTCGGATTTGGGGGCACTTCAAACAAGTCCAGTCGCACAGAATTAAGCCTGGAGTGTTCCCCACCACGAAGTTGATCATAAGCATGTTCTGGTGTTATCACTTCAGGCTAAACAATTTGATTTTATATTTTGCATGTAGCATATTTTGCAAAATCTGTTTCGTCATACAATTTCAAGATAATCTGAATCCTTGTTTCGCTTTTGGAAATCTTATGCTGGTGAAATTCATATTTATATGAGTGTATACCTGCTTCTATGCTTCTCTGTGTCATAACCTCACTGGAACAAGAATGTAGGTCATCTATAGGTTTGTCAGTCTGTTCCGTATATATTTCGTAGCGCACCGCGCAAGTGGCCAGAACTTCTTGCAGCAAGCAAGCAAGCAAGCAAGCAATGTCATATTGAACCTAAATTGCAAAGTAGTCTTAAAGCAGCAATATTTTAAGATTTCGGTTACTAATTAAATAAGCAACATGCAAAAATTTGAAAGCGGGCTTCTCATCACTTGTAAATTGCTGTAAACAAAACAAAACGTTTCCGACAGTAAGACTGCTAATGTTCGTTGACGTATATTTATATATGCGGACTTTGTGCACGGGAAAATGAACGGGGAGAAATTGAGAGATAATGATACCTACCTTCATGTTCAAATTTTATTACAATTCTAACCCGCATTCCATCGTCTCGGTTAGGTCAAACAAGTTATGGCGAGTTCAAGTGCGAAATTTCCCACACCAAACTGACATGGTTTTACTTCTTTTTGCATTTTTTATTTTCTTACTAATCAATTAAAATGGGTAGTCGTCGCCAGACGATGGCAGCAGCTGCTCCTGCCTCTACCCTCACTTCAATCAAAATAAAGTGTGGTAAGGTAAACTTCTAACTTATGCCGAATCTCTACTACATCGTCTTTGGATGTATCAGCAAGAAAAAGAAAAGTTAGTAAGCGTGTATCTTTCGTTACTGAAGGCGAATAACACGCACAGAAGTGCATTTGAACCGATAACTATTGTGCTTCTAATATATTTTCTTCTGTTGATTAAGAGGATGAAAAGAATAAAACCAAGAAAAGAGGCAAAAAAGAAGAGGTTGAAATAAGAGGCTCAATGTGATGTATCTTTAAAATAACGCGTTAAAACTTTGATCCAAAAGAGTGGGGATTGCAGCAGCATTTCTCGTCACAATAGTAGAGGTGAACGCTAACTATAACTAAGCTATAGCACCTTCTTCAATACTTCTTTGTGTAGAGTAGTAAAACAATACGCCCTTTATACCCTTATTTGAGAGTGATCGTCCTAATGTGGAACCATTGTTTCCTTTCAGTTAGCCTCATAGTCACATATGTCACTACGTCTACGGCGGCAGAACTTGCGGCTCTGCGCGATGCCCCATCGCATCTCAGAGACCTAGCAAATGGCCCGTGTTTTCTGGGGGGTGAAAGACATATAAAAGTGTATTTTCAGGCTTTCTGTGAAGCGCTTTGACATGATGTGCTTGCTTCAGTTATAAGATGTAGCGCATGTTACATGATGTCATGGGAAAAATAGAGACGTCAAGTATAATCATGGTACTCCTTTTCCAGTGCATCCGCCACTTAACTTTCTTTAATTCCGGAGTAACTTGAAAACCACCGAAATTTCTTTCTGCAGAGTCTTACAGCTTAAAAGTTTTCGATCATCTCATTTTGCGATAATTCACTTTGAAAGCTTATGCAGCGATACTACTACCACATTTCTGTTGCCATGTGCGCCAAGTAAGCACAAGCCACTGCACTGACAGAATACTTGTCGTTCTTTTATGGACATTACTAATGTGGAAATAAAACTGACTTGAATGCGGCTACACAATTTTGTGTAATATGCATTGATGCCACAGCTCAACCTTACAAAATAAGGAATATATCAAATATTTGATACTTTCACGATTCTCAGCAAATGGAAGATATGTTTCTCGTGTTAGAGGTACAATGCTTGTAAATACATGTCTCCGAAACCAGATTCACTTTATGGTGCAAAATAAGTTCGTTTTTTTTTACCACTGCTTATAAAACACGACCCTTATCTATCTGCCACAGCTTATAAAACAAGACTCTTATCGTTTAATGGTCACGTCTTCGTAAACAGTACATTTTCACTGGATAACTAGAATGACACTACAGTTCGTAACTGAATCATCTGGGAACACAAATTTTAATCCGCCTCGGTCACTAGTAACTGAATGGGTGAAACACTTACTGATGACCCACTTGGACTGCAAGAACATGCGGCGTCTTTGTGAAGTGTGTACATAGAGAGGATGTTATAAATATAGCTGTCAAAGAAATTTCGGGTGCTATAAGTGAATGCCCCTCCTTATTGTTTTAATACAATCATAGGCTCGCTCAAATACAAAAGTCATTTAAATGCTCGTTCCTTGTTGACATATTTGAACAAAAATCTCACAGAATTAACGGTGAAAACGGGTCTCGATGATTTCAGTTATTAGCTTTATTGGTCTTTCAAAGTAAATGATTGTCTGAAGCTCTTTTGGGTGCTTAACAATTTAAAGTGCGTACTTTTTCAAAGGCATGCCTCGACCTTCCCGAGCGTCAACAGGGTGATTTGGTATATAGGCGGGTATTTGATATCACGAAAGTATTTCTCACCGTTTCTGCCTGTCGTCTTCTGGTGTAAACGTTTGTACGACGTCTTGCCATTGTCAGGAGTACACCAGTACACTGCGAAAAGAAAACGTTCGTATCGGATCAGTATTGAACGTAATAACAAAATACGCTATAATTATTGCTCTAAGGCTTGCTTAGTAATGGCATGCTGTTGTGTAATTCTTTAGGATGAGAAGTCACCCTTTGATTACCTAAACGAGCTGGAAGCTCCATATCTATGGACCTTCAAGAATGACTCAGGGGTGTAGTTATGCGTGTGTATAATAAGTCACTTTTTTGCGGAGCGTAAGTTGACAGCTTAAGTGGTTGCTTACTGGGCACAGCACGCCTGCTAAACATTCTTTTTTTATGTAGGTATGTAGGATAATCAGTACGAATAATTTAAGATAATCGAAAGGAATTAGATATTGCATAACTGCATCAGTCAGTTGAGATGTCATCTTGGCAACTCTGCTCTTATGCCGAAAACCAAACGCAGATAACTCTTGGATCAAACACATGTAAGCAGTAATAATTCAAACAATTGGTGAGATAACATGGCGTTCTCCAAGAACGTATAATTCTACTGATGAGCGTTTCTGCGTAAGTAGGCTTATCAACAACTGCTGATGCCTTTTTATCAAAATATTACTCGAGAGAGTTTCTTGCTGGTCACACGCTCAAAGAAAGCTACTATATAGCCTCTGTATCACTGTTTCTGCTTTCTGCCTTGCAGTCTTTTTCTTTTTTTTTTTCATTTTCATGATGAGCGGACTTTATCGAGTATTCTTAGTGGGCCCCTGAAGCAGCCATTTTTTAATCGAACTCCAACATTAGTGTCGTTACACGAATACATGAACGTGGATCATGACTTTTGCTGAAGTATAAACATCCGTTAATGTCTTATAAGAGCTCAATCTCGGCGGGGGTTTGGCGAGGATCCATTTAGATAGCGATGGATTCTTTTCTTTTGCATGTCCTGTTGCGCTTGCTAATCGTACATATATGTCTGTTGTTTTTGCTATCTTAAAGTTGTCTTGTTGTCTTAAAGTTGTCTTTTCCTGATAGTGACCCCGTGAATGAGTGCTATACCGAAAAATTTGCTCTGAAATGAATGCAGTGTAACTTACATGCAATAGATGTCTACATCCTAAGCTATAGGCATTGCTATTTGGAAAACAGCCAATATACACTGAGTAGGCGTTATGAAGTAGGGACAGTGTGATATTCTACGCTGACTTCTGCGACGCGCTTACAGTGGCGACAGATCACGAAGAACACAGGAGAAAGTGTCAAGAGAACGACCACAAAGAACGCTGCGTCCTGGTGTTCTTTGTAATCAGTACCCACCGTAAGCGCAGCGCAAAAGGCAACATGAACCAACTAGCTCCTTTTATCGCATTAGTGATATTCTACGCTGGGCCACATCAACGAAACGACACATACTATAGCGCTGTCTTCAATGCAAAATCAACAAGCCGACAGCTTCACTTCACAGCGTTTCTGGGCCATGATTTGCACGGCACACGTGTGCATCGCCTCTTTATACTTATCGTTTATTGATACTCTTAAGTGCAAACATTACTTGTACCTTCCGTAAATCAATGCCTTTTTTTTTCTTCGTACGAACAGTGCTTCCACACACGACTAACCACTCTCACCGGTTGCTCTGACGAATAAAAAATATATTTATACAATAGTTCACTGCCCGTCTGGGGTAGCTGTATGTCTTTCTTATTGAGCAGTGATAACAAGCAGCTATACATATAAACCTAAGGTTTTTTTTTTTACCCCACAGCCACGAAAAGCATTTAAATTGTTTAAAGTTACGTGGAACGAGAAATTTAAAAAGTTCCCAGTGTAAAAAAAACAAACAAAAAAACATTGACCCAGCTAGCATGAGACAGCGTGAACCAGAACTCACATGGCGAGGTGCTCGTACAGCAGTGCACATAAAACGAGCTAACAGGTTATTAACGCGGAATGATGGCGAATCGCACTAGTGGGCCACTTGTTAGTTTTGGCATGTCCATTCTCTGGTAACACACTGCTTTGAATATCTTTTTAATCACACAGAGATGTTTCCTTCCATAATACGCCTTAGACATGTCAGCATAACGTCGCGTGGAATATAAATGCATTACCCACTTATATGCACATTCTCCTTACTAAAGTCTCGAAATGTGGGTCCAGTTCCACAGTGCCTCTTTTGTTACGTCGAAGTTTTGTGTCTTTAGTTGGAATAGTATTTCTGTTCTGAAGAGGTTTACTCGTGAGCGTCTAATAATGAGCTAAGTAACAGTTCTGTGATGGTTATTTCTTTACACTTATGCTGGCTTCCGTACATAATACGGCCTGTCTTCGACGATTGCACAACCTCTATGAAAATAATTTGCGGTTTCCAATCAGAGCATGCAGCATGCACATGACACTGTTTATAGGCCCATTAGTTAGAACCAGCACAAAGTCTACTTCGACTGAATTCCTTAACTCCATAGTAATCATCAGTCGTTAATTCAATCCTTAATCTATACTAATTATGGTCGTTTACATGTGTGGTGCTGGGGAACAGACTAAACCCAGACACGCTGAGACAGTTTACCAAGTTAAGCTCCAACTTTTAGGATGGACGCCCCCACTCATGGTCAGTATAGTGCTGCGGTTAACCTGCAAAGCAGATAAAAAGAGAAGTGGCACAGTTTTCGCGTTATATCGTCGCTTGGAGTAGGCGGCCCAGTTCTTGGGAATGTGTGATGCGCGCATGAAAACAACATTCAGGTTTTTTTTGTTTTTTGGCAGGGCGCTGCTGTATATTTCTAAAGTGTACTGCTACATGTCAAATGTGAGCGGAATCACCTGCTTCGTGCACCGCTGCAGGTATGCACAGAAAAAAATTCATCAACATAAGTATACTTATGAGCCACTTCGTTGAGTGTGATGATTAAGAAAAACATATTGCTAATTACAGAACAACCACAACGATTTATACAATTTGGGGACTTCTGCGCGGAAACTATATATACTTGTGAGACTTGCTAGAAGAATTCAGATTTACCTCCTCCCTTTCTGTCACCCAAGTGTGATGAACTTATTAACCCTCTAAAGTTAGGCTTCGAATGGATGTAATGTGGAAAATAAGATGCAGGTGATGGTCCTGCTATATAGCTCAATAAAACTGCCAAGTGACACTTTCACAAGATGCAGACGGGTGATGGCCCGGGCATGATATTGGCCTAATTTAACGTGTATATATATATTTACGCAAAACAAGCATGACCTAAGTATATGTCTTCAATGTTTTACCGTGTGTTTTTATACCGACCAAATATAACGTGGGTTAAAGCTGCGTTAGGAACGTAAAAAAGGATTAATGCGCCTTGGCGTTTACAGAGAGCGAAAACAAACCTAAATGTTGTCTTAAAAGTGGAAAATATTTGAGATGCTACCGGAACCTTGCTTTGCATGGGAACCACAACACGATCTGTCAATCCGAAAATTCACTTATGCCTTCCTTCTCTGCCGCAATTCCTGCAATATGTCACCCGTAACATTTAAGCGGTATCTTCTTATAGGAAGTGATGCATGCTGGCAAACTAAATGCCGAGGATCGCGCGCTACTAAATAAATCGTACTGCTGCAAAACTGCTGACCTTTTATTCAAATCGAAGGCTACGGAAACACCATTAAATTACGGAGGCTGCCCAACGTCCCACAGGGTCGCTATACCTTTCCAAAAGCTTGAGGGAGTCGGGTTTGCACTATTCAGGCTGCGTACTATGTAGTTTTCGATAATTTGATGCAACGTTTCGTGATCATTTCCTATTGCTTATCGATATTCATAAGATACGCAGAGCCTTGCATTTAGCCGTAAAGCCGTATTAACGAATGGAACTCACTGCCATTATCATTGATTGATTCAGTTGAGTCAATTGACCTGATCCATTTCTCATAACCTAACATCGAAATTAAATGTAAGCGTTTATTTTGTTTGTTTTTCGCCTTTGGAAATGCTGTGTTTTTGTTTTGCAATTTACCCCTCCTGTCTGGGCCCTTGTGGACCTGCAGTATGCTGTAAATAAATAAATAAATAAATAAATAAATAAATAAATAAATAAATAAATAAATAAAGCGTACCTGTTTAGTTCCTTTCCCCTATTTTCGTCTTCCGGGCAAAGAATATTATGAAATATGCGGTTGAAAAAGAAACAAACAGGACTTAACATGTAGTGAGTAGGAAGTGACATTCACAATGTCTTTCGAAAGCCTTTGTTTCCTTTCTTTGTGGTACAGTGGCTATACTGCAATCGGCTGCTGACTAGAAGGTCCTGGGTTCGATACCGGCAGCTGGGGTCGCATTTTGATTGAGACGAAAGGCCTCCCGTGTATGCTGCGATGTCAGTGCACGTGGGAGCACACCACACAGTCGAAATTTTCGAGACCCGGCTTCTACTACGGCGTGTCTCATGATTATATCGTTGTTTTCGCACGCAAAACTCTAGATACAGCTATATTATTTCTCTATCGCGCATTCCACAGTAACCAAGCGCCTTGCCCAACCAATTGTGCGTGGTGAACTTATTATTGACACAGTTAACTCATGTTTTCTCAGGTATAGATGTCCTCATTTCTGTTATCGCGTCACTTAGGGAAAAGGATTTCCATTTTATTGTGTCTCAATATGTGCGCTTTTCACTCTGGGATGGGAAATTTGCAGCAGACAGGAGGATGTATCTTTGCCGAAGCTCCTCTGTGCAGATTTCAGACGAGTCACGGCGCAACAGCTGCATTTCGAGCTTGCTGTTCCAGGTGTGGGTGGATAGAGAGAGTGAGGGAAAGGAAACAAGGAACATTTCGACATTCTACGTTACAAAAAATGGAAATGAACAACAAAAAAACTTCAATTGACATTCGTTTTCTTTTCATCCTTGTATCAGCCGCACCCCGCTCATTTGTCGTCTTTGTTATCTCCCGGTATCATCTTGCATCTGGAAGGCGGCGAGCGCCGGATATAGCCTCTGCGAGGCGGCGGCGTCTTCAAAAGACTCGCGGCGTAACCTAACGTTTGCATTGGCGTCACGCTCGGGAGACAAACAACTAACGAAGAATAAAAGGAGTGGCAACAAATGGCGAGCAAGCCGTGGAGGTCGCTGATGCGGGGGGGATGATATCTGCAAGGGCGACACATAGCGTGGAGAGGTGTATGCACGTATACTGCGCAGGCGTTCTCGGTTCTGAATGGCTCATTCAAAACGTCTTGCATGCATGCAATCGTCTTTGGCAGGTGCGTCGTCGCTACATTGCGGCATCTCCCTTTTGCAGCCGCTCCAACTCTCGCTTCATCCTCTTCTGAAGCGCAGGGCGTGTGTGGCAAAGGAAGCGATCGTTCCTTAACGGCCGTAACATCCAAGCCACCGGAGCCAAGGTTCGCTGCAAGCGTTTCGCGTCTGCACCCATAGCTGGCCTTCGAGCTCGGAGCCGAAGTTTGTTTTCTTGTCGAGCCTCCCTGAGGCTGGGCAAATAATCTCGATCTCGGAAACGCTCCGATCACTGCCTTAGACCGTCGGGCGCGCTCTCGATCGATCGAACACACTTCCGCCGGATGAGACAGCCCTGTGATTCGATCCAACGCGCTGTCTTGTTCGCCATTTTTATGTATAAATTGAAGAATTGGTGGGGAAATAGGTGTGGCTGTGAAAGATGTATGTACCTGTAGGGAACCCTGATACAAGCTGAAACACATTGAATGGCTTTGATTACTTCAATCGTCAATATGAAGCACTTTTCATACATTGTTCTGGTTTGGGTATTGCGCGCTGTACTTTGCATAAAATGAAGCCGATCGAGTTAATTATCAATGGTGAAAGCAAAAATATTTTGCTTATATATTTAGGAAACTCACTTCCTGGCCTGCCTTTACTGTCAAGCATTACCGATAAATTAGCAGTCTAAAAACAAGTTCGCTCTTGAGTGTACATCGCCGTGATTAACGCAAGAAAAAAAATTCGGGAGATCCCACGTACCCTGCCATGGGAATCGACGTTATGCAAAGCATGCGCACGCAAGCTGACTGCGTTGTAATTTTTTATTGAGCGATACGCGGCGAAGTTTTGCTAAAGATATGTACAAATGCACGCACATACATACGCTGATGATTTGATGATTTGATTGACTTGATTTGTGGGGTTTAACGTCCCAAAACCACTATTTGATTATGAGAGACGCCGTAGTGGAGGGCTCCGGAAATTTTGACCACCTGGGGTTCTTTAACGTGCACCCAAATCTGAGTACACGGGCCTACAACAGTTCCGCCTCCATCGGAAATGCAGCCGCCACAGCCGGGATTTGATCCCGTGACCTGCGGGTCAGCAGCCGGGTACCTTAGCCACTAGACCACCGTGGCGGGGCTCCCACACACATACGTTAAACAGCCGCATATGTTTTATATCACCAGTTGTTTACAGTTTTGTAACGACGCCAACAGCAACATAGATATTATTAACATCAGAAGCCCTAGACACTCCTCTATAAATCAACTTAAGCTGATGACACCTGACTACAATGTATGTTAACCCGACGCGACGGCTATATCGTAGGAGTACATTTGTATTGTTTATAAAATTTGAAAGCCAGCACTGCAACAACAATTGACGTTTCAGGAACATTAGCGTCGATTTGAAAGGTAGTTCAGAAATCTGGCGTGGCTCAGTGAGGTAGAATACTTGATCGGCACGCACAATGCTAATGCTTGATTCCTGCTGGGACAGTAACATTTATCATTGACATTCATCCGGTCATCGCTGTCAGTGTCCGCTTTTTTTTCAACGCTCAAGCTTTGAGTTTCTCATGTGTATTCTCGCCATTCCTGAGTAAATATAAACTGTCTAACAGCTACATGTGGCACATACCCGCATTCCAGTGGCACATACCCGCATTCCAGTGGCATATACCCGCATTCCAGTGGCACATACCCGCATTCCAGTGGCATATACCCGCTGCTCGGTATGTGCCACTGTTCTCGAGAAAGTGTTTGACATTGTACGCGACGGGATTGTGACATTATTCACTCCATGACTAGCGAGTCGTATTCGTCAAGCCATTTTACGCTCCCATACTAATTTTGGCTTATATCCGAAGTTAAGGAGTGATCATGAGAGCACCGAGACGTAAGCGGCTAGTGTGTATACACGTACATGCTAGCCTTCGATCTGCGTACATATACGTACACACTTAGAAAGATACGAAGATAGATGTTCAAAGTGCATATACAAAAATGCTTCGCATTTATAACAGTCAAACCGTATTAATGGCGGTAAGACAATCGCGTGGTTGACAGTAACAAATGATAGAATCTGAGTTGGAAAATCTGGACCAGAGGGTACAAAGGTCAGTGGTAATGCAGCTTTGGTACATTAAGGACCTGGGTAAAAGGAGCGTTCAGCCAACATAAGAACGTTCGGAAAACCAAAATGTTCCCGTAGCAAGCACTCGATATTTGAGAATTAGACCTCTCTTTATTCACATACTCCAATAAAAACAATCTTCCACTCATACACAAATGCTATAAACACGCAAATACGAAAACAAAACGTGCAATCAAGGTACAACCTATTTTTAAAAGAAAACTTACAGCCACGTGAGCACGAATAGTTATCTCACATAGTGACAATGTGATAATATTTTTGTTATTATATTCTTGAAGTGTACTGATATATGTGCACTAATGATTTCCACAGTGTTCTGATGCCCGTGAGACCGAATATTTCAGTTAATGATGGCAGCCGCCTATCCAAATGGTGTAGTTGTCCCAAAAGCTTCTAACAGAGAGCGTCACGACGCTTTCAGTTCAGAAAAATGGGCTATATGTCTTCTTCTTCAGTCTCTTGACATGAACAAGAAGTGGTGGCAGTTTTAGAGCGCAGCTATTGATTAGAGCGCCTGTTAATGCGTTGAGCGTCGTTGCCGTGGCTGTCGCTGGCGTATCCGATAGGCATGAAAAAATAAAACGAGAAAAAAAAAATACCGAGAAAGGAATGGGATTTGAACCCGGGTGTTCTGTGTGTGAGTTGAATTCTACCACAGAGCCACGCTGTTGTGCGAAACTTATTTCCGGAAAGACCCTATACAAACGTCATGTCCAGCAAAGAATCGCGTTAACCTGTGTAATGTAAGCGGGGCAGAAGAGTAAAATAACAGCCAGTCATCGCACAGTGCTTATTTCGCGAGGAGTGTGTGGTTTAATGCTCTCACCCACGGCAATGTGCTCAGCCATAATTCAAGCATTATCGGTCATATGCAGCATCGTGGAAGGGCGCTTAATACCTTACAGATCTGTAGCGTTTGCCTCGCTCATCCGCAGAAAGAAGAACAATCGCGTAACTGGTACTGTGCTACATTACAAAAATAATGACTTACCGCGTAGTCGACACCTTGTTTAAAGCCAAAACTTCAAACGCAATAGCACTTGGTCCTACATGAAGCTGCGCTTCGGATCCGCATTAGGCGAAATCGTAATCGCGGGCGACTTCTTTTTCTCGTCCAATACAGGCAGCTCTTTGCGTAGGAAGTGGTTAGTCGAAGCCTATGGATTGTTGTTTCCACTAGTCGAGTGATTTTAACCAGGATACGGAATTTAGGTTCTAGACATATAGGCACATAATTCGTAGTTTTTACGCCATCATCACCATCAGCTTGACTACGCCCTTTGCAAGGCTAATTTCTCTCCCATGTATCGCCAATCGACCCAGTGCTGTGCTTTCTGCTGCCACGTTATACCTGCAAACTGCTTAACCTCATTTGCCCACCTGACTTTCTGCCTCCCTCCTCTTGGAATCCAGTCAGCTACCTTTAATGGCCTCCGGTTGTCCTGCCTGTGCGGTACGTGCCCGGCCTATTCCCTCTTGATTGCGAGTATCATATCCTTAACTCCCGTGTTTTCCCGAACCCCTTTTGTTCTCTTCCTGTATGTTAAGGTTACACCTATCAATTTTCCTTTCATCGCTCGCTCCGTCATTCCAATTTAAGTTGAACCCTCTTTGTAAAGCTCCAGGTTTCTGTTCCGTAGGTAAGTAAAGATATCGGCAAGATGCAGCTGTTACATACCTTCCTCATGAGAGTTAGTACGTGGCAGATTAGCATTCATGATTTGAGACTGCTTGCCGATTGTGATCCACCCCATCCCTATTCCTCTAGTCATTTCACTCTCATGGTTTGGCTAGACGGTTACTAGCTGCCCTTAGTAGACGTATACCTTTACAACTTACAGTGTATTGCCACCAATCGCAAACTGGTGTTCTTTGCGGAAAATGTTGCACATTACTGTAGTTTTATGCATGTTAATTTTCAGACCTACTATTCTGTTTTACGGGTCTAGTCCAGTAATCATAAGCTGTAATTCGATCCCTGAGTTACTCAGCAATGGAATGTCACCAGTTAATACTAAGAAGATACTAAGAAGATACTCTCCAATAACTCACCATTTACAAGCAAATATTTCTTGTACAATCGACCGCACAGTTTGTTGAATGAACGTTTATCGCAGGTTCCTTGCTACAGGTGCGATTGTGATAACCCATTTTTTGATGACCTGCAGATGTCATTTGATTAGTTGTGAGCGTTCCTTGTAAAATCATTCTTAGCAACAATCGGTAGTCATGACCCAGACGCTTAGCTTTGGGGGAATAAAATTTCAACGTTCATCGAGCCCTCAAAATTTGCTCGAACAGAACAGGTCTACCTTTGTCTCTGATGTGAGCTTGGTAGGCCTGTTGACATGAAAACAGTGCCTATAGAGGGTGTACTGTCTGTGCTTGAAAACCATACTTAAGGAGAATTGCTTGATGAAACAAACCATCTAAAAAAATCGCTGCACTAATGGTGATACTTGATGTGATACTGGTGATACTGATGTGAGAATCCATGGTGATACTTGATCTGAGTACATGTAACTTCTTGATTGAGGCGTCTATTAACATGTTGTTTCCCATAGACGTAGCTGCAGGAAAGCGTTGTTGCATGGTTGAACTGCTTCTTCTCAAAAAAAAGAAGAAAAAAACTAGTGTTAATGTGTTAGCTGAATTACGATAGGTAAACTCTGCCCCCACACCAGATTATGTTTTCCAATGCGTGTTGGGACCAGAAGGGCAAAATCAAACATAATAACTTTCGCTCTATAGGCTGGTATGTAGTATACAATTCAAGAAACTGCAAAACAATGTTGTTCATCACCTCTGTGAACAATTTTGATTAGAAAAAAATGTACAGAATAATTACGCATGGTAAATTAAAACATACGACCGTAATAAAAATAACTCGGCATTATTTGTACCTCGCCATACTTAGGTAACATGTACTAGCTAATCAGAAGCTGCACATTATACCCGTATAGGCTAAGTTAAATAGTCCACAACAGTCTGGATAGATGGAATCATCATACAAATTATCTTTTGATGCATTGAATAGCAACATTATCGTGATTTAATTTCGCCGTGAACTGAGCTCACGGGCATCTCAGAAGTGCGAGTTAATTTGTGCTGACTGCATTGGTCATAAAATCATGAATCTCTTTGAGTGGAACCTATATAAGAACACTGCAGATATAAGTCCAATGGGGCAGGAAAGTAGCCAGAATTTTTTTGGGGGGGAAGGGGGCACCTCTTTGAAATGGTCTTTTTTTTTCTTGTTATGCCATGGTAAATAAATATTTCGGGGGAAATATTACTGTTATGCAACCCCCTGGCTACGTCACTGTGATGGGGAGCTGTCTGTGCAGCGAAGAGATTCCTGGGAAACCTGATGATAGAGACAGCTGACAGATTTTCCTACTTCTAAATTTTACTGCAGTTTTATTAGCTTAATTTCTTACCATAATGGAAGGGGAGAATAGTACTTGTGAACAGATAACACGCACGGTACAAGGAGGCTTGATGTGCAGATAAATTCTATACTGGCTAATTACTTCCGGTGAATCGAAGGCAGCACCCTACGGAAATACTGTATTGCGAATAAAAAATTTGTACTGCAAAGAAAAAAAAGAATTAACCTGTTGTACGGGCTCTTCATTTTAAAGGATTTGCCATGACTGTCACACGCTTTTCAGATTATTGTTTGCGATTGCTTAATTAAGAACAGTGGAAAGAGTAATTATTCATTGTAGTTCGCTCTTATATCCTCCGACGTTCCTTGTGCCAGGATCAATAATAGCACTTAGTACGAATGTTTACTTTATCAATTGCTATCGAAAACCAGGAGTTAAGTTATCAACATTTAGCTCAGTCTGTTGCCAATCTACATATCTATGAGTACCTTCGCATCTCTACCAATGCTACACTTGTCTTATTATAAAATGTGATTCATTATGAGCTCTTTCATTATTCGTGAAAGCATGGCATTAGTCAGCATTCCTTTCTATGTCTTCGTGCGCAAGAGTAACATCAGGTTTTCGGAGCACAACCACCTTCTTTAACCTAATATCAGATCGTATATGGCAGATTTACAGCTCGCTTTTATATAGTTCAACTTTGGCATCACATCCCTTTTCATGGGATCTCCTTTAGTTATATGCAGTCTTTTAAACATAACATGAGAAATGATGAAAAATGACATAAAAAAACCTGTTACACGATCTTTTTGTTCATTCATAATGCACTTATTTTAATCATCATTTCATTATTCTATATTCCTACTTATGTGCGTTTTGTAATGTGTAGTCTTGGTCTGGTATCGTTTTTTTTAAGCTGCTCTGTATTCAATGCATTTTTTTTCATGTGAACTTTGAGCTCTTGCCCCGCCATGGTGGTCTAGTGGCTAAGGTACTCGGCTGCTGACCCGCAGGTCGCGTGATCAAATCCCGGCTGTGGCGGCGGCGTTTCCGAAGGGGGCGGAAATGTTGTAGGCCCGTGTACTCAGATTTGGGTGCGCGTTTAAGAACCCCAGGTGGTCGAAATTTCTGCAGCCCTCCACTACGGCGTCTCTTATAATCATATGGTGGTTTTGGGACGTTAAACCCCACAAATCAATCAAATCAACTTTGAGCTCTTGATGTGGTTACAAACCATTTATGTAATCCATAAATGATGGGATGTATCCCTGACAGTTTTACAATTTGTGGTCTGCTGGGGCTGAATGCATTAAGTTTGTACTTGTGCATCCGATAACAACGAATGTACTTGGAACTTCAACTCTCAACACGTGCTTGACGTATCAAATGACTTATGATGAGACAAATTTCAAGAACCCTGAAGGCAATTTACCACGTGTACTTCTCAAAAGAAACACTTCGTCCACATTTGCATCGTAACCCGTTTATGGGCATTTAAGCAATATGTGACTTTCCTTTTCTGTTTCTATACTTGCCAGCCACATGCAGTACGAATTAGAGATCGAGAACGGTTACAATTAAAGCATCCGTTGAAGTGTTGACCCTTCGAAACCGTTAACTTGGTTCTCTTGGTCCATCTCGCTATACTTCGAAGAAAATCAAGCCTCCCGTTGAGAAGCAAAAGAGGTTTATTTGCAATAAACCGCAGCTCGACTCCATGGGTTGCTGCTGTCTATAGCGTGATTCCAATGCCACAACTAATCGCCGTCTTCTTCGTCTTTGATCTTTTTCCAACATACTATGTCGTTCACTCAAAGTGGCACACAACTTACGTTCTTCTTTCAAAAGATACAACATTCTTGATTTCCATGATAGTGACTTCAGCACAGTGACATAAGCGGCATGCTTCTTTACATAGTCTTTTAATAGAAAAAGTATACTCGATGCGACAGGAGTGACATTCTTTTAAATCTTGATGCGACAGGAGCGACATTCTCTTAAATCTGTGGATTTATTTTCCCCTTTCCCTTCCCCCTGTATAAAGTAGCAGGCTAGAGCAAGCTATCGCTCAGGCCGACCTCTCTGCCTTTCTGTAAATAAACCTATTTCTCTCTCTCTAAATCTATAAAAAAAGCTTTCATTGTCATCAATACCGAACATGAGAAACAATTAGGTCTTCCTATAGCGGCGTATATAGTGACACGCAGGCGCAGAAACACGCCATTGATTTTCTTAGCCCTCTTACTTCATTGACCTTATGTCAAGGTTTTTTCACGTCGTGGATTTCGACATATGATTAGCAATTTTTTAATGTGACAAAATGCTTGCACCATTGCTCCATCGCTCCTATTCCTATATCAGGTTGCGCACACACATGTCAACTGGCGGTATTTCAAGCCACTTCAATATAGCTCACGAATACACCAGCTGGATCAATCGAAATCCGGCGCGTCGTGCCGCTATATATTCGAGGAGGCAAGTTCAATTCCTGATCGAAGTGGTAACATTGAAAAAAAAAAGTGGAAATGCAACAGCACCCGTACACACAGATTTAGGTGCACGTAAGAAATGCCAAGTCAAATTTAGGTCTCATTCTCCTCCTATACTGCATGTCAAATGATCATATCGCGGTTTTGAACTGTGACCTACAGCCCCAGTGACTTATATTATACGGAAGCCGGTGACGTGGTGCGAAGGTCCTGAGAAAGTACCTAATGATATTAATAGTTGCTCAAAGCTGTGTAAACTTTGAACGGGTTTCCTTCGATTTCACGTTGGTATGCCGTTATGTGAAAAATAAAAGCTTTTTTAGTCATATGCGTTGATCACATGTCTGCGTTTGTCCACAGCAACTAGCGCTACCATTTACAGCGAGCATGCGCTGTTTGCTAGTCCGAGAATACCGCTTATCTGTTTAACAAACTACGCCCTCTCGCGTTTAAGATATAAAAAAGGCATGCCGTTTGTGGGAGCCTGTATGTCACGAATACACTAAAAGGGCGATAGCCCAAGGCGACAAGGGACAGCACGAACTGCTGTACGAAACTGCCTTCGTGCCACGAATGCTTTATGGCAAGGTGAGGGAAAACGCGACACAATGCTACCTTGTTGCCATTGGATGAACAGCCTTGTACTACAACAAGCACGAGGAGCTTTCTGTCCCAAACCGTCCCAAAGCAAACATGTTCCAAGCATGTGCGCTTCTCAGAAAGTGTAACGAATGCGCAGCTGTCTCTCTTTTTAATGTTTTTTTTCTTGTGCTAAAAAAATTGTCGTTGGGAGCAGCACCAGCGGCAGCAATGAAGCCGATGTGTGCCATTACGTGAGATACTCTTGGAAGTGGAACATTGCAAACCTTAGTTCGGGTGGGTTTTTGTGCGATTTGAACCTAATACAGTGAAATGGACAATTGTGAATGGTGCCAAATGGGGATAGGTTATCATGCAGCAAGGTGAACACGATGTAGCAGGGACTACGGGTGACGGCGCGCAGCGATGAACAGATACTGAAGGTGAGCCAATTATTTCAGATTATCATCTGATTTATTTGATGTTGAGCTTACGTAGCGTTATGAGTGTGCAGAAAGAGCGTATAAATTCGCTAAAGCCCTCGTTCAGCTGCATGGAAATAGTGGGTGGCTTATGGTGGAAAAAATTCAAATCACTTAAACAGTTTCCATCGCGACATTTCGCTACATATCCTTTACACCCTTGGGGAGGATTTTATTTACTTGGTTGCCCGCTTCTGATAATGTCATGATCACGAGTATTGAGTCACACTTTTTCTTGCTAGTTGGCCATCGTCTGACTCGTGGACATTAAGCCTCAGAATCTACTTCTGAATTTTAGTAGTTTCGACTTTTGTGAGCTCCCATTTTCCGCTTGCCCAATTTGAATCAAATAACTGTGTGCTACAGGGAATCGCTGCATTGTTGCGTTTTGTGATTTGGTATCTTAATTCCGCTTTGTTATTTATACTTTCTGATAATGTTCGCTTCGCGTCTGCTGGTTCTATAATAATAGACTTTGGTAATCGATGTTTACTGCACGGTAGAATACACCGCGCAGCGAACATGAATTACCAACTGGCCCAATCGTCCACTTTGATTAGCATTTTATAGCCCGTAATATTACATCTTCGTTGCATCTTCTTTTGTATTTTAGCCGAATGTCATTTCTCGCGGTAAGAACACATTTTGCTGTACCACATTTAGCACTTTAGTACATTTTTTCTTAAGTAAACGCTCGTTAAGAAATCTAAATACGGTGGTCATCAATACCAGGAGGAGCTTTGATTCTAAGGCTGTGTTGTTGTTAGCAAAGCACGGTGCATGAAAAGTCTCCCGAGTGAATCTTACCACATGAAGTTTTCAACTTGACCTTGGTCTAATTAAATACGTATGACAACGGAGAAATGTTATCGAAAGCCTGTAGCACTGCTCAAAATACATATTGGACACTACGCAGTGCAAGTGTGCGCACTGAGGCTACTCTGGACGATTCCTAAGCACATGCACGTCCTGCACAGGCTCGTCTGCGTGCCTGGTTCTTGATTTGCCTGCCTGCTGGTCGATAGTGTCAGTGCTGTGTACCCGTCTGTTTCTGTGTCGTTTTGCGTCATGATTTTTTTTTATTCTTTAGAAGCCATATTACTTATTTACGACCCGTTTATTTCCTGTATTGTACTGTCCTACCATATACTTATAACGGGTGACATTGGAATGGGTAGTATGCCCCCTAAATTGATTAATTAATTTCTGTAGTCTGTGTCGTCATCTAGAAATTTTTCAAGTATACTTCATTTAGGTTCTTTGTCAGAACGCACAGGTTGGTTTAAATTATTCGCCTCCACCATGTCACGCATGCTTTTATCCACATTTTTACAGTATTTTTTACCCGCCAATTAAGACAGCCTTGGGCTAAGCTTGTTCCCCTGTGGTCCTTTCACTATCGGTCTCTAATTCATGCCCGCCATTTGGAGCCTCCATGGTTGCTATCGGACGCGCTTCGTACGTTGTCCCCTGCGTGATGTTTCGCTCAGTGTAATGGGGCCCGTTGCATTATAGTGTCGTTAAGACACCGGCCCCGCCAATACTACACGCATTCCTCTATACCTCCGGTATCGTGTTCCTCTCTCCCTGTTACCAACGCCCAGGTAATACAATTTGCTACTTCTCGTATTACCGGCGCGACGTGCTTCTTCCGTGGGTCACGGTGCTCGAAACGAGCGAAAAGCACTATCAGATCACGCGCAATAGGAGTCTGCACTGTATATAGTGGCATATACAAGTATAGCGCAGGTGAATTCGGCGAACCGTCAACGCCATCGAATGCAGCACGCAACCAAAGGGGCGGGGAAAGCGAGAGTCTGTGTTGAGTCTGGGACGGAACGAGCTTTTGTGTACCGTTACGAAATTAACGAGCAGTATTCGTGTCACGCGCTCTACGCTGTAGGAGATATATTATACACGGCCCTCTTGATAACGGACCCCCTCCTCTCCCACTGCTACTTGTATTTTTACGCACACGCGCACACACACACACGCAAAGACGGGTTCAGCGAAGCGCCTCATGAGTCATTCTAAGCACGGCCGTGCCGCTGCGCAGTAATTGTATACCCGAACATTTATTGCAGATGAGTCGGCGCCGATAAGCGCTGCAGTTGTGCAAGTGCGGCGTTCCCCCATTGTTCTTCTTGCGGGGCCAATTTCGGAGCCACCCACGAATGGCATGGAATACGTTGCGTGTACGCGACGGAAGCGTACGCTGTGGCATATATGTAATGAGAACGCGCTTGCCTGGAATGGCAGCATTCGAGTCTCTATTTGGTGCCCATTGCTTCAGGATGTGCATCGTAAGTGTATTAATGCGGAGGGTATGGTCAATTACTTCAGCGCGGAGAGACCTGGTTGCAATGCGACCGAAAAGGCGAGTTTCGGTGCGTTTTACTAATGAGATTAGAGCAAATTAGCGTGCGCTGTATGGGGATTAAGGCAGGCACGAACGGTGTCTTTTCTGTCGACGTGTTTTCTTAATTTTCTTTTAGTCTTTTTCATTTCTCCATTTCCTCTTGTCTTGCTTGAGCGGTACGTACCTACATCGTTGATATATTCGATGCAGCATAAAATTAGATACGAATGATAAGTTTCTGTCTAATGAGCTTCAAGTCGTTGACGTCCCTGCTTTGAGCTTTTCAATGACGAAATTCAAATTTTTGCCTTGAGAAAATTATTTTCTGCTATGATGTACCTAATTCGAGTTCACATGCAGTTCCATCGTTGACATGTGTCAGTGCTACGCTTGCAGTGCACAACAGACTCGCACATTATTTGCTTACTTCCATCTCTTTAGTAGGCTCCCGCAGATTGGTCTGCATATTCGTCACTGCGTAGCAAAATCTGTTCAGATGTACATCGTGAACTTGCTATGATGTAGGCTAGTAAACTATAAGAAACAGCTCATTTTGACCATGTTATTGGAACTTGGTCGGTGCAAAATGCGCCATTCCAGAGATTGTACATACACTTACTGTCTCTAAAATGCATTGTTTTTGACTGGCACGGTAAATACCCACAATATACTATACGAAAACGAAAAAGAAAACGCGCTAGAAAAAAAAAGACGTGCATCAGGTCAGTGTAGAGATATAAAAAAAAAGAACGAAGATAACATAGTGAGCACGACTACAGCACAATTTTTTTACGTATCATGTTTCAAACATTTTTTCTTTAACTAAATTTAAAATGACGCGATAATGAGACTCAACAAGCGCATCAAATACCTTGCGCACCTAAATTTGGTGAAAAAAAATCACATGACGTTTTAATTGTTTTTCAGCTTCTATCTGTTACCTTGTGCTGTATGTTATTCTAGGAAGTTTTCTTTAGTGTATCATTCTTTTCATCAACATCCACTCTTCTTAGCACACGGTTCACGAAAAATATTCCCATTTGAGTATCCCTCTTAGAATTTCTCGTGAAACTGAACATATACACAAGCTGGGTCTTGTTGTGTTTTACATTCTGTACATTTAAATTAGGGTATTCAATATCGCGTAGCTCCCATCAGTGGCAGCTTTCTTTTTTATTGATCAAATAGGCCGAATAAAGAAATTATATGCACCGGCTTTCATATATTGTCTTTAAAACGGTTCTCGAACTCTTTTTCTTATTAGCTTGCATTTGGAAAACGTTTTCTTACAAAATTATTAAGTCATACGGTTTTATGCTTCTTTTTTTATTGCAGGGTAGCTAATTGACGGCACGAGCTTCTTAAAATGTTTGTTTTTACATTGCTTTCTCTAATTTACTAACTCTGCCTCTCTTTCCTTCGACCATTGCTGATTAGTCAAACTCCTTATGCTCCTTTGAATCGTATCAGCTGAATTGTGCTTATTTCTAACAGCATGTGACACTTGAAAAAGTTTGTCAGTTTCGCTGTATTGTTACGGCGCTGAACATTTATGAGCCAGGTGGTATCGAGGTGTCCTAGCATTATTACAGTTCTCGAAGTTTTTTGCAAAATAAGTGATGCTTGTAGCGTTACTAAGCTTGCAACATGGTCACGCAGTTCTCGCAGGTCCCTGCAATATAACAGTTCTCGAAGTTTCTTTCGAAATAAAAGATGCTTATAGGGCCATTTATGCTTCTAACTTGTTCACGCAGTTCTCCCTATCGACACACCACATTTTAATTTATGACAACTTAACATCTCTTTATCACGTCGCCCTGAACAGATTTAGAAACAAAAATTAAGGCTGAGACGAATTTGCTATTCACTGAGCACGAACTGACACTCTACACGTCTCTTTCAAGTACAAATAATGTTTTTTTTTTAATTTCGTTCTATCGTGTGATTTGAGTTGCCATGCCATTCAACATCTCGACAGATTCTGTTTTCCAAAGTTGTTTAACACGAGTATGCAGAATGTGTGCCTTTTATTTGAAATTAACTTACCTCACCGTGTCTGGGGCAATACGAATAATCATGTAAAACACCGCGTAATATATGTACAACAAAAAAAATCAAGAATGAAATGAACAAATGTCTCCACGGCTGAAGGACCTGTAGTGGCCTCACCGAGGCGGAAGCTCGCTACTTACAGATGTAGCAAGTGCTCTGACTCGCGCATTTTGTAAGCCTTAGCACGAGCTTTCGTCATAAGAAACTGAATAGCATAAAAGAGGCTGACTTGGTCGCGCACGTCGACGCCGCCACAGCTGCTGCTAATTTACGGGCTGCCCTTGAAGCGACCGGTTCACATCTCCACGCATGCCCAACTCCATGCGTGCAGCTCTCTTATTTTTTTTATTTCTTTTTTTTTCGTGTTTTCGTCGTACTTTGTGCATAAGTTGAGTAATAAAATAGACCGAACGCACGTGTAGACGCGTGTGAATTAAATGACAATGATCAAAAAGATACACAGAATATCAGCCGATAGCTTCTACGGAATATTCACACATTTTCCTTTTCAGAGAGGAAGTAGGAACCGCCACTGCACGCACTACGTCTTCTACTTGTCAGTGCTTTGAAGAAAAAAAACATAAATATGCATTGACCTTTAGCAGTTTTGTTTTTTTCTCTAATTCAAATAATGTCAAGGTGTAGTTGAATTAATGTTTGTCAAATCCGGCAGGGGAAAAAAAACGCTGTTTCTCTTAAAACTTCGCAATAAGGTTTTTGATCGCCAGTAATTCAGTCACACAAGTTCAAATGGGCGTTCCGCATCAGTTGCCCGCTTGACGACTCAACAACGTCATGGTAACTCGTAATTACGGGCGCACGCTCTAGAGTATTTTTACCAAGGCAATAAATTATGCGAACAAATTTGATGTCACGAGGAAATTGACCATTGCGGTGTTTTCCCGTTACAGTTCTCTTTACTTTGACACAAGGCATCTTCATATGTGCACAAACATTGAATGTACATATACCAAGTGTTTCATGAACCAAGTTTTTTAAGTATGCACTAGGAACCGAATATCCCTATCGCGTTCAACCTTAACCAAGCTTAAGGGTCCCCCAATGTTTCTTATCTCACCATTTAAGCGCTCCTGTAATTTAATGAGTTAGGCCTGAGTAAAGCCGAACTAAACTTTTAAGTAATTGATACTATTTTCTTTATGTAGCGTAATGCCTTCAACAGCTCTGATTAGCTGCCTCTCAGAGCAGATACACCTTTTGCGAAGAATATTTGAATGAGGAAATCTTACTTTTCCCACGTTGTGCTGAATTATGGCGCAAAAAACGAGAATAAAAAAGAGGAGAAAAAAAAAACTAGACCGCCAAAATCCATTCAAGCACAGCCGTGAAAGCGAAACCGGAACCGAAACTGCGCTCCACTTGCGATTTTCTCCGCTAGGAGACCGCGTCATCGTTTATTTACGTTGAGCTAGTCTCTACGAGATGGCAGCAGAGAGCCGCGTCGTTTCAGTTTACCTTCGGTGCGCTAGATGGTGCCAGTGCGCTTCGCTGTCTAACGCCCCTCCTTTTCGGGGCGGTCGCTCCGTTTTGATCGTTTTTGCTTTCTCGCGCAACTCCAGCGCTGTCGTTGAGATGGCGCTGCCTGCGAAACCGTTGATCGGTGTCTAAATTGATCCGATTTGACTCGAGAATATGCAGTCTGATATATGTTTCTTGCCGTCAAGAACGGTTAAAGTACTCTCCCCCCTTCGCGTCATATTAACTTCGTCTTTAGTTATCACCATAGTTTCAGTTTACAATGAAAGTGAAGCTGCAGAAGTGCGTAAAACAAATGGTCCATTTCGACGTAAGAGGGAGATATGTATGAATGGCTTGCACTGACTTCACAGAAACAGCCATGCACAAGCCTTGGGTCACAAAGTTATCGCTAACTACAACTGCTATTTACAATTTAGGATTACTCTAGCGTCCCTTTCACAAAAATATTATTTCAAAATTATGTTTGAAGTGTGCTTTATGTAACCTCAATGGCCATCAACGTGAGTGCCCAGATGGCGGGACGGAAATACAATTATCCCGAACAAATACAGAGGGAATGTGCGTGAGGTTACAGAGAAGCTGCAATTCCCTGAAAACATCACGCAAAGTGTGTTTTATTGTATTCGCAGACTTCGCCGCATATGAGCCATTATTATTAGTGGAAATAGCCCCTCGGCACTTCTCAAGCATTATCGTACAACACAAAAAAAATTTAAAGCTTCTTATTTCAATCAAACTCCTATCGCTATAGGGTACCTGTCTCGTTTCCAATCCAGTTGCCGAGGTTGATACACCAGGAGAAGTTTACATAATAAGAGGAGACATTGCTTGGGTTATTTTTTTTTAACCTTTCTCCGCATTTTTACATTTCTCGTTTCTACCTTTTCAGTTGAATTGCTGATGTTTCAGTTTTAATCTCAAACTGTGTGACCATGAATTGACTGTTCATATATAGTTGTGCTCGTTTTTGGCCACGCCATAGCTGTCTGTGCTGCCTCTTTCGTATTTTTCAACCTCAAATCGAGATGACAACGCCTAGCAGCACGCCTTGAAATTACTTAATACATCTAACTCAAGCGACATGAACTGCGTTCAGAGACACCTCTGTCACGTCGCCATTTTGGCAGTGATATTCGCGGTCGCTAATGGAAAGGCGCCAGTGGGGTCAACTCTTTCTTTTCTTTTTTTTTTTCACCAGGCACGAACCATTTATCTGCCTTGAAAAAAACCTCTCCGCGCAACTTTCTTTAACATAAGCGTTCCTCCACTTCTCTTTGTACATTTGTGTTTCTTTCGTTTGATTTCTCCTTATTCTGAGCTTCCTGGTTTCCGTATTCAAGCGTGCTTGGCATATGTGAGAAAGGGCGCTCGTACGTTATCGAAGGTTATTTCGCGCCTGTATAAAGTGCTGCTTTTACGACCCGACCGTCTATCTTTATGAGCGGGGCGTGCATCGGCACTTTTGGCAACCCCGGCAGCCGCACGCATGCCGCGTCGCCGCTGACACTTGGCCCGTGGATCGTATAGTTTTCTCGGACTCCCTTCTTTATCACTTTATGTGGCCCCCATTGTCGCGAGCCGAAACGCCTTCAGACACCTGCTTCTCTTGGCTTCTATATCTTTAATTTAGTTTGACGGATGTTTACAAAAAAAAAAGGTGGTGCTAAAGCTTTAGTAGGATATCATTTGTTTCCGTATACGATGAACTCTGTATAAAAAAAAAAAGCCATGAGATGGAGTACATATATTGGCGTCGTATAGGTACTATGTATAAAAAGATCTCCCAGTAGGACGTATTTCAAGTTCCAAGTTTTATTATTTCCACAAACAAGGTACAAAATCTAGGATATACAGACCTTATACAAGGCTGTTTGGCACCTAAATGTTTCTCATGGGTGACAAACTACATTGAATCTCCACTCGCGTAACAGCTTGATTGGCGATAAATTTGGGTGTATTTGTTGTGTTTTATTGTTTTTATAGTGTTCACTCGCTTGTTGATCGTGCATTCGCTCATGTATTGATTTTAGTAGTGCTTAATTCGTCGCGAATGGTCATGCCTCAGCATTTGAGCAGTTGCTAGAGGTACAAAATTTGACTTCCTAAATTCCGAAAACCATACAGCTAAAAACATCGTTTTCCATTTATTTTTATCCGAAGTCCGAAGGCGTGCGTTGTAAATTGCGTTATATAGCCACCAACCTCTGGTTCGGGTGTATTTTTCGTTGTTTTTATGTGGTATATATATAACTATCTTCTCACTTTTCTTTCTTCACATTAACATGACAATTGGGTCTAATAACTTCCCCTATCTTTTCCTTAGCATCATTGTCTGTTAAATCTCAATATCATTGTGTCAAAAAACACGGAAAAACGAGCCCTTAAGAATACACTTTTTCCCCTATATATATATATATATATATATATATATATATATATATATATATATATATATATATATATATATATATATATATATATATAACAGTGAAGGAAGGTAAGTGTAAGCTCAGTGACCGGATTCGACTTCTACGCTTTATGTAGGCCTCAGTTTATAATGCGAAAAACACTCCATGGGCATGCAGTCCATCGCAGCCGCATCGTCTGGGGGGGACCAAATCAATGCAGGAATGTTCATCTGCTTATAGCTGCCCTTGACGTCCAAGACTGCTGTAGATGTTCACAATTAATCCGGTGATCGCCACCCCGCTCTTCCGGGTACTCCTCTCACGTCTTTCTTCGTAATCAGATTCGTGAATTTCAGGCGTGAAAACCTAGACACTAATCCGAAATTTAACTTTGCTATAAAACGATCTTTTTTTTTTTCAGATTGCTTGATATAATGCACGTCCTCTACTTCTCCTTCTTCAAATACTCATTAGTATTTTCTATGTTCATTTCTTGCAGTTGCAGCAGTTTTTTTTTCTGTTAGTGAATTTGCCATATAAAGCTGAGGAAGATACATACACTTGCTCAAAAATAATAGTTTCTCAGCAAATATTCTATCATATACCACAATTAAGTTGGCTTTTTTCCCCAACCCTATTGCTACACCACTATGAACTATTATGACAGTCTTGAACCAGTGAACAGTATTGTAACAGGTCGCGTGGTTAGATTTACAAAAAAAGTTATGAATAATTTTCAACAGCAAAGAAACCATTTGCGGAAACCGGAAAAGGTACAACTACTTCGTCGTATACGTTTACGGTGGCGTCACAACATATACCTTAATACAAAGTGTAAGCACAGTACAGTCAAACCCAACTCTATCAAACACGGGTAAATCTCATTATTCTTTTCTATTAACTATTTCTAATTACGACAAAGCTTCAACGTCAGCACATAGTAAACGTTCGCCCACATCAAACATCAATAGCCGGAGCAGCTAATATATCGAACATCGGACAGTTTTCGATATACCGGCGTACGTCCAGAAAAGTTGGCTTTCCCTCACATTTGGCTTTTGCTGTCTAAAGGGGACTTTTTGGCATGTGTTTGAGAGTGTGCGTGGGGTGATTACTATGAGGCCGTAGCGCATAGCGAGTACAATCCGCGACCTGTCATCACGTGCTTTCTAGTATCAACCTTTTCGTCGAGCCCATCTTGCAGTGTGACCGTTCGCCGAGTCTCCGTTCCTTCTTGTTAACGAAATGGCCGCCGCAAAACGGAAGAACCTATAGCTGGATATTATTTAAAGATTTTATGGCGTTGTCTCTTGTATGAGAGATGCACGCAAGCCTCCACCAATGGGCGCGAACTCCAGAGTGACGTCACGTGGGGGGACAGCTGGCGACTCCGCTTTATGAGAACACTGCGCTTGCATGAGTAACAGCATGAGCCGGACTCTAATTTAGTCGCTGAGGCGATTGGCTGCCATGCATCGGTCGTCTGGGAGAAGCTCTCCTGACTTTCCGAAGTCCTATCCGAGCATAGCTGTTCTTCGCAAAACTGGCGATAATCCATACAGTCGAACGTGGCGAGAAGTCTGCCGTCGCCGCCACGTATCCCGAGATGCGCGCAAACTATATATGACATCGAAGAGGATACTAGAGATATACTATAAAGACTTCCCGGGCTTAACCAGTACGCACGGATGCGTATGAAGATAATGAATTGTTGTTTACGTAGATACCATATTTAGTTGCCCACAACCCATCATCATCAGCCTAACTAAACCCACTGCAGGGCAAAGGCCTCTTCAATTATATCCGCCAATCAACCCGGTCTAGTGAATTCTGCTGCCAAATTACACCTGAGAACTTTTTAATCTCATCGGCCAGCCTAACATTCTGTTTCTACTTCGTGCATTTGCCTTCCCTGGGAATCCAGTCAGTTACCCTCAACGTTTTTAAAAACGTTGGTTACCCTTAATGACCAGTGGTTATCCTGCCTGTACGTGCTACGTACGGGACCAGCCCATGTCTATTTCTACTTATTGGTTTCAACTATGACATCCTTAACACCAGTTTTTTTTTCCTGACCCACTGCTCCCTTCTTCTATTTTAAGGTTACATCTATCACTTTTTTTCCGTCGCTCGCTGCGTTTTCCTCACTTTAAGCTGAACGCTCTTTGTGGGCCCCATGTTTCTGCTCCGTAGGTAAGTACCGGCAAGATGGAGCGGTTACATACCTTCCTCTTGAGTGTTAGTGGCAGATTACCATTGATTATTTGAGCATGCTTGCCAAAAGTGATCCACCCCTCCCTTATTCTTCGAGTTATTTCACTCTAATGCTTCGGCTCCGTGGTTACTACCTGCAGGTCGTATGTAGACACATTCATTTACGACATCCAGCGTCTCTCCACCTATCGCAAAGCGCTGTTTTTTACCGAGTCTGGTGCACATTACTTTGGTTTTATGCATATTAGTTTTCAGACAAATTCCTTCGCTCTCCTTGTCTAGCTCAGTAATCATAAGCTTTCATTCGTCCCCAGCGTCACTCATCAAAGCATTGACATCCATAAATCACAGGTTACTTAGATACTTCCCATTAACTCTTATCCCTAACTCTTCCCAATGCAGAGTCTGAAACATCCTCTAAATGCGCTGTGAAAAGATCGTGTCTTCCTGCCTTACAGCCTTCTTTATTCGGTTCTGTCGCTTTCTTTATGGAAAATGTGGTGGCTGGAAATCCACTGTAGATTTCTTCCAGTATGTTTATATAGGCTTTGTCGATGCCCTGATTTCGTAGTGCCTGCATCACTGCTGATGTCTTAAGTGAGCCAAATGCATTCTCGTAATCTATGAAGGCTATGTATAGGAGTTGGTTGCGTTCCGCGGATTTCTTATCACCTGATCGACAGTATCAATAGGGTCTATTGTGTAGTAGCCTGAATAAAATCCTGCTTGATCCTTTGGTAGATTGAACTCTAATGCCGCATCAATTCTATTATCTATTATTTTTGTATATACATCGTAGAGAACGGACAGTAAGCTGATCGGGCTGCAATTTTTGAAGTTCCTGAAGTCTCCTTTCCTATAGATTATGATGATTTAGGCGTTCTTCCAAGATTCTGGTACCCTTCTCTTCAAAAGATAATTCGAATATAAGGTGGCCAGTTTTGTAACACGAATTCTGCGCCATCTTGTCCGTTGTTACCTTATATTCACCTGCGGCTTTGCTTGTTTGCATTACTTCTAGCGCTTTCATTACTACCCCTGTCGTTACTGGTAGGATGTCGAATTTCTCTGGACTAATATTATTTCTCATGATATAATCCTGGTTCAGTTATGGCATTGCCTTCCTTGTTTCTCAACGCATACGTCCGATTTTTGGCTATGCAGAAGTCTGCCTTCGCAGCTTTTAGGCTTCTATCGCCTTTTACAGCCTACTCAATTCTTTTCTTATTGTTATACCATCTGTATATCGGCCACCTTACGCATATTGATTAACTTCGAAAGCTCCGCTAGCTCTATTGTGCCGGTTGCATTTCAGGCTTCGATGCTTTGTCGTCTATTCATAAGATTTTTCGTCTCCTGGGATAGTTTGCCAGTGTCTGGTAAAGTGACTCTACCTCCAACTTCCATTGCTTACTCTTTGATGTCACTGATAAGATTATCGCTCATTGTGTCAACGATAACGTCGGTCACCTCGTTTAGAGCCGCAAATCTATTACGGATCGAAACTCTGAACTCCAGTACTTTCCCATTCACCACTAGCTTATTAGTTGGCTTCTTGTGTATCAGTTTATGCCTTTGCTTTCTTTAAATGTAGGTGAATTCGAGCTTTTACCATTGCATGGTCACTGCATCGGATCTCGTGAACTACTTCTGCATCCTGTACGATGCCTCGATGTGCAAAGAGAATGAAGTCTATTTCCTTTTTAGTTTCACCATTAGGACTTCGCCACGTCCACTTAGGGTCAGCCGTTTCTTTTTTTGTAGAAGGTATTCAAGATACGTAAGTTATTAAGTTTCGCGAACTCTTGTAATAACTACCCTCTGGCTTATATAGAGCCGCTGCTATACCACCCCCGCCCACACTGCATGGTCTCCGGTCTGTATCTTGCTATACTTTGACATTAAAGTCGCCCATCATTACAGTGTACTCTGTCTTTACTTGATTATTACTGACTCTACATCTTCGTAGATCCGTTCAACCAAGGCAGCATCACGGCTTGATGTAGGCGCGTAGGCTCAAACCGCTTTCATCTTGTACCTTTTGTGAAACTTAATTATGACACTTGCCACCCTATCGCAGATGATATAGTATTTCTTTATGTGGCCAGCGATATTCTTGTGTATAAGAAACCCCACACCTAGTTCTATTCTGTCAACTAATTCACGGTAGCATAGAGCGCGTCCGTTTTTCAGCGCTGTATAAGCCTCATGTGTCCTCCTAGCTTTATCGAGCCCTATTACGTCCCATTTGACACACTAATTCATCGAATCGCACAGCTAGACTAGCTTCACTAGATAGCGTTCTAGCGTTAAACGTAGCCAAGCTCAGATTAGAATGGCTACCTGTCGGGATCCAGAAATCTTTAGCCCTCCCCGCTTTGTCGTAGGTCTGACCGCCGCCTTAGACACTTTGGTTCGCAGCCTCTGGGGACTGAAGACCAAGTGTTAATTGCTGCGTTCATACGGTTCCTGTATTAAAACGCAGTCTCTACAACTAACCCGTCTGTCGCAGTGGTGTAGCCATGATGGGTTTCAGCTACAGACCTGCAGCTCGCTAATTTGACCGTCGTCACTTTATCATGATAGAGGTGGAATTCCATTGAGTCCCGGGTGCTTGTGCTGTGCGATGTTAAGGCTCGCTGAAGAACACAAGATGGCCAACATTTTCTGGTTTTTTTACTACGGTGCCTTTCATATTTGCATCATGGTTTTGCGGCGTTATACCTCGACAATTATTCTCCGCAAATAACACCGGGAAAAGGAAAAAATAAAAAAAAGAATTTTTTTGTTGTTGTTGTTAGCCGCTTCCCTTGCATTGACGCAAAGTATAGTTGTGAAGCCAACACATCCATGAAAATTTTCATTGAATATACAATAAATTCTTTAGCAGCTTTGTATCAATTTATACGACATATCATACTTATTACTGTTACTTTAGGAAGTTTTCATACAAGCGGGTTCGACTGCACGCATAGTGTGGCGCCAGAAAAAGAAAAGGTGTGTGATATCATTCGGGGAAGTCATGATCGGGCTGTCTTCGGAACTTGACAGCGGCAATTTCAGCGAAGCTTTTGGCTCTGGATAGTCGTTATTTCCATTTGATCACCAAATCTTGGAGGTGGTGATGCAGGTATGACGTCACAAGCGCGGGGTTGCCCGCATTCGAAAGCATTACTCGAGTACTCGCTAAAGATCACTAAAATTCGTCTTCAGGAAAACTGAACGAATTCCAGTCGGATAGTTTTGGCGAATATGATAATAATACAAAGGATAACATTTGTTGAAATCTTCTGTGAAGATCAGTGGACACCGAAGGACTGCCAGTTTCTCTTTAACTTTCCATACCTATAGGCTGCGACTGTGATAAATAGTGTTGTGCGGGATCATATATATATATATATATATATATATATATATATATATATATATATATATATATATATATATATATATATATATATATATATATATTGAAATGCTTCAGTGCGTGCTTTACTCTGGGAGACGATAAACCTGTCTTCAGATCAATCACTTCGTTAGCATGCACCTGATTCAGTATGTGCTAAAAAAAGTAAAATGAGATGGTCATTTGTTTAGTGCGAGTATAGAATCAACGTGCCAGTTAGCTTTCACTTAAGAGGATATGATTTCACTTAACAGTAACCTGCTTTCATCAAAACACACTCGACGATATAACCACACATCTTGATGATGACGTGGCGCTAATTAGCGTGAACGGATATTGCCAAGTCCGCTTTTTTATTTTAATACTATTCCGTTTACGTCGTTTTGGTGGTCAGAAATGCCGCTGTGCTCGGTGCTTTTTCCGCAGGCGATAAAAATGAATGCCTTTTCTTGCTTTCTTTTTCTTTTTTTCTCCTGTTTCGCGCATTCTATAGGCGCTGTCTGAAAACAGGTTCGGTGACAACACGACGCAAGTTCTGTCCTTGAACTGCAGTGGAGTGAACTATGCGGCGATAGTTCGTTGATCCAGGAGAGCCACGTGGTGCCGATGACGACGAGGCGGCATGTCCTTTTTACGGGCGCTTTGTATGCGAGTGCTTAAAGCAGCTTGCCTACCTAGGCGACAGATGGACAAATTTCCGCACCTCGCCGACGTGAGAGGCATGATTTCAAATGCGAGTTCGTGGAAAAGCAGAAAAAAAAGCAAAGGACGATTGCCTGCTAAATAGATTTGTTGGGCGCTTACGAGTGCGTTGAGTCTTCAAGTCGTTGAGTGTGCATGTCTCTTCAAAATAGGTTTTTGTCATCGTGTCGCAAAACTTACCATTCGAACCTGATCCTTACATTTAGTTTTTTGTCTTAATTAGTTTTCGGAAAATACATTTGATGATTCATCTGCATATTATTTTAGTAATATCAGTGTCACTTTGCTTTCAAGTAAACGAATGGTCAATACTTTTCTGACCTCGTAAACAGCGTTGCTTTAGGTGAACGACAAAGTTACGTTCCGAGCCTCTTATGAATGCTTAACATGTGATCTTCGTGCTGCTATTTCTTTACTTTTTTTTCTGTTTAACCTCCGCGCCTGTATAACACCCCTCCCGCACTGTTTCTTCGCTTCGGAAGTGACCGGACAAGCACACTATTGTTGTCGTTATTATTGTCAATTTTTGAAGTGTTCAACTACTTTCCTGGCATCCCCGCATGAAATATACGCAAATAGTTACATATTCAACGTCTCTCTTTTGGCCTACCAAAACATTGTCAATTGCCTGTGTTAGAACTATGTTCTAATCTAAGATTGAAAATCTTTCAACGAATGATGACACCCATAACGATGTCGTAGAAACACACAAGTGGTGCGTTCATTTAAGCAGTTCACCGTTATTACACATATGGAATAAGTTGCGAAGAGAGGCATGTATTTAACTTGCGAACTCACGCCAAGTTATATCGAAAGCGTTTCTTTTTTTGTTACGAATGTGATCAATCTCAATTGAAGTTAGCCTTCCTATATATAACTTTTTTGTTCTTCTATTGTCTTGTGACATGAGCAAAACAGCATGAGATGATTACATACCGCTCAAATTTCAAAAAGCCTGCTTCCAAACAGAAAAAAAAAACATTACTTACGCAACAAAAACAATGCTGGTGTCTTACACAGACACTCTTTTAGCTATCGCATAATTTGCAATTTATGCGCGATAAACGATTCAACTACGAAATAAGCTCAGAAAACGAGCTACCCAAGTTTAAATATTCCTTAAAAAACATGAGATTAATCGGCTTACCAAACAGTTCGAACTTTATATAGTTGTAAAACAGTCTCTCAAGTAAGTTCGCTGCAGCGTGAGCGCTGATGCCATGTTAAAATGAACATTAGGAATAGTGAGGAAGTACTGAGCATTCCCTTCTATGTCTTTTAAGATTATACTATCAATATTATGAATATTGGGAGTCTTTATGACTCTTGCTGACAATTTACATCAAGTGCGACCTCGCGTATCATGGACGTTATATGGAGGTAAAGCGGATACTTCTCTGGCTGCGAAAATAAATAAATAAAGTAACAATAATGAAATGTCGTGTTTGAGGTTTTCGTTGCAGTGAGAAGATACATAATAAATAATTCTGACATCTTATCTGACAATACGATTGTTCAACAACTTTGTGATCGTGCTGCTGATCATTAGTTGATATACTATTCAATCTTACGGAAGTAATCGTAACGCATTGTTGACGTGTGCTGTAAATAATCATTCGCAATTATTCGTTACTATAGGAAAGACAACTATGAAGGAATAAGAAAAATAAATCAGCGAATTGTTTATCAATGAAGAATAATATGATTGTATACATGTGCGAAATCGTAAACACCGTTAGGCTAATACGTACGAACAAAGTTTTGAATTGTGTTAGTCTTAAGGCATATGTTCGAAATTGCTGTGCATGTTGCTGTTAGTATTTGATATGCGCAAAGATTTGAAGGACGGTGCATTAATCTCATGAGCGGTGTCTTATGGACAGCTATAAGGTCATTATTCAATCTGAAGGCACAACTCGCATTCTTCAAATATCGTGTAATACTACGTTAATTGGTTACGGGCAACTTAAAATAACGTAGTTGTTAATTGACCTTGAATGTATTGTCATTTAATAGCACTACTAAGTATTACGCAGCACTAGTTAGCATACATGAGAGTTCAATTACTCTCGGTATCCAGTACAAATCATCGGTATTATCTTCAGGTCTCAGGTATACGATATTATATAGTTCTGTCATTATCGTCACATTCAGAATTCAGTCACATTCGGTCACATTCCGAATATCACGCGAGTGGTGAGGTAAAATATTTATCCAGGATATGATTTAGAGGTAAGCACGTGAAATGTGTCAAAGTGGTCCGTTCGTGTTTTTATTGTTATCATTCGGAAATGTTGCCGATCATTTCATTTATACATTTATGTTTATTTACAAAGTCAAAGTGGTTCATTAGTGTTTTTACTGTTATAATTCGGGAATGTTGCCGATTCTTTGATTTAAACATTTATGTTTTTTTTTATTATGCCCAAGTGGTCCGTTAGTGTTGTTGCTGTTATCATTGGGAAATGTTGCCGATGCTTTAATTTAGACATTTATGTTTATTTATTATGTCAAAGTGGTATGTTAGTATTTTTACCGTTATCATTCGGGAATGTTGCAGATCCTTTGATTTAGAAATTAATGTTTATTTATTTCACTTTATTTGACAATGCTGCAGATACAGTGGAGTCATTGCAAACTCGTTTACAGGGGTGAATAACACAGTTGAGCTTGTTAAGCAAAACAGTATAGCGTAAAATCTACGATGACACGTTTAGTAAATAATGTAAACACAACTGGCTCAAGGAAAAAAAAACATAAGAGAAAAGGCATATAGTACAAACCAAGCAACTTTACATTATTAACTGGCAAATAATGATTTACACGCTTCTATGCTGTCAGTTTCAACGGTATGTGCATCTTGGGCGTTGAAAGATCATTCGCGGAAAGAATTAATTCTTAAAAACGTTATTACCTGAGTGATATAAGAAGACTGAAAAACCAAGTCACCATTTAGTATCGTAACCTATTGAAAATGCACGTGCATTACCGTTTAGGTGTCCTTTACCTATTTTAAACATCAGACATGACCGTGCGATTTTATTCATCTCCGGGGTGCGCCTCAGATTAGCCTCCGCCGCCAAACACGAGACCGAGACCATGTTGTAGAGATTGAAAATGAATCTCACCGCTTTTCTCCGAACCCTTTCTTACTTAAACGTGAGTGAAAGACGAGGAGATTGATAACAAAGAGAAGCAGAGAAGCATCTTTAAAATAGCCTGAGGCACCATGAAAGGCATTGTTTAGCATCATCTCGTAATTATATTGTCACCGCATCGTTGTGTTCAGTCGAACACCGCTGTTTCTTTCTTTATCAACAAACATCAGGTTCTGGTTGGCTTGTTCAAGTGCTGTGCTCATTAAATGAAACGCGAGAATCAGCCGGATTTGTTGGTATATAGATGACGCGGCCATGGTCTTGAGCAATCACGCATGCTACTCGTTCTAATAAAAAACATTGATGTCGGAGTTTTATTCGTGAGTAGTAGTTGGTGATGCTGAATTAAGGACATAATAAGGGCATTTCAAAAGCGTGATTTCTTTGTTCCTAAAGTACCGTTCTGTAATAAAAATTATACCATCTCCCGCTAAAGGGTACCATGAGGCGATGTGAAGCAGGCCGGGTGGTGCACACCACGCGGGTGGTGCGAGTTCGGGTCCCCGCGTTAAGGCCTGACTCCACGTATGCGTTGCAGCGCGTTGGCGCGTCTCTTTTTGACGCTGCACCGGGCACTCTCCCATGTGGGCAGAGAGAAAGAGCGCGCGTGCAGCTTCGCGTGCTACACACCCTTTCTATTCGTGCGGAGAGGGCATGGCTCCGCGTCAGCAAGCCACGCGCTGACGCGCTGCAACGGCTACGTGGGGTCAGGCCTTAACGCGCTGGTCCTAAGGCGATAGCGCGTGTCAGCACTGTCTGACTATATATGATACAACACGTCGGTTTATCCCGCTTCTGCAGAACCTCGTTCCCCGACGCCATTACTTGATTGTTCATATAATGTAAGGGGGACAGAACACGGCGTTTTACGCAGCACTATAGTGAACTAGAATTCTAGTTTACTATACTCAGCCCCTTCCTATGGGGCTATACATAGGAAGGGGCTACATACTACTACTACAGCGACATAGGAAGGGGCTATACCCAGCCCCTTCGTATGTAAGGCTGTTCCGGCCTCACATAGGACGGAACGCGCTAGCTTGTGAACGCGTTCTGGCAGTGCTTGGGTCAGCTGTGGCGCATGTGCAGTAAGGGTGGTCACGCCGCACACCTCATTGCACTCCGCCATCAGATGCTTCGCATATAAAAAGATACTTCAACGCTATGGGTCCCTTGGTTAGTTTATGTCAGAGTAGATGTAGGTCGCGGGATCAAATCCCGGCTGCGGCGGCTGCATTTTTGATGGAGGCGAAAATGCTGTAGGCCCGTGTCCTCAGATTTGGGTGCACGTTAAAAAACCCCAGGTGGTCAAAATTTCCGGAGCCCTCCACTACGGTGTCTCTCATAATCATATGATGGTTTTGGGACGTTCAACCTCACATATTCATCAAATCAACCGAGTAACTGTTGAAGGTAAGAGAGATTGGGTGCCTAACTGCACAGACGCTGTACTTCAGTGTCACTTCCATAACGAATATTTCACTGACGTTGTTCATATTATACGAGATGGTGGTTTTTAAAGGGGAAAAGAGATCAAATGTCTCACCGCGGAAGTCGTTCAATGCCATATAGACTATATGTAAATATTATTTTGATAATGTTTCTGGAGCAAATCAAGACACGATGATTTAAAATAGTTTGTTTCAAAAACTCAATAGGATTTACTGCTTGCAGAGCCACATGTCCATACCGAAGTTACGACAAACGTGCGGTTCTCAATACTTGCTTCTTTCAGCCGCTTAGACAATAGACAGCTTGCGATATAAAATAGATCCTTGGACCTCGGGCGAAGCGTCGTACATGCATTCAAAGGCCACTAAACTACAATCCAAGCTTTGAAGCCGTGTGTACTTCACGACCTCTTGTGGCAATTGCAGCAAACGTATACCCGTGCGAATGCCAGCTGGCTCAGTCGTCCTTCACAGCTTTCTCCTTCTAGGTATTGAGAGCAACAAGACAGGAGTTTGGTTAACCTACCAGCCTTCTTCCCCATTTTTCTTAGTTCATCACGCTCACTCAACCATTCCACCAAAGTGTTTACTCCTCGCGCGGTTTTCTGTTTACCGGTGCAGAACAGAGCAACGGTCCACCTAATCAGTTCTTCCCGTTACGGCATCTGAGTCACGCTGAGTTCCGGCGCTGTAGTTCCGCTATCTCGGTCTGTCATCTGCGGCGCCGCACTTTCGCAGCTGCTCGCTTCTGTCATTGAAGTTCCCGAAAACGACGGCGCCGCCAGAACGAATGACCCCTGAGATCGGCAACGCGGTGCATGTACTGGGCATCATCTGGCGGTGCATGTACTGGGCATGTACAGGACGTCTGGCGCCTGCTTCTCGTCACAGCAGCGTCCTCTTCCCCGAACTCAGCCATTTCTTCTTTTTCATCGCGACGGCTACAGCTCTGCCGCGTCCTCCTGGAGCGTTCGCGAGGGCGGCTTTTAATCGCCTTTTCTTCGTCCTCGGCGTCGCACCTTCGCACCCGCGGGGGCTTGCCGAGATGGACGGCCCTCCCGGTCGCCGCTGACCGCCCCGGGGAAATGAATGGACCCGTTTATTACGCGGGCGCCGCGTGACAGTCCAACGTGGCCCGCACAACTGCAGCGGCGTGCTCCGCTGTGAGCGAGAACGACGTCGGCAGGAAATCATTTCCAAGGCTCCGCAATGTGTGGGCATTAAACTTAGCTCGCCGTGTGACTAAGGCAGTTTCATTGTTTGGTTTTTCGTTTTCAGTGTTGCACCGGGAGAGAAGTTTAAGTGATGGCTTTGTTTTTGCATGCCACCATCTAGTAACCTTCCTTTGTTGCGACAGGAATCAAGAGATCGGCATTTTGAGATTGTTGTCCTCGACAACGTTTATAGACCCTTTGAGCTGAGAAGGAATGGAGACGAGCAAAAAGATTCGGAACACCATATTCGCTGCGGTTGTTTTACGACTATTTTCAACCTTGCAGACGGTAGTGCCCCCCCCCCCCCCCCCCGCTTTCGTCCTGCCTTTATTTCTTTAAAATTATTTCTTTATAAATTCTATCTTTTTTTCTTCTACATGCCTTCCATAGTCCCTGGACGGCGTGTGTGGTATCGTATTCCCGAATTATGTAGGCGTTTACCGGCCAGGTTATTTATTGTTCTCTCTAGGATGTGTTTATCTATGTTTACATTATACTTAATTATTTATAGTTACTTGTACATTACAGCACAGGTCATGCCGGTGAGATATAATCAGTAATCAACCCACGTTCATGCTGTTTCAGCCTGCTTAAGATTTTTTTTTGCTGTTCACACGCACACAATATATATATATATATATATATATATATATATATATATATATATATATATATATATATATATATATATATATATATATATATATATATTGTAATGAATTAATGAATCTAGATAACGGACACTCTGCTGGCAATGAAGAAGACGACGATGATCGGTGGCTGCAGTGGTAGCTCGCGCACGCCGTTCGCCATTAGCCAGACCTGCCTGTTAAAGGTCATTTTGCCAAGCTGCGTCTGAACGTTTCTCGACGTACAACACCTCTATTTTAAGTGGTGGAGGAGCCGGGGTTCCCATCAACCTGGAACTTCGCAATCGGACGCTACCCTCACCGTTCACCATGACTGCTCCTGGCCCTTCTCAAGCTCCCTTACCAACGACAGTCTACTGTACTGGCGTGCCTCGGCAACGCGACCCACCAATTTTTCGCGGCAACGACGAACAAGACGTCGAGGACTGGCTCGTCGAGTACGAAATCGTAAGCGCTTCCAACAAGTGGAACGCCTGCGACCAGCTCACAAACGTGCGCTTTTACCTCGATGATGTGGCCAGCCTCTGGTTCAAGAACCACGAAGGCGAAATCACAACCTGGTCCGCCTTCAAGACCACCATCGCCGCGGTCTTCGGTCGTCCCGCCGTGCGCCGGCTTCGCGCGGAACAGCGTCTCCGTAGTCGAATCCAGCGCAGGGACGAGACCTTTACAAGTTACATTGAAGATGTCTTGTCTCTTTGCAAGCGCGTCGATGAATCTCTAACCGAACGCGACAAAATCAAGCACATCATCAAAGGAGTTGACGACGATACCTTCCAGATGCTCGTCGCTAGGAATCCACAGACCATCACCGATGTTGTCCAGCTCTGTCAGGAGTACGACGAGTTGCGTAAGCAGCGTGTCTCGACGCGCAGGGCCGCTGAAGATACGGCTGAAGTTTCCGCCCTCGTGCACGATGTCGCTGCTGACCACACCGCCTTACTGCCCCACATCAAACAGTTCATTCGTGAAGAAGTTGCGCGTCAGCTTTCTCTTGTGGCCGAAGCATCCGCGCCAGTGACATCGTTAGACCCACGTCTACGCCAGGTCATTGAGACACAGGTCACGCAGGCACTGCCTCCATCGCCATCTGTCCCTACGCCGCTGACCTACGCTGCCGTCGTTGCTAGACCCCCAGCCCCACCTGTCTCTGGTGCATACAGGGGCACCGGGTCCTCCTATCCTACGACGCTGCCTACATACACGGCACCCCATCCCGTTTCGCCCCCTGCACCTTCTGTCGTTAACCCATGGCGCACCTTGGATAATCGGCCCATATGTTTCGCATGTGGTTTCGTGGGACATATAGCACGCTATTGTCGCCGTCGTAACTTCCAGCCTCCAGACCGCGGGAATTCTACAAATTACCAGGCTGCCCAGAATCCCCGCCGACCATCTTCTCCTATCACCGACTCATTGTCCCCACGACGCCCTGTCGATTCTCGCCGGTCATTACCGCCCCGTCGCCGATCTGTCTCCCCGATGCTTCGGCGCACGAGCCCCGCTCGAGAGGAAAACTGACAGCCGCAGTTCCGGAGGCAAGAACTGCGTCGTCGTCGAACTTTCTAAGACCTCCTCTTTGTCCGACCAACGAAATTGATGTACTAGTAGAAGGTGTTGCTGTACGTGCACTTGTCGACACAGGCGCCGTCGTTTCTGTAATTAGTGAAAAACTGTGTCGCGATTTGAGAAAAGTTACAACGCCGCTTACGAATCTTGCTCTGCGTACAGCCACCTCCCATTTCATCGCGCCGACAGCTCAGTGCACAGCACGCGTTCTTATTCAAGATGTTTGGTACGCCGTCAACTTTGTTGTTCTCCCACGTTCATCATACGACGTCATACTAGGATGGGATTTCCTTTCTACCCATCAGGCCCTCGTCGACTGCGCTCGTGCTGAACTCACGTTGACGAATCCGTGTCTTGATATCGACCACCACAGTCCCTCCAAAGTGTTTGCCGCAGCTGACGTCCGCATCGCGCCGTTGTCCGCCGTCCTAGTGCCTGTGTTTTCTCCTGCTGCCACTAACTCGCCGCTCCTGTTCCAGCCAACTATAGCTAGTGTGCAACACCGAACCATCGTCCTCCCGTTTGCCGTCATCAACTTTTCCAATGGTTCGGCGGTACTTTATGCGTGCAACGTTTCGTCATGTCCGTACATCCTGCTACGCGGCGAGTGTCTGGGAAGCCTCGAGACCTTAAATTGTATTTTCGAAGACCCGATCTATCCAGACAAGCCATTTTTACCGACTTGTGCCATTACACCCGCAACGGACGCTAATGAACCTATAGATGTATTCCGCAAGTCCATTGATTGTAACCTCACCCCTGGGCAGCAGGAACAGCTGATCAAGCTCCTACAGCGTTTTCGAGCCTCGTTTGACGACAATCAGCCTTCCTTAGGTCGAGCGTCATCTGTTGTTCACCGTATAGATACCGGTCAAGAGACGCCAATACGGCAGCGTCCATATCGTGTGTCGACTACCGAACGCCGTGCCATCAATGAACAGGTTGACGACATGCTGACACGTGGCATAATCGAACCGTCAAGCAGTCCCTGGGCATCTCCAGTTGTGTTGGTGAGGAAGAAGGACGGATCCATCAGGTTTTGCGTGGACTACCGGCGTCTCAACCGAATCACGCGCAAGGATGTCTATCCGCTGCCACGCATTGACGATGCCTTGGACTGCCTACAGGGAGCCGAATTTTTCTCTTCTTTAGATCTGCGCTCTGGATACTGGCAGGTACCCATGGCAGAGGCCGATCGTGAAAAAACTGCTTTCATCACGCCCGACGGGCTTTACGAATTCACAGTCATGCCCTTCGGCCTCTGCAACGCACCAGCTACTTTCGAGCGGATGATGGACTCTATCCTCCGAGGCCTCAAATGGAACGTTTGCCTTTGTTATTTAGATGACATTGTCGTCTTTTCAACCGATTTCGCAACCCATTTAACCCGCCTCGAGAAAGTACTCGCGTGTATTTCTGCCGCGGGGCTGCAACTGAATCTGAAGAAGTGCCATTTCGCTGCTCGAAAGCTTACGATCCTTGGCCACGTGGTTTCAAAAGACGGCATTCTTCCTGACCCTGCCAAACTTACAGCCGTTTCAGCGTTTCCCAAACCGACCACCATGAAAGAGCTCCGAAGCTTCATAGGCCTTTGCTCTTACTTCCGGCGCTTCGTCCGCAATTTCGCGACGATCATCGCTCCTTTGACCAAGCTCCTCGCCGGCTCTAGAGACCTTTCCGCCTGGTCTGCCACCTGTGACGATTCTTTCAATGAACTGCGCCGCCTCCTCACGTCGCCGCCTATTCTGCGACACTACGACCCATCGGCACCCACAGAGATCCACACCGACGCTAGTGGTGTCGGGCTAGGCGCTATTCTTGCACAGAAGAAAGACGGCTTCCAAGAGTACGTGGTTGCCTACGCAAGCCGAACTCTTAGCAAAGCCGAAACCAACTATTCAGTCACTGAAAAGGAATGTCTCGCTATTATTTGGGCGATAGAGAAATTTCGACCTTACGTGTACGGGCGCCCTTTTGACGTCGTGACTGACCACCACGCCCTCTGCTGGTTATCGTCACTGAAGGATCCAAGCGGTCGCCTCGCCCGATGGGCATTACGCCTCCAAGAATATAATATTCGCGTGGTCTATCGCTCCGGCCGGAAACATTCGGACGCAGACGCCCTATCCCGTTCGCCGCTACCCCCTGACCCGGACTGCTGCGAAAGTCTAACCTGTGATGCCACTGCCGTCACCATCGCCGAGATGCCATCTGAGCAACGCAAGGACCCTTGGGTTGCTTCGATTCTAGACATCCTGGCTGGGCACACGGCTTCCCCCCCATTCTCGCACATTGCGTCGGCAAGTCGAGCACTTCGCCACTCGCGACGACGTGCTGTACCGACGCAACTACGCACCCGGTGGACGTCAGTGGCTACTCGTGATTCCACGTCATCTGCGATCCGAAATTTGTTCCACGTTTCATGACGACCCCCAATGTGGCCACGCAGGTTTCTTGAAGACTTATTCTCGCATACGTCTCCGATATTACTGGCGTGGCATGTATCGTTTTATACGACAATACGTTCGGGCCTGCTCGACGTGCCAAAGACGAAAAACTCCCCCTTGTCACGCCAGCGGTACCTTGCTACCCTTACCATGCCCGTCCCGACCATTCGACCGCGTCGGCATCGATATCTACGGTCCCCTTCCCAACACCGCTGACGGTAACCGCTGGATCATAGTTGCCGTCGACCATCTCACACGGTATGCCGAAACTTCATCCCTTCCCTCGTCTACAGCAAAGGACGTTGCGACTTTCGTTCTTCACAACATCGTATTACGGCATGGAGCACCTCGGGAGTTACTGAGTGATCGTGGTCGCGTATTCTTGTCAGACGTCATCACAGCATTGCTGCGTGAGTGCCACGTCGTTCACCGCACTACAAGCGCCTATCATCCCCAGACCAATGGAATGACAGAGCGCTTCAACCGCACCCTTGGTGACATGCTGTCTATGTATATCTCGTCAGACCACTCCAATTGGGACCGAGTGCTCCCGTTTATCACGTTCGCTTATAATACCGCCATTCAAAGCACTACTGGGTTCTCTCCTTTTTTCCTCCTTTACGGACGCGAACCTTCTTGCACTATGGACACCATCCTTTCGTACAAACCTGACTCCTCAGAGTCCACGACTTTGTCTCAAGCCGCTACATACGCTGAAGAATGCCGCCAACTTGCAAGATCATTCACAACTCAAGACCAAGGACGCCAAAAACACCACCATGACGCATCAAATAACACTACTTCCTACGATCCAGGTTCACTCGTCTGGCTGCATGTCCCTTCAGCTACACCTGGCCTTTCTACCAAGTTGGTCCCCAAGTATCACGGCCCATATCGTGTGCTACAAAAAACGTCACCGGTGAATTACCTCATCGAGCCACTGGAACCATCTTCTGACCAACGTCGTCGTGGCCAGGAAATTGTCCACGTCTCGAGACTTAAGCCCTGCTACGACCCTCCCGTGTTTACTTGTCCATAGGTCGCCAGGATGGCTCCTTATTTCGCGGGGAGTAATTGTAATGAATTAATGAATCTAAATAACGGACACTCTGCTGGCAATGAAGAAGACGACGATGATCGGTGGCTGCAGTGGTAGCTCGCGCACGCCGTTCGCCATTAGCCAGACCTGCCTGTTAAAGGTCATTTTGCCAAGCTGCGTCTGAACGTTTCTCGACGTACAACACCTCTATTTTAATATATATATATATATATATATATATATATATATATATATATATATATATATATATATATATATATATATATATATATATATATTATGTGCGTGTGTGAATACATTAAAAAAGGGATTTCACGATATGTGGCAAATCAGCACTTTCTGTTCTTCGAATTTTCGATTGATTTCTCTACACTCAACATCAGGAAGAATCCAGCTTTATCCGAACTTGTCGTTTACGTTTCGTCAAAATTAACTTATCATAAATACATTCGGCAACATCGCATCCAAAAGCAAGAAAAGCAAGAAGCTTTACAGTCTTAAAATGCTGTATTAGTCCTGATATATTAAGCTCGGACTACTACAGGTGAACTCAAAAAATCAATGATGGAGAAAGTACTCAGTGGGAATAAAATGGACAGGGAGAGAGCAGGCTTGAAGCACACAGGTCCATGCAGACAATCAATAAGTTTCAGGTGGCGCCATCTTGCGAGCGCTGCTCCAGCCACAGTTTCGCTAGCACCTCCAAGGATGGCGCCACCAGTGGCTCACGGCCGCTTATACTGAGTTGATAGTTTCGCACTGATCAACAGCACTAGTTCTCTCGCAATAAGGGTGTCACTATGGTTATGTCAGTGCTGCTATTAACTGACAGGTGAAAAAGGACGTGACAAAAGCGAAAAAAAAAAGCTTTAATGCATATGCTTGCTAAATTGTGTCGACTGCTATATTTCTAATCATATGCGTTGGTATGAGAAATTTATATGAAGCCTATTTACCCGGAGCAATAAGTAATTGCCACTGCGCTCATTATGTATATTCACGTGTCGTAACACGGACGAAGGGAGCAGACTCGATGTTCTGATGAAACTGTTTATTCGGCCGAACTCGTGGCCAGGAATCTGAACGTCAGATGACAGCAACACCCGTGCACTAATTGCGGCGAACAGAGCATCGGCGGGCGATCAACCGACAAGCGGAGAAGCGCGGTGGCATTTATGCTGGTGCCGTCGAATATTCCAGCCTGATCACTTGTCTTCGTGCAAACTCTGGAATAATTTCCAGAGTTTTCGCGTCAAGGGGGCGATCTCAACAGAGCGATCTACAATGACCAAGAAGGTTCTTGAACAAAGATGAGCAGTTTGTGCAGAGCATTCCTGTACCGGACTTTGTAGGCGGAAACAGAATCAAACAAAATTGAAAATAAGAAACGCGCGTGGCAGTATTGTGCCATGCATGCTAGAGTAAAAGAATGGAATGTGACTCTGTTACCAGCGCCTCACCTGTACCTCCGAACATATACCTGATGAACTATTGCAAGGAGAATTTGGTTAATACTGAGCTATCGTGGTGTAACGCACAATACTGTTAAGTGTGGCATGCTATATCGCGAATGACAGTGTGCGCAATAACTGCCACGTGTATTGGAGTTCTCGTGTCGCATATTGTTTCAGCCGATGGTGTGAAATTAAGTTGTTTTGAAAATAATCCGGCCGACTGCGCTAACTTGAGACGACGTTAATTCTTGACACATTTGAAGCTCTATTCAACTTTGGTTTTTCTTATGACTCCCCCTGGCTCATCGTATCTCTAACGACGCAGTACGGTCCACAAAATTCACTTCTGCTTCTACCATGGCTGTGGAACGCGTATGCATACGTTCGGTTAAATAATTACCGTCCTCGCGCATGCGCTCTGGAAGCGAGCGACCGCTTTTGTTCACCGCTATGCGCCCTTCCTCCGCCCGCAGACGGGGCCTCCACTGCACGACATTTAGAGGTCGCAAACATTGAGAAGCGCGTGGACGTCGGGGTGTTTCAAAACGCACACAGCGCAGCCGCAAATGTATCAACGGCGAAAAAAGAAAAATCAGGGAAAGAAACCGGCATTCGAAAAGGCGCGTTCAGTCCGTCCCCAGCGCCAATTCCCTCCCTCCCTCCTTCGCTGCGGACTCCAGGGGAGTTCGAACGCAACAAAGAGTCCGCGCAAGCGTGATTCAGCGAGCGCCGGTCGCACGCTTTGGGCATTGGAGTCCGCTGCTTCGCAATATGCCGCGGCACCCGGAAAGAGAGAGAGCGAGAGAGAGGATGCGGTCTGGAGAACCCAGACCGGAGGGGGAGGCCTTTGCACCGGCGAAGCATAAAAATCGACTTATCAAGACAAACGGCGTGTTCGGGAGCGCGTTGCGCTCGGCCACATTTATCATGGCGCGCCGGAACGAAACGGCGGGCCACTGGCGCTTCTCGTACGCTCCGCTGGGTGGGGCTTGGCCGCTCGCGTCTGCGCAGCCGGGAACGCCTCGATGACGCGCGCGCTCTGCAGCGGCGGCCGCTTGCGACCCGCCCGCCATCTAGCGCTTGCAGCCGCAAGTGCGCGGCGGCAGGAAACGGCGCGCTTTTCGTAATGGTTCGTTGCGTCGCTTGAAGTACCGGTCCGGTTGGTCGGTGCATGTATTGTTTCGAGCACGGTTCCCATGGTCTCGTACGTTGACACAGCGTGCGCCCGTATTTTTCCTTCTACGGAAGGGACCAGTAGAACCCTTTCGAACGATCAACTGGCGTTCTGGCTGGCTCGTTACGAACGGAAGGGTATGAGAACAATAGTTCCAAATTAGGCAGAAGATGAACTGCCACGGTTATCTGTGTGCTTTACTTCAGCGTGCTGCTTATGCTATATGCACATGAGGGTGGTCTCAATGAAAGGCATGCACATGCTTGTGCGACACAAAAGCTTAGCAAAGTGATATACTTCGACCGCACGACTGTCTGATAATCCAGAGATGTTGGGGTCCTGGCGCATATTGGCAAAGCAATAGCCAAGTACCGAGTAAATGTCGGTGTGCAGCAAACGCACACTGATATTTTCACAACAATGCCCTGTGCAGCGACTTAACGTCACTCGTGCATTCGTTATTTCTCTCTTGTAAGTTTTCTTGCCGGCGATCATTTTTAAAGGGTCGCTAATGTAGATCACGTAGTACTTCCACTTAGCTTGGCAAGCAACTTTATGAATGGCAACAGCTATGAAATACAGCTGCAAGCGGTGGTTTTTCTTTGTCCTTTTTTCCCATTTGTTGTTTCAAGTCTTTACATCGCTTCTCGCCAGCATATAGTATACTCGGCAATACACCGAACGTTAAGACGTTCTTATTTCGATTAGCGCTGCGCTTATAAACGCGTAACTCGTTCTGGCCTTTTCCTAACAACGAACCTGTCAGTAAACAAGGAAAACTGTTCTTGCGACCTCTCCTCTAACTGAACCGTAAGGTTGCATTTGTAACTACACAGCGGCTCACGAGAAACGGTTTCGTGTCGGTAAACATGTATAACAGGCAGCACGGTCATTGTACGCCACGACGTGTCCACAAATGGCGCGAACAGGCTACCGCGCGTACGCAAAACCGCTATTGCAGTGAAACACCCACTCAGGCGCGCAGCGTGCGCTGTGTAGGTTCGCGTGAATGTGTGTATCTACCTTCACACTCGTGTCAGTGCTTCAAAGAAAAAAAAGAAAGAAATGCGAGGACGTCGCGCGCCCGATAATTTATGCTCGCGGGAGGCGAGGCATAAATCTCGGTTCCCTCGCATCGTTTTCTCTGTGTTCCCTTTTATTCGGCGTATAGCTTGCGGATGAAGAAAGGCTTAGTTCCCTTCGGAGCCCATAGAAAGGAGCTGAATGCAGATTGTCGCTTTCACGAGGCGTCGCTGTTGAAGCTCCCATCTCAGCTGCCGTGCTGAGCCGTTGCCACGGCAAGCTTGCCCCGGCGGCTCGCACGTAATCCCCGTTCCTTTTTTGCGGCCTCCAAACTTGAGCCCGGCGTTTCTATATGGATCTTTCTGAAGCTAGCTGTTTTCCTTTTATATCATTCCCATTTCACTTGCCTATTTCATATATTTATTTCTCGTTCTCCAACATATTCCCTGCTTCGGAAGTTGCGTCTGTATACATACATGCTTCAAAAAGTTTGTTAAATTCTTTTTTTTCTTTTTCGGTTTGCGTGTTTAAATTTAACACAGTTTTCATGCCCACACATTGTAAGAAGGTTTTTGTGTGATCACATGTTTTCGTAAAAAACAGGCAAAAAAAGCAAGGAGACGCCTCGCGTTGATGTTGTATTTTGAGGGAAACGCAAACAAAAAGACAGGAAGAGGTGGATTAAGCATTTTGTTTGCCTACGTTATCTGCAGAGTCGGCGATTACCGTTTTCAAGCGTATTCGCTGTTGTTGTACGAAGGAGCACAGATCTGTTGGCGATTTCCTGCTGTACTAACGATTTATTGCTATAGGTATGTCTCTTGCCTAGCACACGCATATTGGTACAAAATAATCGGGATGAACGGAAGCTAAAATGTTTAAGTACCGTATGTACTTGATCGTAACGTGACCATGATGGTAAAGCCAAGATGAGAGGGAGAGAAAAGTATTTTGATAAAACACTGGACATGATTAGCTACTGGCCGTACGTGAGGGGTGACATTCCATTGCGTCCAGGAAGGAAAAAAAAAAGAATTACATGGGAGGCCTAGGCCCGGCCACGTAAAGCTGTTGGTTTTGTTTTGTTTTGTTTTGTTTCCCTGGGAGGCTAGCTCATACCCACTCAGGGGGATTGGCCAAGAAAGTGTAGTGCAGTTTTTCTGTAATCATTTTAACAATGTTTAATGAATTGGTATTATAATGAGATTAATGTAAAAATAAAAACAACATAAAAAGAGCAAACGAAAAAAAAATCAAGTTGAGCAATTTTGAGATTTGAGGTGTTATGATTAGCACTCAGCTGCGTTTACTTCACTCTGCCCTGGGGAGTAATAAGTAAGTTTTTTTTTCGATTGAAGATCACAATGGTATACGCTTGGTTGCCTGAATATAATTGCAAACGGCATTGAAAGCATCCCTGTGGCAATGTTGGTTTCTTATAATAAAGTTTATTCCTCCTTCTTCTCCTCCTCGTCGTATATTTCTGTATTTGATTTTGTAACGCGAGGGTCGACTTTAAGTAGATGAAATCTGAAGAAAAAGAATTAAAACTTGCGTTGCATTCGAATCGATACGGTATGTAATACGCTTTGTGTTACTCCAATACTTTCATTCTAGCTTTTATTTATTCGGTTTCGCTAAACTGCACATGCGGAAAACTGCAAATGGCACACCAAAAAATGAATAAATTGGCAAAGCAAATCAATCACTCAGGCTTCTTGTTAATACATCAGAAATACTGGAATGTGTGTCTAAGCGTGTGGGAATGTTTCAAACGAATGGTATTATGCAATCATTGACGAGTTACAAAATGTAACGTCTCTGTCAGAAATAAATTGAACACATAACGTAGAACCATCAAAATATCAATATCCTTACATCGTGATGACCTCGCCATTGCGTGCGTTTTTTTTTATTATTGCATGCTCATATGAATTTTATTAGATTCATTGGCACGAGCTTTTATTACGTTCAGTATTTTCGGCAGGTGTCGTAACTGGCATGTATTTTATGTGATGCTTTGCTAACAACTTTGGGACACTTTAAACATTGTTTAGTACACCGTTTATATTTCTTTGCTTAGAGGTTCCGCTGCTTTCTTGACAGTACTTGTCAGTACTGAACAGTAACCATCTGATCGCTTTGTTTGCGAGAGAATCGTCAGCGATTTTGTCATCTACTACTACTACTACTACTACTACTACTACTACTACTACTACTACTACTACTACTACTACTACTACTAATAATAATAATAATAATAATAATAATAATAATAATAATATTTTAATATTAATAATAATAATAATAATAGTAACAAACAGCAATAGTACCTCGACCGTCACTGTTATGATATACTTGTTGAGAGGTTTTCGAAAAAGAGCTCTATGTTAGCTAAATGGCCGCGTTTTATACTCATATTCAAAGTTTTCTTCTTTATATTTTAATTCTCACGAGATGCGGCAATTCGTATTGAAGTGCTGAACGACCGGAAGAGCTTCCGCTGAAGACTCCTGGGAGGGTTATCTGATGCAGTCATGCTGCTTTGAGAAGTTGTGAATATTTGTTTGAGCATCTTCAATTTCAGCAACTTACGTATATCGCGGTTCAAATGCAGTTAAAAAGGGTATTGATGGCCTATGCATGTTGTAGCTTCGGTTTGCTCAATATCCCAAGAAATAGCTAACATCGAGTTCACGTATGCCACTTGCGCTTACATGCATGTATGACGTTTGGTACTACCGTTCTGTTGCCATGAAGTGGATTACTCTCAATATTCAAACTCGATAAAATACCCTTCTTCAAGTGCTTGATGATTAGCTGAGGGAAAAGATGGCTACTAATAGCAGGAATCTGCTTACTGCCCTGAACAACACTAAGCAATTTAATACGCCCAGCAATTGAAACAACGTAGCCTATATATGTTTACTTCAATGTGGGGTCCATTTGACTTGTATACAAAAAATAAACCATGTATCATTCTTGTAATGCGCCTATAAAGAGCGTATACCTGCACTTATCTGACATATTTTCACATCTTATAAAGGAACTGGGATATTTGGACGAATTCTGGTTGTTAATTAAACTGAAATTTGTTTCAGATACATTTTTGCACATATATCTGATGAAGATGCAGTTATCCAGGCGAAAAATCATACCGAGGGTGAGCATTCGCTACAATATCGCGAACTGAAGAACCGTGAGAGTGAGATAAGTCAGACGTTCGGGCTTAAAAATGAAATTAAAATAGTAGTAAATATTTTGAAAAGAAATGTCGAAATATTGGTTATTATTTTCTTGCCAGTCGACCAAATATATTTTTAAAGCACATTTATAATTATCTGAAAACGTGACCAAACTCCCACTCTCTACAGCGCAGCATTAAGTGGCCACAATATTCGCAACATTTGTAAGGAAGATTGCTGCGTCTTCTCCATGAATATTAACATGATGGCGGTATGCAATGTGTACTAAACTATACGGTTTAGCAACAGCATACTCTTTACACGTCCTAATTCAGACCTACTTATCAGAAACGTTAGTTTAGGTCCACACCCTTGAAAGGGATAACAGTGTGGGAGATAGTGGTGTAGTTTGAAACGTTGTGAATACAGCCGTTCTTATCGCTAACTATAGTAAAAGTCATCATGAAACGTACGTGGGAAGGGGGACTGACTAGCTTCTTCCTTTCCGAGTGCGCAGGGGGCATACTTTTTTTCTGCGTAGGCGTGATCAGATCACAAGCCCAGTGCCACATAATGAACTCTATAGATTTTTTTGTATGCGTGTTCAGGTGATGATTTTAGTGCTACATAATTAAATCTAGAGTTGTTTTAAACTGTGAGTTTAAACACAATGAGAAAGCCTTCAATATAACAGTAAAAAGCATGGTAATAATTTGATGACATAATGAACTCTATAGATTTTTTTGTATGCGTGTTCAGGTGATGATTTTAGTGCTACATAATTAAATCTAGAGTTGTTTTAAACTGTGAGTTTAAACACAATGAGAAAGCCTTCAATATAACAGTAAAAAGCATGGTAATAATTTGATGACCATTCTGATGCCACCAGAGACATATTACCCGACATATTGGAGGCGTTAGGCTGTCGACAGCGCAGCAGAAAAATGTGTATTTCTTATTCTATTGATTCGTGATTTTCATCACCTCAGCAAGTTATGAACATCTTGAAGGGAATTAAACAGTTCGCTCATGCTGTTACAGCTGGCGCGGGTACAAAGACTGCGTTACAGTTAAGGTGTTGTAGCGTCTACAATCTGTTTGTGTTGTAGAACTTCGGGGCGTTGAGGTGATTTCTCGTCGCATGAAATTTAACTAACGGATATGCTTACTCCAATTAAGTCTTGAACATTTATGACATGTTGTACCGGATAACTGTGACAAGGCATGAAAAAAAAATGATTCAGGTGCTCACGTGATATATCATCAAGTTATAGCATCAAGTGCGTAATGGGGCTTTCATCCCGCATATTCCTGCAGAACTCTGAAGTGTAAGCCTGAACATTCGTGTCTGTCAACGTACAAAAGCTTGGTGTGCCACCGGACGGTGTAAATCCTAACACTAGGTATAACTATCTAACTATAGCTAGTACTAAAGTATAGCTTTACCGCAGTACTAGGCATAGCGCATAGCTCGCTGCGCATAATAGGGATCACCAGAAAAATTGCTATGGCAAAAAGCGGTTTACTAAACCATTGCATAGCATGTCGTTAATTGACCTGTTTCAGAAAGGAAAAACATTCGATATCACTTTGGAATCAAAACACGTATGAAAGATGTAATAATTATTTAATCGCTCCATTTATAGTTTTCTAAACGACGTGCTTAAGAAAGATATACTTCACAACTTACCTGCAATTTTGTTGTAGCCTCCTTTCAGTCCCAAGCGCCCTTGCCATATCTTGTAGCTTCGCGCCTGGCCATTCCAGGACACCTCGTTGCATCTCACCTGCAATATGTACGATCTGCTTAGCTCTACCACGTCATGACATCGTGTCCCGCCATATAACACCACCGTCTGGCATAGGAAGGACCATGTGGTCTGTTAGCTTGTCTTCGTTTGCAATGAAACATTTACTATATTTGATGAACTCGACAAAGCAAGTACTTTTGTTTTGTAAGATATCACAAATACAAAAACGCTGCTAAATAATTTACAAGGAAAAGTAATACTTAAGGTAACATGGCTTTTGAAATACCACATCAGGACACTGGAGAAAACGAAATATTACACAATTTTTTTTAATGGATAGTGTTGGCTCGGTTGGACAAATCCACTCTATCGCAATGCCACACGCTCAGAGCTTGCGACACGTTTCGTTACTTATCTCTCTCGAAGACTTACGACATCACTTCTCCCGCATAAATTGCTTGCATTCTTCACTCTTGCGCAATGATGTTCTATGCACGGCGAGTGACCTTGCGAGATGTCCGTGTGCATAAATCATACGCAGGTTATATCGCATGACCTAGACGGACATGTACATGTCTAAGTAGCATATAGTATGCATGAAGTCTTTGATAGAACTCAGGTATAACATCCCGGCTGCGGCGGCTGCATTTCCGATGGAGGCGGAAATGTTGTAGGCCCGTGTGCTCAGATTCGGATGCATGTTAAAGAACACCAGGTGGTCGAAATTTCCGGAGCCCTCCACTACGGCGTCTCTCATATTCATATGGGGGTTTTGGGACGTTAAACCCACATATCATTGCTAGTTGAGACCCCGCGACATCTACAAAATAAAGGAAAGACTCATAGCGTGCATTAAGGATTTATAATGTGCCATTTAGTACAGTCTACTTAACATCTCGCGACGTCCAGAAAAGTGCTGATGCAATGTTGTAGCTCCGAAATACATGTTTTTGTAAACTCATTTTTAGCGCCCCTCTCGGTATTACCCACTACATCTTTTCTGTCTTTTCTTTCTTTACATGAAAGTGTTTTATGCCGGAGTACACCGAGACTTCAGTGGCTTAGTTCGGTCATGGAAATGACCCCGAAAGAAAGCACATAGTTGGACGGTCAAAGAAGTAATTTCGCCAAGGGCAGTCGAACTCACGATCTCTCGGTCCGCGACACTGACAGATGCTGGGGATGCTATCGACTGCAGCTCGGTCACACGCTTTGGTGGCTTTACAGACGCGCCTTTAATATTTCACACCTTCCCCTCACAGTGCTCTTTCTCGGCGGGGTGGTGTCGCCCACCGAGAGTGGTTATGCGAAGTAATGCATCCTGACCGTGGCCTCCGCGACTAGCTCATGCAACGCGTCGTTTCGATGACTTCGAACCATTCGACGCGTTGTTCAACGAGAAAGTTGAATTTCGTGAATGCCTGAACACTCTGCGAGGGGGCGAATTCAGCGCAAGTGGCTGCGGGAACCATGACCGGCTGGTTACGTAGGCTCCCTGAAGCGTCGGATTCGCTCATAGCGTTCATTCATAACAACGAAATTGGCCGCGGATTTACTTGCTTCGCTGCAAAGAATGTCGAAAAATGATAGTGGATCGCGTCTTTCGAGTGTCCTCGTCGTAGGGATAAAGATGCATAGTACCACCAAGCGTCAACGTGGAGGAATCCACATTAAACGGAAATATGTTAGTAGAGCCTTCGTAGACCCCGGCATAAAAACACACTTTCGTGTAAATTGGGAACGACTCAGAGTAAAATGCGTTTAGATCAAGTGGTTGATGGCACTATACGTGAGGTACGTCTCTATCATTTGGGCAGCAATAAGTTGTGCTTGGGATGGAAACAGGGATGTTTATTGCACACTGGTAACAGTAGTTCAGGGGAGCACAACTGCACCGGATAATCAAAAGGACTTCAGTTTGACGTGCAAACAAGGGAGCATAGGCCAACACCTCCTAAAATTTTTCAGGCCTGCACCTCACGTGACATGACGTCAGCTACGTCATCACTCGCCGTCCGAGTGGTCCTGCGGTTCACTCCTCTCGCAGTGAACCAGTTGTATCTCAGCAATATTGTTTTCGCTCGCGTGTGAATGTCTTCAAAGGGTATTGTTAATTATAAGAAACTTGTCAAACGTGGAAACTTCCTGTAGTAAGAGTTAGTTTATTCAACATGTACACACGAAACAGGGGCACGAAGCAATGATCAAAAACACAAATAAATGAACATACTAATGAAAATTACAAATGATACATGAGCACTTTATTTTGGAGGAATAGTTTTCAATTTCCGTGCTTTTGCGACAGCTTGGGCATCGGCTTTAGCAACCGCGGCTGCGTTATTCCACCCTTTGCAATAATTATTTAGCAGAACATTTGTTGCACATTTTATCAACATATTTATCACCAAATCTGGTTCGTGCCCATTCGCACAAGTCACCAGTTCCTCAAATGCTGGCAAGCTCTCCTTCACAAGCTGTTGAACAATACATCTGTGATTTCGTGCCTGCAAAAAGCACGCGACATTTTTTTTTTTATTCTGCAGCAACTTTGCAATAACAACTTCAGTGTGCATCACTACTGTCCCAACACACGCGTTCGGAAATTTCAAGCCACCTCGATTGAGACTTGCTATTAAGGAATTAGCATCACCATTGCACTCAGCATTGCAACTGTCAGCAACAAGGTTCTCTTGACAGTAGTTGCACTTCAGCGTTTTTACCACAGAGTTAGTGCAAAAGCCTCCAACATAAGCAAAAACAGCGACGCGTGTGCTTAAGCTGTCAAGGTCTTGAGGTTTGACAGTAACTCTGAAGTCCTGTTGATTTGTGGCTGTTGCCGATGGAAGAGCCTCATCAATGAAATCGTCACTGCTCATTATAGGAAGAGTATTTTGTAGGCGAATCCTGCCTTCACTCTCGTACAGCTGCCTAATGCTGATGTGGTAATGACCACCAGCCTGTACTGGCCAAATCAGTTTTCGAGGCCGTCTGTCTGCTGCTTGCCGAGCAGGACATATTTATAACGAAGCTCGACAAGGCAGTACTTGGTGAATTACAGTATTGCATAGGCGGAATGCCTTAGAGCAGATTGAGTTTCTCGCGTGAGAATGCCGTTGTCGTGTTTGTAGGATTCCCTCACATCCAACCAAGTGACAAATACATCGAAAAATTCCAGCTTAGGGTCACCATTCAGGCACAAAACTGGCTCTTCATAAACATCTCTGTGGTGATGGCCTTTGTGAGGTGTTTTAACGTTTACAATCTTCCACCAGCGGATAACTATCCTGTTAAAATTGGCAGTTTCTTTGGCATGCCATAAAGCATAAAAGTTCGAGTGGTGATCCAGTGCCTCAGCTACAAAAGCATTGAATATTTGTAGTACTAGCTTAACATTCTGCCTTTCGAAGTTGCTAGGATTGAGCGCATTTGACGAAAGGTGGTAGCTTCATTTCAAAAGCTGAGAAGCCTCTAGCTTGTGCAGCTCCCGAAGATCTTTGAATGATGCCCGCTGTATGCAGTCGGGATGAACACTGTTGTTTGAGAGATCAAACATTGGAAAATATAGGTTTGTCCCAAGATTTTTTTAATTTATCCAGTTGTTTCGGGTGCATTTCAACAAGTGCACATAATCCACAACATAAAACATAGGTCTTGTTGCGTCATTTAGATTTGGGTAAACGATGCTCAGCTTTGGCGGATCTGAGAACATACTGAGTGCATTGCGATTGATTGCGTTGTTGTCTGAAACTACTGCAAGAGCTTTAAAACCTATTTCCTCAAGGCCAATGATTACATTTTTCAGGGCAGCATGAAGAGAGTGAGCATTCAGTGTTCGTGCAGGCAGAATATGCATGCACCATTTCGCGAAAAGAACTCAGCATGCTTTGCACCATAAACACAAGAACAGAAGTAGCGGCCTCTTCACTGTTTCCTGCTGCCCCTGAAATGTTTCCCCCTTTAAAATCGAAGAAAGGCTGGATGTCATTTTCGTCGAGCATGAGAACCACGGCACTTTCATGCGGCTGCAATTGCTTAAATCTGTGCTTTATGTACCTGAGACAATTTTCACTGGCTGACTCAGTGTCAGGTGACAAGGGAAACGAGGAGCAGACATTTCGACAAGTACTGGGGTGTGGCAAGGCAAAAAAAACCTAACCTCTCAGAAAGTTGTAGGCGTGTGGAGATATGGTATGCAATATGCAAGCAACCACCATACTTTCGGAGGAATACTGCAATCGTTGTTTTCCAAGCAACGCCACTTGTTCTCGCAAGAACTGAGTGGTATGTTTCTTGCTGTCAATGGCATCTCGTTCAAGTTACTCAAGAAGGCTAACGACTATAGTCACAAAGACCCTCTGAGGAGCATTTTTCATCGAGGATGCTTTGAAGTCTACTCAGGATGGCAGACAGGACATTCACATTCCCCATGCTTCCTGGCACGACATAATCACCTATACGGCTTAATTTGGTACCATGAAAACATACACTGATACTCAGGTCGCTGAAAACAGTAACAGACGACCGCAACATCGGCATGCTCTCATCAACAATATTTAAAAACAGGGCACAATATTTAAAAACAGTGCAGTGAATTACAATCCACTCATTTGGCACAGGTGCACTTTTCAAACATTCCATAAGCTCAAGAAGCGAGGAAAAACAGCATTTCGTTTCTTCATCACGATAAGAAGCCTCCGATTCTGCGATGGCACGAGCGAGGTCAGCCGCTTCTCGGCGCATTTTTTTTTCGTTTCTGGGCATTCTCTCGGAGGAGGGTCATCCTTCGACAAGTACGAAGGACATCCTGGGAACAGTGTGGGCACTGATCCCGAACGCAGGCGTGGTACTTTCAGTGAGACCTCCAGCACTCTTCCTGTCATAGGATCCGTGTAGGACGACTTGTTCTGAAGGCATGACTCGGTGAAATGCAATGCGCATACCTGCATACCAACAGCAGTCGCAGAGTGTCAGCGAACCTCGGAATGCGTCTAAAGATTGCACAAGCGCTTCGCGAACTGTTACAATGAGTATAATTTCACCATCAGTGTGATTCAATGGTGACATTCAGTTTGTTCTTACCTTGTTGTTTTCCGTATGGAAGAAATCCTTTCTTGGAATAGCACTGAGCCACTTCTTCCTTAGCACTTCATCCTTGGAGAATGAAAATACTTGAACTTTCTTCCTGGTCTTGTAATTACTTGAACATTCCGGCACACAGCACTTATTGGGCATGTCAGAAGCTTCGTGCAATAAAATTCCGACAGTAAAATTCACTACACACAACGCAAAGAAAATGGCTCAGCAGACTCACGAAAAAAACACGTGCAGCACGGCCGTCACCACTGCAGCGAGTGGAAATTCGGGAATGCGCAACGGAACCGGTCAGGAAGTATTTGACTGGTAGGACGGCTGGTGGTGACGTCACGGCGGAGGGCGCAGGCCTGACGAATTTTTAGGAGGTGTTGGCATAGGCACGATGCAACTTACAACACTGCAATACCATCACAGATCGTGGATCACTGAAGGAAAGAGAAAAGAGAACGCAAAAAGTAACTAAGCTTGAATAACATCACATATTATTTGTGTAGGAAAGCAGCTGTTGTTTTTTTCCCTGACAGTCGCCCTTGAAATGACAGGGGAGGCAATTCAATGCGTTTAGAAAAAGTGTTCCTACTTTGAATACATCTTATTTAACTCTATAGGAGAGCAGCACGCTGTCACGACCCTTATGAATTTATTTGTTTAGAAAGGTGGTTTACGATTGAGAGTACTTTGTACTCTACTATGGGAGAGCGTAAAGCCGTCCCTTGAACAGGAGTACCGTGAGGGGGGGGGGGGAGTAGAATAAGTGGGCAACGATTTAAAGCACAGGGTACTCTACTATGGGAGAGCAGTGAGCTGTCCCTAACCAAAGAAGCGTCTCCGTGAAAGGTGTACAAATGTGTGCACGGTTAGTGAAGCCGAGGTGAACTGCGAAAAGCGGGTACTTGCTATATAATAAGACCACCATAGGTGCTCTGGTTGCCACTTTAGGAAATTCTGTCTTCATTATCCCGCACTTGAGCCGGAGTAAACAGTCACCAGTAATGATTAAGTGGAAACGTTTGCAACTTAAACTTTTTATCTCATATCGATTTCAACTTGTAACCTATTTCATTTTCGCATCTTTTTATTTTGTGTATAATGAATCCAGCCGATTTCATGCGCTGTGGAACTCAGTTTATGGGAAGCAGGATTTTTTTTATGTTTTGTTTCACTAAAGCGAAATGTAATTGTTTATTTTATTGACTACTTATCTACTCTTTCAGTGATTCATGTTTATAAAAAAAATTGACGCAAAGCAACGCAGCGCGGCGCTCACCTACGAGTATATGGCAGGACCGGCGCCTGGCGTGGCAACGCCGGCGTGGCGCGACGAAGTGAACGCCAGCGAGCACGCGCATTGCGTCACGTCTAAGTGTATTGGCGCCTTGAGTGTGGCATGTAGTCATGCTCTTACATGACACGCATCTCATAATTAATATGTTTGCACTGTACACATACCTTCGTCATTCATTCACGTGACGTAATACTAAATTTGGCACCTATGAATCTAGCGAAACGGCCCCGAGCGAATCATGAGTGCGGAATGTAGTCGTGTACTTACATGACACGCATGTCATAAATGTCATGTTTGGACATGTCATTTACATATGTCGTCTCTTCGCGTCAAGTAATACTGAATTTGGTACGTGTGAAGCTAGCGAGACGGCCGCAAGGGCATCATGAGCGTAGCATATAGTCATGTTGTTACATGACACGCATCACATGATTATCGTGCTTGCACCAGTCACATCCTTTTGTCGTCCATTCACGTCCCTTAATACCAAATTTGGTGTATGTGAAGCTAGCGAAACGGCTGCGAGGGCATCATGAGTGTAGCTTGTAGTCATAATGCCACATGACAAACATCTCATGATTATCATGTTTGTATTAGTCACATACCTTCGTCATCCATTCGCATCACGTAACGCCAAATTTGGTATATGTGAAGCTAGCGAGATGGCAGCCAGCGCATCATGAGCGTGGCGTGTAGTCATGACTCATGACTTACATGACATGCATGTTATAATTTTCACGTTAGGGTCTGTCGCTTGTGGTCGCCATGCAATCATGTCATACCATACCACTTTTGCAACATGTCATGTGAACGAGACCACCGCAAGAGTACCAAGACCATGAAATGTATATCAAGACATTCATGACATACATTTCATGATTTTCATGTTATGACTAATCAAATATGCTCGTCGTACAGTCATGTTATGCCATACCAAGTTTGGTATCGATACCATTATCCAAACGGTCAGGAGAGCGAAAAGTCGTAGGCGGATAGATAGATAGATAGATAGATAGATAGATAGATAGATAGATAGATAGATAGATAGATAGATAGATAGATAGATAGATAGATACGCTCAAAGTCGCCGAAGTTCGCTAAGAAATGCTTGGAATTTAAAAGACGAAACAACCATTAGGCATTCGCAAATCATACTCAACTACGAAATATTCACGCGATATCCTCCCCATTGTGCGACGAATTACTCGACCTCCCCCCGTGGGAAAATGTGGCCGGCATTTTTTATTATTATTATTATTACTATTATTATTATTATTATTATCATTATTATTATTATTATTTTGTCTTGAAGAGGTGTCGTTCCACCTATGTGTATCCGCTACCGTCAGCGGTCCAGTGCACGCTCGACGTTGTTTCTTTATCTGGTCGATCGCGTCTTTCGAGTGCCCTCGTCGATGGGATAAAGATGTATAGTACCAACAAGAGTCAACGTGGATGCATTCACATTAAACGGAACTACGTCAGTAGAGTCTTCATAGAACCCGGCATGAAAACACACTTTCGTGTAAAACGGGAACGACTCAGAGGGCAGTGCGTTTAGAAGTGGTTGATGGCACTATACGTGAGACACGTCCATATATCATTAGGGCAGCAATACGTTGCCCTTAGGATAGAAACAGGGAAGTTCATTGCACACTGGTAACAGTAGTTCAGGGGAGCACAACTGCACCGGGTAATTAAAAGGACTTCAGTTTGACGTGCAAACTAGGGAGCATAGGCACTATGTAACTTACAACACTGCAATACTATCACAGATTGTGAATCACTGAAGGAAAGAGTAAAAAACACCAAAAGTAACTAAGCTTGAATAACATCACATATTATTTGTGTAGGAACGCAGCTGTTACTTTTTTCCCTGCCAGTCATTTTTGAAATGGCAGGGGAGGCAATTAAATGCGTTTAGAAAAAGTGTTCCGACTTCGATAACATCTTATGTAACTATAGGAGAGCAGCACGCTGTCCCGACCCGGTATGAATATATTTGTTTAGAAATGGTGGTTTACGGTTTAGAGTACTTCATACTCTACTATGGGAGCGCCTAAAGCCGTCCCTTGAACAGGAGTGCCGTCACCTGGGAGGAAGTTGGCCTGTGTTTTACGGCTAGTGAAGCCTTGGTTAACTGCGAAAAGCGGGTACTTGCTATATGATGGTATAGGACTGCCATAGGTGCTCTGGTTCCCACCTTAGGAATTCCGTTGTCATTATCCAGCACTTAAGCCGGAGTGAACAGTCACCAGTCATGGTTGAGTGGAAGCGTTTGCAACTTATACTTTTTATCTCATATCGATTCCAACTTGTAATCTATTTCATTTTTGCATCTTTTATTCTTGTGTAAATTGAATCCGGCCAATTTCATGCGCTGTGGAACTCAGTTTATGGGAAGCAAGGATTTTTTATATTTTGTTTCACTAAAGGGAATGTAATTGTTAACTTTATTGACGATTTATCAACTCTTTTAGTGAATCATGTTTATAAGAAAAATTGACACTGATCACAGTCATGGAAAATTTCTCTAAAATCTCGCGAGAAAGAAAGTCGTGAGTTTGGTTCACGGCCACGAAGGTCGAATTTTGATTATGTCATATTCGAAGCTGCCCTTAAACTTGGAGATGAAGGAGCTTGGCAAAGGAACCCACTAGGCGTGTCTCAGATAAGAAGGATTAAATTTTTTTAATGCGAAGCATTTCTTAGCGAACTTCAGCGAGTTTGAGCGTATCTATCTATCTGTCTATAGCTGCCTACGACTTTTAGCTCTCTTGGCCGTTTCGATAGTATCGATACCAAACTTGGTATGGCCTAACACGACTGTATGAAGAGCATATTTTGCTACTCATAACATGAAAATCATGACATGTATGTCATGAATGTCATGATTTACATTTCTCCTGCAGCACTTGCGGTGGTTTCGTTCACGTGAAATGTCAAAACTGGTATGGTATGGCATGATTTCACGGCGAACAGAAGCGACAGATCCTAACATGAAAATCATGACATGCGTGTCATGTAACAGCATGGCTACATGCCACGCTCATGAGGTGCTCGCGGCCGTTTCACTAGCGTCACATATACCAAATTTGGTATCACGCAACGCAAATGGACAATATAGGTAAATGACACATTGAAACATGATAATCACGACATGCATGTCATGTAACAACATGACTACATGCCACGCTGATGATGCGCTCGCGTCCGTTTCGCTAGCTTCACATATGCCAGATTTGGTATTACGTGACGCCAATAGATGACGAAGGTATGTGACTGGTGCAAACATGATAATCATGACATGCGTGTCATGTGAGAACTTGACTGCATGTCACGGTCAAGGCGCCAATACATTTCGACGTGACGCGGTGCGCTTGCTCGCCGGCGTTCATTTCGTCGTGTCACGCCGGCGTTGCCACACCATGCACTGGTCCTGCCTTATACCGTCACCCCCGGAAAATCTTTTCAGGCCTGCGCCCAGCAATCTGACGTCATTTCCGGCCGGCCGACTCTAGGGGAGCAGCGGCAGCGAGCGCAGCGCGGGCGGCGGTGGTGACGGTTCGGCGGCGTGGTGTTGACGGTGTTTCACGTTTGTTGCTTTCCGTTGTTGTTTTGTGGCAATTTCGTTTCCGTGCGTGATGCTGGAGTGATGCGACAATGCCGAATAAGTGTTGTGTACCCGGATGCACCGGCAACTACAAAACAGGAAAGAAGATACAAGTGTTTTCCTTCCCTAAAGACGCCGACGCTCTCAAACAATGGCTACGCGCCATTCCTAGGAAGGACTTCGTGCCGACTTCGTGCACTAAGGTAAGAATTTGAGATGCTCCTGTTCTTAGCTTGTCGTTGCTTGTTCGGGTAGAAATCACCTATGATGGGAAATACTTGAGCGTGTGGCCGCCGGGCCTCGCGAAGCGCTGACGCCAGCAGCGTTCGCAGCAAGGATGGTCAGCTGCGCTTTGTTCACTAACAGTGCCGTGGTGTCGTCCATTCTTGCAAGCTCTCGGTGGAAGCGCTTCGTGGAGTGCGGTGACATCACGCTCCCGTGTTTCCTTTCATGTTGCTTGTACCGCTTAGCGCAGCCCTTTTATTTAGATGCTTGCGAAACGTAGGTAGACTTTGTTTTAGCTACACGGACTGTAAACACGGTCATGCAAACGGGAGCGCATTTTTTTCTTTTGAGAAGTGGCGTCTCAGACGTTCTTGAAACGTTTGTGCAGGTGTGCGCGGATCATTTCGACGCTTCATGCATTGAGAAGACGACATCGTAGACGGATCCAAGGACAGGGAGAGTTATTGAAGTTGCACTCCCAGTACCACGGTTGCGTCCTGGATCTGTCTCAACGGTATTTCCCGGCTGTCCGTCCTACCTATCAGTACGAGACCAGAGCACGAGAGAAACCCCTGACGCGAAGAGGAGCCGACAAGAAGCCTCCCAACTCGCCCGTGCTGTAGAAGAGTCGCTGGCGTCATATGAAGCGGAGCAAGAACGAGACCGGTTTTCGTCCCTCGAAGAACTAAGGGCTCGCCTGCAAGGGGTGTCAGTGTCTCCGAAGTGGACTGTGATTCATAAAGAAGAGTGCTCCATGTTTTTGAACATTATCGACTATCGTGAATCTTGTTTGAATGCGTCATTGACCGTGTTTGCAAACCTTGAAGTCTTTGCCTGCTATCAAGGTTCACCAATCAAGAACCTTGGTAGCGCTGTTGTACCAGACTCAGTTCAAAAAGTAAGTTCCTTGTTGGAAATTTTGAACAACCTGTCGATGCTGTCTGAGGAGCGCTGCACTTATTGCCACCTGGCTCAAGCAATACATTCCCTTGTTTGAGCCTTGTTTCCAGTTTTGTATCTCTTTACAAGTTGTTAGCTTTTAAAGGTGCTGTACTTTTTTCTTTTTTTTAACTCGAACTGCCTCGGTGCCCACTGTAGCAGTTGTACAGTCCGTTTTGGTACCTAAGCTGTGTACACTTTCCTTGTGCACTCTGTGTACAGACATGTTGTGCACTGTGATTTGTTTTTTCTTAGATTTTTGTTTGATTTTTTCCCTAGAACATGCACCTACCTGTGGCAGTACAATTACTTTTCTTTCTGTCATTTATCATGCTGTGGACCACAATTTAGTCACCAGTGTTCTTATGTATTGTATTTTTTGGCAAGTGTTTGAACCTGATACCTTGTGTTGCTACTGCTACTATGATAAACGAATGGTATGTTTTCCTCTAACCTACAATTTAAATGAAAGTGTGCTTTTTCTGTTCCAAAGCTCGGGGATGTTTTTGCTGTTACAATCTGTTTTGTTTTCTGAGTTTTATGTGGCAAGATATTGTGTTTTGTACTTTTGGCATATTTTCAGCATTAAGGGCAACATCTTGTGTTGCCTGTCGTCTGCCTGGACCGAGAACAATGTGCACTGTGATATTTGTACAGACGGCGTCTGGCTGTGATAAATAAATACGCATTATTCCATTCACGATATTCATTATTTCTTGATACCTTGATAAGTTCCCCCGCAACGGTGGCTCAGTGGCTAAGGCGTAGCGCTGCTTAGCACTAGGGCGCAGTTTCGACACCCGGCTGCGGCGGCCGCATTTCTGATGGAGGCGAAAAGCAAAAACGCCCGTGTGTACGAGATTTCGGCACACAATAAAGATTCCCAGGTAGTAAAACTTGATCCTGAGCCCTCCCCTACGGCGCGCTTCATCGCCTGCGTTGCGTCGGCGCGTTAAACCATACAATCAATGGATACCTTGATAAATCGTGCGGACATGGTGTCAAGGAACCTCGCCCGAGTCGGTAGGCGTGAAGGGCGCTCGCGGCAAGCGCTCGCGGCTGGCGCAGCCACCCAGCGAAGGGCGGCCGGCCGGCCGGCGCAATGTGACGTCGTCGACGTCACGTCACGTGACGCGCAGGCCTGAAAAGCTTCCGGGGGTGACGCTTATACTCGCAGACACGCGTCGCGCTGCGTTGCTTTGACGCATGCGCATGTTAGCGCGTCCGGCGTCTCTCCATCACGAACAGAGGGAGACGCAGGGTTTTCTGAGTAACCCATTGGCGCGAAATGCAGCATGTCGCATTTCGCGCCGGTTGCCGTAGGGCCGCACCGACGGACGCTATTCGCGTCTGGCGTCACACTATAGAGTGCTCGTGTTTTTCTAACGTAGTGTAGTTGTGCCTAGCGTGCGCGCACGTCAAGGCTACATTGGAGTATATTGGACGCTTCCTGATGCTCTCGCGGCCGTTTTACTAGCTCCACATATACCAAATTTGGTGTTACGTGACGTCAATGGATGACGAAATATATGACTGGTGCAAACATGATAATCCTGACACGCGTGTTATGTAAGAACGTGACAACCTACTAGGCTCATAACGTGCTTGCGCCCGTTTCGCTTGCTCCGCATATACTAAATTTGGTACCACGTGACGTGAATAGATGATGAAGGTAAACGACACATCCAAGGATGATAATCATGAAACGGAAGTCATGTACGGCATCATTCAGTTCCACCTCGTAACGCTGGGCTGATTTTAAACTGACATATCAACATTTCTCATTCGTGCTTCGCATATCATTGATTCCCACTGTACGTGATGTGCCTTTTTTTTTTAAATCCTCCTTGGTCTCATACTCTTATATATCGTTATTCTAGCAGGTATTCGTCATTCTGCCAGGGACATCTCTAGAATGCAGTTTTTGTTTAATTCTTCAATGAGGCAAATATAATAAACGCAGAGCCAGCTTCGTTATCAAGACATAATAACGATACGCATGTAGGTCTCTGCGCATGCATAATATCACAGTTTAAAACGGCCACTAGAAACGTCAATTTCTTTACGATGTTGCATACCACGTACAAACGGTGCAGCCATACGCAGTCAACCATGGTGCTGTGTGACATTCGTTGCCGCAGCTGGCCCCTGCCTTGAGCGGTGTTGGTTTCCGCAGGAAGCATCGACCCAGCTAGATTGGGCTAATGTCCCACGGAAGCATGCCACTGTTCGCGTCCAAGAAGGTGATGCTGCTGGCTGTCATGAAATCAGGGGACATGTACCGGCGACCCTGCGGTGAATATAAATCGAACAAAATACGAGCTAGTGAGAGAGTGTGACTGAGCCCCATGGTGAACTTTAGAGATCAGGAGGAATAAAACAATGTACTCGCTGGTGAAATGATATACACTCGGGAAGCCTATGTTTATTTATTTATACACACTGTCAATCCCACGGGGATTATAAGATCTGAGAAATAAAGCCCTTAACGCAGTAGCGTCAGCCGAGTTGTCAGACATGCTCAGGAAGTTGGTCCTTGCATAGTTCTGTTCTCACAAGAACACGCAAAGGGCTGACTGAGCTTGCTTAGCGCGCTTTATGAGAAGCTTATTTTCGTCTTGCCCCGCTGCGGTGGTCTAGTGGCTAAGGTACTCGGCTGCTGACCCGCAGGGCGCGGGTTCGAATCCCGGCTGCGGCGGCTGCATTTCCGATGGAGGCGGAAATGTTGTAGGCCCGTGTGCTCAGATTTGGGTGCACGTTAAAGAACCCCAGGTGGTCTAAATTTCCGGAGCCCTCCACTACGGCGTCTCTCATAATCATATAGTGGTTTTGGGACGTTAAACCCCACATATCAATCATTATTTTCGTCTTCTGAATAAAATTGATCATCTAAGGCAGTATTTGATTTATGTGACGGTGTCACGCGGATAAGGACTATATTTTGTGACATTGCGTAAGGTAGACAGACATTAATAATTGTTGGAATTTTACGTCCAAAAACTACGATAAGATGATGAGGAATGGCGTGGAGGATGGCTCCAGAAATTTATGCTATCTGATGTTTTGTTCCGTTCTATTGTAACTGTTTTGTTTTTCAACGTGCACTTAAATTACGTACACGGGTCTATAGCACTATAGATATTATTGAGTTTTGTGGAATGTGATGACTTAGCGATAACTTATTTCAAGTGCATTAAAAGCGAATAAATTCGCGTGTGTATTAGCAAATAAGCCGATTTCTTCAATCTCTTTTCACTTTTAGTGCCATAGTACAAAGATATTTGTGAGAAGATATTTCCGAAAAGCGTGGGAGATATTGTCCGGTTAGCTGTCTTATTCGGAAGTCATAAACATCGACCATTGGCATTGCGAACGCAGGCAGCTGTGGCAGAGGCCAATGGCATCAATTCGCACATTACTTCAATGAATGACACTGCGCTAAATTGATCTTATGAACCAAGTACGAAGCCTTCTTTGCTCAAGTTTGGTTAATCTGCGATTCGGGCCTTTTTCGAACAATGGCTGCGCGCATCACTGTAAGGCGCAGCACAAATGTCTGCGTCGAAGTTTCTTCGAGGGAAAGGATGCTGTGAGTGGGGGAAAGTGCTGAGGCGCAGGGAAGTTTCGTATACAGAAGAAATGTCGGGTTCGCGGGTCATAAATTTCGAGGTTCCTTGCTTTTTTTTTTGTCACAGACAGCACTATTTTCGAATCGCTGTTAAGGCTTTGAGCAACTTAAGCGCAAGATGAAGCCAGTGAATTGGAAACGAAAATTTTAAGGAAGCAATAAAAGATAATGAGAAATGCGCTGAAGTAAACGGAATAAAAGAAATAAAAACGAGGTTGGAACGGATGGAAAGTTTCGCCAGTGGTTGCGAACTAAGCAGTCGTCTCTTCATCCTCCCTTTCGATGTGTGCTTTGGGTTTGAAACGCGGCTCTGTGAAGCCCGTGTAGAGGGTGAACAACGCGGGGTTCAGCGCTGAGCGTGCCGGCCGGCCCGCCAGCGAACCATCGAAATCGGCTAGCAAGCTTCTTTCTCCCCAGGCGATGGCCTCGGCGGGGAGGTGCCGCAGCAGCACGGCCGCTGATACAGTTGCGATACATCTCGGGAAAGCACGATGATGAATGGCCATGTCGAGCCGCCGTTTCCTCGGAGCACTGAGACCGAGCTTTCCCTCTCTCTCTCTCTCTCTCTCTCTGCGAGCAAGCAACGGCGCACAAGCCGTAGGCTTGCACCCGCCGCCGATCGATGAGCGCGCTCTCCTTAATTCGGGCCCGCGATTTATGGGCCCGGATTACAAATGTAAATCTTGGGAGGGCCAGCGGAGGGAGCCGGCTGCCTTTCTCTCTCACTCTTTACTTCTCCTTCTCCTCTTTCAGTGGCCGTGCCGCTGCTGGCCGTGCTCTTTTCAGTGCGCCGCGAAGCAAACGTCGCCTGTCCTCCCTCCCGTATACCTTCGCCCCATGCTCCGCCGACAGCAACCCACGCTAGCGAACTCTGGGCTCTGCAGATCAGTGGAGCGGCTCCCATATATTGTCTATATAGTGCAACGAGAGACCGATGGCGTTGGAGGAAATCTATAAGAGGGGCAGGCGGGCGTACCCCTAGAAAGGGAGGGAGGCGAAGACTCTGTGCGTGCTCGGACGCTCGGTTTGTGCGGCGATTGGCGTTGTGGCCTGTTTGGGTATGCGGGGCGCGTTTCTGTCCACTGCGAGTGCATTCGTTCTCGACCAGGGTCATCCTGGAGCCGGGCGCAATATGAAATGTTGGCGGAATGCGTCGCCTGATAAGCGTGCGCGTCACTGTGCGCGACAAACTTTGGTGTTCGCCATTTCTGGGAGACGCGGAGCGTTCGGGCTTTTTTTTTTTTTACTCTGGAGAGAGTCGCTGACCCTCTCCGCATTGTATTCACTCCGCTCTATCTATCCGAGTGCGCGACGAAAGGTCGCGGTAGGAACGTTCTGCGTTTAATTTATGCGCAACTGCACTTTGGCGCGCATCGCCGTTCCTCGCATTTTCTGTTTCTCGCCGTTGATAAGGCACGACGCGTCGCACGGCACCGATTGATTCTCTCTTCTAATTCTGCCTTCCAGATTTATTCTTCGTAAGCAGCGAGCAATCGCACTTAATGTATACAGGCTCCGATTACGCACGCCGTTGCAAGGTTTACGCAGTGTCTAACCGCCGTCAGGGCTACGCGCTTAATCGGGCAACATTTTCTCGTTTTGCCCCCACCTTGTTTTTACAAAGTTGCCGCGTGGAATGGCTCTTATCGTATAACCGACAGGTCATCGAAGAGAAAGCTGAAAATTTATGACCACGACAATTTGTTGAAGTAGTGCAGTTGATAAGCTTGCCTACGACGGACTTGGAATAGCAAATGATTAAGGAGCTTAGTGACTGCAAGTGCATTGATCGCTACGTAGCATCACATGTGACCAGGTCTATGTATACCACTTTTTCTGCTTGTGCACAAAGTGCGAATTCTTTTCTTGTTTTTCTTCCTCTTTTTTTGTTTTTGAATATACGATTCACGTACCTCGAGGTCTCATATCGCACATCAAACTTGTGCTTGCGCTCATTGTTAACTACCAGAAGATTTTTGCATATATCGTTACGAACATAGACTAAGAGAGAGATGGAGATAAAGATGCAAGGAAAGGCAGGGAGGTTAACCAAACCCTCGTCCGGTTTGCTACCTTAAACTGGGGAAGGGATGAAGGGGATAAAAGAGATAGGAGAGAGAGAAGAAACATGCACACAATCCCGAACACACTCAGGGGAGCACACACAGTCTATACAGGCGGTGGCTCAGGTTTGTTGTCTTCAAGTAATATGAGGTTATATTATTTCCAATTTGATGACTTTTTTGCAATGCGTGAAATGAGTCTCCTAGATTTGTTTGTGAGCGCCATTTTTAAATGAACGTGTTTCTAAGCTTTCTTTTGTTAGTTCACTTTGATGTAATCTGTGTTGTGTTTCGCCTAGATTAAATTCAGAAGACGAGCTCACCGTAAACGAAATGCTTACATGCTTACGCGGACATTCTGAAAAGCTTAGTTTAAATATGAAACCGCATGTATGTATTTAGTACTGCAAATAGCAGTGTGATAAGGTTGCGCCAAAACAGAAGAAAGCCAGTGCTTGCATGGTACATACATAGTAGCAACATCACACTATACTACTCTACTTGAATTCACACAGTCTTACATATCACCGTCACGAGATGCCTTCTTTATTGCGGTAGTTATTCTGGGGCCCACTCGTTGTCCGTCAATTCTGCAAGAAGTAACTGATAAATAATTAGAAACAAAATTATCGAATGATTTCGATGTCTCGCAAGTTAAATCCTACATATCAATCAATCAATAAATCAATCAATCAATCAATCAATCGGATGCCTCGCAAAGATTAGGTGACTTCGAACATAATCGCTGTTACAATTACTACCATAAATAGGTGAAATAGCCCTGTAGAAAAGTTCCCGGTTGAGTGGTCATGCTTGCGACGTGCAGACTTACCTAGATGACTGCTTTCTTCTTTACTAGGAGGGCTTACCGCAGTTTTGATCAGGTCCTCCGCATCCAGAAACTGTGACGTTGCGCAGGAGGAAAATATAAGCATGATTTAATTAATTGAAATTAACTCGCGGTAAAACAGGCACCAGTTTTATTACTGTCTGTTATATGGTTAATGTTAAAATCAGGGAAATAAGGCCTATGTGAGTGAGTGAATGAGTGAGTAGAGAGTTATGGAGCAATACGTACGCTGTTATACGTTTGTTTTATTCTATATTTAATCGCACCATCTTCTGATACCACCATCTTTTGAAAGTCGCTTGAGTTGAAATATGGAACATATAGAGACCATGCCAACCAAAAGTTAAGTTTTTTTATGGTGCTAGCATCTTGCGAAATTCATTATATTCTTAAGCAGCACCTCAGATTCACTGACATGTGGATGTTAAAAAATCAGAAAGAGCCGACCCCCCGAAAACTAAACAACAAAATGGGCCTGGAGGGTTCCAAATGCATGACTAAGAGGACTGGTCGCGACATCAGTAACATGGCGTACGTAGCCGTACGAAAAAAGGGCAGTCGTCCATGGGCTCGTTTTCTGTATTATACACGATAGACAATGAAGTAATTGGAAGCATATGGGACATATACTCGTGGTTTCCAAACAGCCTTGTTAGCCTTCTTTGACTGAAAGAGGAAATTTTGAGAAATAAAACCATCCACGTATTCGGCTTGCGTAGAATATCCAACTTAATGAATAGTAGAGCAGCTCGAATAGTGGAGCATGTCACGTGCATTTCAAAGGTTGCTGGTTCGGATCGCACCGACAGAAAGGATGCTTTCTCGTCCGACTTACGTTCTTTCAATATAAGTGAAAATCATCACATTGTTGTTAAGAAACTCTATGCTTTCACTAACCTAATTGTCTTGTCTTCATCAGTTATGACACGCTTATTAGTTATATCGCAACTAACGATAATGCCCAGAAGCACTAGCTGATTCTGGAAAAGTGCCCCGCCGCGGTGGTCTAGTGGCTAAGGCACTCGGCTACTGACCCGCAGGGCGCGGGTTTGAATCCCGGCTGCGGCGGCTGCATTTCCGATGGAGGCGGAAATGTTGTAGGCCCGTGTGCTCAGATTTGGGTGCACGTTAAAGAACCCAAGGGGGTCTAAATTTCCGGAGCCCTCCACTACGGCGTCTCTCATAAGCATATAGTGGTTTTGGGACGTTAAACCCCACATATCAATCAATCAATGATTCTGGAAAAGCCTGAAGGTGTGTAACTGGCTTGTGCGTTGCTCATTATTAACGGATTTTGTGATGAAACATTGATAATCGGTCCTGACCGAAATAGAGTCGAGGCAGCTTGTCAATGACTGCACAGTCACATCTTTCTGTCTTCTGCGATATTTTTTCTATTTGTTGCTATATTAAGATTTATTATTATTATTATTATTATTATTATTATTATTATTTTGTTAGTGCTTGTTTATTGACCTACCTGCTCTCATAATTTCCACTCCTTTTCTCTTGGGGCAACAGCAGCAGCAGTGATGGTAGGCGGTCGCCGACATGGTAGAAGCCTGTCCTGAAAATAAAGTCAAACAGAAGTGGTTATAGTAGACTGTAGATTTCGTTGCCGAATTGGGCATGGACATTGCACACGCTGAACGCAGTGCACGAAAGCTTCACGGGGCAGCACGCTAAGCCATCGTGCTAACATTTCGTGGTGCTGCGTCTTTTTGGTTTTACCGCTTAAATGAAACGCGGAGGAAGGCGTTATGCCATATTTAACGTTTATATGCACTCGTAGCGTGCTAACGCCCAACCATGTTTGAAAAGTATGTCACCGAAATACACCAGCCGCACTTTCGACAAGGCTTTGTGGAATTGAATTTCGTGGATTTTCGCATTGCTGTTTAGTTATTTGGTATATACCTTTCGTTTCAGTTAATTTTGGGTGGTACTAACTTTTTTTCTTCATCAATCGTAGCACTGCTCGAGCATCTTAATAATTACGCAGTTGTCTCCCGTTTCAATATGTCGTTTATTGACCTCGCCATTGATGTACCACTGCTCCGTCATGGTGTACTTCATGCAGCTTAATCTCATTTCTATTTTTTCTTGGTACGAACCCGCTTCTCACGCTTTTGACACCCCCCCCCCCCCAAAAAAAAAATGACGTTGCACCACGACTCATCTCAAGAAAGCGCCCAATGGGGAGTAAGACCGACTCTAAAACGTTTTCACGCTCTTCATCGGCCACGCTGGCCGTGGGGCGTTTTATTCCTCTCTGAACGCGGATGTATTGTTTAGGTAACAGCTCGAGGGGCTCTTAAAAAAACAAACAGGAGCTCTCGTAAAGTGCCGGATATAACAAGCGCAGCCTTTCAAAGAGGCTTTTCCCCGTTACGATGCCACGCGTGTTCAGGGATGGCCCACAGGGCGATGGGGCGCACTTTTACGATCTCCGACGTCCTTCCCCGGTGTGCCTGTAGCCGTGCTCGCTGTATAGGTGGCCCAAGCTAGCTCTCTCACGGGAGACCCCCCCGTTAACGGCCAGTTTATTCCTGGTCCCATAGCGTGACACCGTCTTGCACTTGGAACGCCTGCCTATACTGTCAGTTCGAGCTCGGCGGACCACGAAATGTCCGTCGAACGGCTCTTTAATGCGACGGGATCGTCGTATACGACAAAACAGCAGTTTGTGGCAGGCCCCACTCGAGAGGTCTTCATTCATGGCTCAATAGGTGACGCCTTTTGTCGCGCTCTGCAGCGTGGCAGCGTCGGCTGCTTTATTTTCGTTTGGACCATACGTCTCGAACGAGGCGTGGCCGTGGTCGCAGGTATTTTGCGTTGTCTTCGTTCGGCGCTTCTGGCCAACATTGGGGCAATTTACATTTATGTTCGTGGGAACCTGTGTCTGCGGTGTGTGAAGTGATAGACGTCACAAATACGCTTACTCTCGTGCTATTTGGGAAATCGGAACACCTAGCGTGTTGTTGGGCTCACACTCTAAAGTAGCTCGGTCATAACGCTTGTATGGTAAGTAAATGCGTGGCAATACGCGTCTATTACCGTGGAAGATTACCAGAAGCATTGCAAATACTTCTATTGGGTCATCATTGGTTTTGTAGCATGTCACGTTGTCGCTCCGGGTTTCTGAATAGTTAAGCCGGAATAATGCTTCCGTCACTGCAAGATATTTCTGTAACATTTTCACTATCTATAGACTATATAGCAATATGGTGTGACGTTATAAAATGTCTGAAAAATTACTAGTGTTTATTTTTATCTTATTCGACAGTATTAGCCATTCGGGCTCTTTCTCTCTCTCTCTCTTTCTCATTGTCGGTCAGAAGTCAAAGAATTAAATTTGGAGTTTGCTTCTCTTCGCTACTCCGGTGCGTTGTGAAAAAAAAAAAGAGAGAGAGAAACCTGAATTGCTAGCATATGCGCCCAGCGAAGTATAACTTGTGGCTTCGCCACACTGCGTGGTACTTCGATGTTTCAGAAAATCTGTGTGTCGCAAAACTTCGTTGTTGATGGGCTTGTGATTTTCTAAAACTTTTTATTCTGACAATAGGAAAACAACATTTGTTCTTATATTGTCAAACTGGTACAAACAGCAGTGAATCCAAAGAAAGCAAAGACGGAGCTATCTGTGTTACCAATTGAAATTGTAATTAACTAATATAAAACAGTTAATGCAAAATAATATAAACATGCAACTAGATGAAAGCCAAAATAACACTGCTATAATGACGCGTGAGATGGCGAATGCTGTTGTAGCTACGACAGCAGCGGTCACCACCACAGTCTCCGGCTGATTTGGGAAACTTCTATTTTTAGTTTGTGCTCGCGCTCTCTATTCGCCAAATACGAACTTCCAACAATTAACTCAAGTTTTTCCGCTATTCACAATAATTATTGGACATGCATGTAATATCGAAGGGCATGCATGTCCAATAAGTTAGTTCTGTAACATAAACAGATCATCCGGTTCTTCTTGATAATGTATGGTCATGTTTATTTTTAAAGGAAAGTACACGCGTCGGAGTGTGCAGTCACATCGCTTGTGAGCTACCAGTGGTTGGCTCACATAATGCTAAAGATGTTTTGTCACCGATGGTTTGCTTTTCTGCACGTGCTTGCGTTCCGTGTCTGTTTTCAGTGTCATTTGCTGGTGGTTGCTTGATTTTTATTGAGTTTGCATGGCTGCAAGTCCACTGAAATGTAGGTCGAGCTCCTAAAATTTCACAGCAGATAAAATAAATAAATACATAAATAAACTAAGAAATGCGTCAGTGCATTTCGTAAAGAAATTGAATAAGGATGTCGCTGAAAAAAAAAAAAAGCCCTCTCTCGAACTCAGATGTGCGACGGTGGCTTCACGCAAGTGCTTTACAGCTGTGCAAAAAAGCTAGCTTTACGTTGATGCGCGAAGATTGTTTTGACGAAGATTGTTTTGTTAAAGAGCTCGTTTCTCAGGAATTCCGACGCCGGGGTCGGTGTCGACATCGTTGATTGTGAGCGAAAGCTTATCATTCTGTCCGTGACCAAGAAAATTGCGAAATATGCAGATAAAATAAATGATAAAAATTTCCGAGTTCGAGTGAGGATTCAAGCCAGGCCGTTTTCCGTAGCAAGCAGGCATTCTACCACTCATCCAGGCGTCTGTTTGGGAATACAGTGAAGATAGCTTTCGTACTTTACGAACACACGTGTCCTGTATACAGGATTTGTAATATAACATGTAATATAGCAGAAATATTGCTTTGTAGAAGCGTATGTTGCCATCGGGCATCAGAGCATGAGATTATCGTAACGATTTCGTGGCTTAAAGCTGACCACGCATTACAAAAGATGTAGACGTTACTGCGCGTATTCACTTAAGGCCCACGTAGTTGATGCATTGCAAGTGCGAAAAAATTTCACGTGCATATTTGATCGTAGTTTAGAGCATGTCACTCAATACGCAGAATGCAGCCATAGGTGAAATTTTCACTGCCACAACTCCACTTACAATTTTTAGATGCGGATCATCTTATACTCGCGCCTTGTAGTGGGCCGTCCGCGCCGTCCGCGCCGTCCACACCGCTTCTCGAACATTCGACAGCTGACGCGCGTGCATGCGCCGTCGCGCCGTCGCCCACTCTTCCACCATCTGTGCATCCCTTCCTCCTCTACACACCGCGCGCGCTTCACTCCTCCACCATCTGTGCACCCTTCCTCCTCTACACACCGCGTTCGACATCTACAATTCTCCTGATTCTCCAGTGGACGCGCATGTGGCGTCGCGCTTCGAGAACATTCAACAGCTGACAGTGCATGCGCCGTCGTGCTGTATATATACTCAAGGTCGGCGCTCGCTCGCTCAGTTGCCGCTCGTCGGTTGGTTTGTACGGCGCGTCGACGTCCAAGGTCGCGGTGAAATGAATTCCAACGAATCCACAAACACAATGATCGACGTCCCTTCGACCAGCGCCGCCCTTTCGCATACGTGTGTACGTGTTCACTCATTTAACACCCCCTCCTACAACCACGTTAACCAATTTAGCCATCGACCCAAGTAAGTCGCAATTTAACACCCCATTTCACAACCACGTTAACCAATTTAGCCATCGACCCAAGTAAGTCGCACTTTAACACCCCGTTAACCAATTATATGCTCCGCATCCTCCTTAGTGTTCCCACGAGGGAAGCTGCGGGCAATTTTTTTCGATTACGTTGTAGTAAACCACAATTTAAGTGTCTCGAGTAACACCACACAATAAATAAAATATTCACTGAATGGTTCAAGTACTCACTATAAGGACACAATAGCACTGTCGCATTCAACTCTTAAAGGCGAAGCTTAAGGATCCCCCAATTAGATATTTTTTTGAAAAATTCCTGTGAATAACATAGAAAAACTAAGTGTTTGGGTGACCTGGTACTGCAATGTAGATTGTTATTTGCGCAAAAATACACTGGAAAGAAAAGAAAGAAGCACGCATAGGCGCAGTATGAGTGTGCTTCTGTTTGTTTGTGCTTTGTTCTTTTTTACCTTGTTTTTTTTCGGCAAAATGCCATACACATTCCCGCGAATCCTTGCTGTGGGTGAGGGTTGTACGCGAAAAAATATGGTTTATGTTACGGGTCATGCCTGCGCATAAACATGCTGTCGTAATCATATCACAGTGAGTTTGAAAGGTTCGCAGCTCTAATGGAACTTCGGAGTGGTGCATATGAAAACAAGAATAAGATTTTCGGAAGTAATTTGCAAAACAAATTCAGAAGAGCACATCTGATGGCCGATTTGTTATTGTTTAAATGGAGGGAAAATCAGAAATCTACGCCTTCGCTGTACCCAGCTTCTGATCTGATTTTCACGCTTACATGCACTAAGTATAACATAAGGAAATAGCTTAGGCGAGCCTGTATCGTGCGAAGACGTTGCAGGCCTTCACTTACAAACTAAGAAAGAGACAGAATCAACGTTGTTGCACAGTGTCTGACTTGATAACCGAATGTGATGCATTGGATTATCAGTGTTTATTTACACACGACTAGCAGTGGCGATGAGCTGGCAAGAGAGGTGATGAAGTTACTATATATGCCACCTCGGTCACCCTTCTTTTCTACCTTTAGTAAATAATAAATTAGAACCGTATATTGGGGTGTTCCTGATTACTTTCGGCTACCTGGGATTTTGTATGTGAACCTAAATCAAAGAACGTGCTTGTTCTTGCACTTTGCCTGCTTTACATGCTGGGACTGTATCTTGGTATCAACCTCGCGCCCAAGAGCTTACTAGTGAAAGAAATTAATTGATACGCTCTATGGTGGGTTTTTTTACACATAGCATCGTGTTACGGAGCGATAAGCCTTTGTGACAAGAAGCACGAATAAAAAGAAATGTCGAACAGTCGTATTATTAAGATTGAATAAGAAAATGCTAAATTCATTAGTATCGCCCTTACAGCCACATTATAAAGAACGCAATCAAAGACAGAGTTTCATTTTAGAACATCGCATTGCAATTACTGCGCGTGACTTCACTAGTTTCAGTGTAATTTTTTCATATTTTGCCAATATCGGATCAACAAAGTTCGTTGAAGTTTGGTTAGTTACGTCTCTGGCCCTCTCAAAGGACAAGTTATTTAATTTTCACCGATTAAGAACTACGTAGATCCTGATACACGCCGTTAGAATCTATGAATCCACGGCGAATGGGGCTAAAATAAAAAGGTTGTGTCACCATTCGTATTTTCATTTCGTGTGTTCTTACGCTCACGAATCGTATTTTCGCGGCGGCAAGCGTGACGATATTCGATGTGGTAAAAAGGTACCTTACTGGTACGAAAAAAAATTGTTTTTCTCTTCAGTACCCATTCAAGAGTGACTTAGCGCAGCCAGGACAATGCTTTAGTATACAGGCCACGTTCAAGACGAGCTGTACAACCCGTATACCGGCATTGCCATGGTGACAACAGCCTCCGTTAAGAAACTCACATAGACAGTGCCGCCAGGTTTTCTAGGGGCAATACTGCAACAAACTCTGTAAGAACGAGAATTACAAAGAAATGCGGAGATCACTGGCTCATCCGGCTCGGCTGAGTTATGCCCACATAAGCCGGCCATGCATCGTGGCTAACGATTTCCTTCAACAGATTTGTTTACGCATCTGCCTGGCATCCATCCGAAATGCGGGCGTTATCGGCGCGGGACACGTTTGCACGTATGCGCGCTTATCTTATCTCGGAGTCCATTTGCGGAGGCGAGGACGCCGAGATTTATAAGAGGTTGACGGTGGTCCGACGTCGCGACAAACGCCAGCATCAAGGCGACGATCGCTATAGTTTCAACACTTGTCTAGTGGTATGGTGCGCATCGCATAGAAAACTTTGATAAAAGTAAATGGACAATGCTGAGGGAGGTGTGGATGATAGTAGTCCATAGGCGAAGTGGCATGCAGATACTGAAGCAATAGTACATGTTCGCCATGAATGTATCTTGTGTGTAAGCTATTCAGCGTATACGAACAACGATAATTACCGCGTATACTCCATTGTAACGTGACCTTTATCGTGATGTGAAGATTGACTTTTGAGTACGGCCAGGAATAACAAATAGTTAATTTTGTTATTCGATGGTAACGCAAGCGTCATCTATAGGTAGCCAAATTCTGAAAAAATAATCGCGTTACATTCGAGTAACTGCGGTAGTTCAGAAAGTGCAATGAGGAACTTATAGAAGCGTTAGCAGTTTACATGCTTTATTTGTTTGAGAAGGGAAGTGACCTTGATATAATAATTGTGGGTTTATTTCGCCATTCGTAGTGTTATGTTGTACGCTATATATGTAAAATCTTAAATATATCAATTATATAAGCCTTATTTTGACATTTGCGGTGTTACTGTTCACTCTGTAAAATGTGAATTAGATCAGTTGACCTTAATTTTACTTTCGGAGACTATTTATTGTTCAGGCACAACGTCATGCGGTGAAAAGCAACAAGCGGCTTTCGCGAGGTGTTGCAGCGAAAGAGAAAAACATCCGAATCAGTTTTCAGCAAACTGCATGGCGTTTCTTGCGGTCACTCATAGCACGCTTCAGGACGCATTTCAATGCGACTAAAACATAGATATCTCTCAATTGAAGTGTGAGCCGCTGCGTTTGCGTCACTAATACCTTCAGTGCGGTGCAGGACAAAAATGGCGAAAATTCTTGTTTCACCACGAAGACCGATTTATTATTCATCAATCTTTCTGAGACAGCAGTCCAGAAATGCCACGCTGGCAAAACTCATGGCGGCTGTTAGACCAGTCAATACCATGCGTCAATTGAAACAAGTAAGAATGAAATGCTAGCATTAGGTGTTCGGTAGAAGTTCCAGGCGAAATAAAAAAAAAAGAAGAAAGCGTGGCAGGGAGCGTCCCAAGGGCGTTCTTGTCGGAGATCAAGGGAGAACTGCGTTTGCTCAGATGAGGATGGGGATGGAGTTTCGTGCGACGTTGGGTTTGCAGTAAAGCCTTGAAAGCAAATAAAAGAGAGAGATGAACTGAGCAACGGCGGTCATCCAATCGGGACAAAAGGTGGCGCTGACTCTGTTTAGATGGGTGCCAGACGACGGAACGGGGCTTGGAGTAGAAAGATGTACCAATTCGGCTTAATGGGTAGCGCTTCTGTCTCTCTCAAGAGACACGAAAACTGGCGTCTGAGCGTTGCAAATCTTCGACGAAATTACACAGAAAATCGATTATCAGGGAAAGAAAGACAATTGCCCTCGTGTATACGAGCGCATTTTTCAAGCTGCTATGTGGCTCCTACGCAGTTTTAAAGGAATTGACTTTGGCTCGTTGTGTATACTTGGGGGTTCCTTATAACGACAACGGAATCTTGGCACTCTTTAGCGAGATATTGTGGCAGATGTTTTGACGTGCTTCGCATCTGCAGATAATAATATATGAATAGTCTGAGACGTCGGCTATGGTGGTATAGTGCTTGCGGGGCTCGGCTGCTGATCTGAAAGTCGCAGGATCGAGGATCGATACGGGCTGCAGTTATCACATTTCGATGAAAGTGAAGTGATGTGTGCAATATCAGTGCAGGTTCAATAACACAAGACTGAGGAAATGTCAGGGGCCCTCCCCATTAGAGTGAATAATAATAATAATAATAATAATAATAATAATAATAATAATAATAATAATAATAATAATAATAATAATAATAATAATAATAATAATAATAATAATAATAATAACCATTTTTAAACATACCTTTTGCAATTAAGACATGTCATTATGGCATAATTATTTTTGTTAGCAGTTAGCATTTGCATCGCTATAGCAATTAGACAAATCTTTCTATCTGTGTGTCGGTTAGCACGTACTCCTTGGCAGACTCCAATCAGGCAATACGGCATGAAGTATGGTCTCAAATAAAAGCGTAGATACGTCAGCTTCGTGTGACGCCTAACGTGGCGAACTCTGCTTAAATAAAGCCCGGGCCATACATTACTAGCACACCTTAAGTGGTGCGTGCGTTGCTAACCGCAGAGATAGTGTGCAGGTGATGTAAAATGTAGCTGGACCAGGGGTCATATGCCGCATTACTTCGTGAAAGAGAATGTACAATGAGTGTAAATAACTCGCATTCAACGCGCACTGTGCAGAGCACGTACTGGGCACAACTTAATTAATTTGCCTTAAGTATTTTAGAAGGCTTCCTATAGATTTGAGGGCTGATGTGTTCTGTAGGCAGGTTTTCAGGGTATTTTTTACCGTAAAGACTTTATAATGAAGTTTCTCTGTTGCCCCTTCAGGCCCTTTTCCACGTGTAGAGTAGCGAACAAACAAACAAACAAACAAACAAACAAACAAACAGAAAGCGCCTCAGTGAAGAATTATGCCTTTCCTTTATTCCACCTCATCGCTCTCTCTCACACGCTCTTTGTCTCGCTCCACTCTCTCTTTTGCCTTAGTGTACATACATTATACTTGCGTCAGCAAAAGTGCTGGAATCCATCTGAAGCTGGGGTAGCTTTGTTAGTTCAGTCAAAACATATGACCACACTTTGTTTGAAAGGGCACAGATATAATTGCAGAAAACGTCAAGCATTACGCAGACAGCACAATCGCAGACTAAGGACCGTATTCACAAACCAACCTCAGCCTTACCTCAGGTTTTCCTCAACTTCCTGTATACGTTTTACATGCGTTATAAAGACACGAAAATGGTAACAGGGCGAAAAGTAAGGAAAAGTCTGGTTCATGTAGACTGGTCCAATTTGTTTATCAGGTGCAATAAAGGTTTCAAACCAATAAGGAAAACTCGAGGAAAATATGAGGTTGGTTTGTGAATACGGGTCTAAGAGGCCAGCGCTCTCCTCCTATAATTAAGCGTCGTGTTCTATATTAGCTATAAGCGAGCGCTAGAACAACAGAAAGAGTAGCCGCGATAATTCCATCGTAGGGAGACTGAATTGAATGTAGTATAAATCATATGCTGTGAAGAAGTGAATCATGATGTGTTCATAATAATTCCTTGGCCTGCTCTTCAGTCCCTCTAGCATTCATCTATTAAAGACGCTGTGACGTCTATTCAAGAACGCCGTGGAAGACTTGCCCAACGAACATTAGATAAATTGAATGCTGCACACACGAGAATAATGCTTCGTTGTCTACCTTCTTGTTCGAGGTAAAGTAATGTGCCATGGGGGCGGTTTCAGCGGCGTGTTCGTGCGACGAATGAAATAGAAGAATCTAAAAAGAAAACGTACTACAGGAACCACCAGCCTGAAGGGTGACTTCACTGCAGCAGATGCTATTAATGGCAGCATGAGGAACTATGAAGCGAGACGGAGGCTGCACTGGCTGTGAAAACTGCTTTAGGAGAAACGAACTCTGCGGGTGATAGGGAGGAGAGAAGGGGGGAAGAGGGGGGGGCTGCTTCTGCCTCCAGTAACTCTTCTTGTTCCCGATAAAGGGAAGATGCGTCTGTTCTTCCGCGACCGACCCTTGTGGGCTTGCTGGCTGGCGTGGGCGCAACGCACGATAAAAAGAGCAAGGCGTAGCAGAGATTGGCTGCTGGTGGCAAACGGATGGTTCTGTACGGATGGAGTACAGGGTGGGTATGAGGAGGAGCGAGTCCGCTGCTGGAGGAAGTGCTGCGGCGCAGGCGGCGCGGCAAGAATGGAATTATGCCGCGCGAACGATACCTTTCTCTGGATACGCGTCTCCGCGATAAAAGAAGGGCACTGGTGGCTGCGCACAGAAAGAAAGAACTCACTGACAAAAGCAGGTGGAAAAATAAGTGTGAGTCTACGTGAGTTTGCGCGCGCGCAGGCGTGGTTCCACCGGTTCTTGCTAGACCAGACATGGAAGGCCAGAAGAGCACAATTGTTCGTTTTTTGAAACAGTTTTTTTTTTATTTTTTGCCGTTTTGCTAGAGCACGGTTTCTTTCTGCGACTTGCGTGCTCCCGTTGCAGAGTTCTCCTTGCCTCCCATAGTTTTCTTCCTTTTGCTCGCTTTCGTATCTGTCTGCGTGCTGGAGGAATAGGAGAACAAAAAAAAATCTTTCGGTGTAATGGGTTTTTCCTGGGTTCCGGTGACGCCCTATCTCGCTCGGGAAGGAAGGAAGGAAGGTGGTCCGGAGAAGACCGAGAAAATGAGAAATAAAAAAAAGAGACGTTTGCCGTGTGCGATTCTTTCGCTTCCTTTTGCGGACAGAAAGGGAATCGATCGAATAAACGGGCCTCGGTAGCCTGTGTCTGCCCTTTTTTTTCCCCGCTTCTTCCGTTGCCTCCGGGTTCCCTGTTGCCAAACGCTTTGTGTCTTCCTGCCTGCCTGTACTGGCGCTGCTGCCGATTTGTGCGTGCGTGCGATGCGGGGCAGACACAGAACGCGGGAGGGAAACCCACGCGCCGGGGAAGTTATCAGGACCAGAGTTTTGCCCGGGTAACGCGAAGAAGAAGAGAAACTTACAGTGGATACACGCGGGCGGGCGTGAGGCAAGGCCACCAGCGGCCTCTTTCTCCCCCAGTACTCGCCCACCATCCGTCCATGCAGCCCGTGAGCCTCCCACGTTCCTGTACTTTTTGTCTTCTTCGCGATGCTGCTCGTCGCTAAGCCTACGCGTCTCTTTGCGCTATTCCCCTCCCTCCCTTACGCACATACACACACTAGCACCGCCATTCTGCCCAAGGTTGCCAAAGCCCGCGTTCCTGTCTCTATATGTACTGCAGCTGGAATCGTAGTCCTCCCAGCAGACCCCGCCCGCCTTCTCCGGCGAAGAAGACAATCTAGGATTGAAACAACCGGCGGATGTGTAGCTGGTGAAGAACTCGGCTGGGGAGAAAGATTGCAGAGCCGCGGGGGGAAGATGGAGATCGAGCGGGACCAGGATCCGGTGACGTACGCGCCTATACTCCCAGCCCCCGGCACTGGAACGCAGGATTACGGATTAGGAGGGGTAAATTGCGCGTAAGAAACGTTTTCGGGTATCATCGATTGGATCCCGGCACGGGGAGTAGGGGCTGTTGATACTGCTGTCTCTTCTCTGGGCTGAGGAATTGTCTTCTTTCGCGGGGAAGCGGCGGGCTTTTCTCTCGTTCCTCCCGCAGTGCTAGCTCGCTGTTTGTCGAAGCGCGCTCGCCGATCGGGTTTTTTTTTTCGATACTGTTGGCGCTTCTGATGCGTTTCGAGTTTGCCGTGTGCAAAGTATGTCTGCTATAGGCTTCCTCTCTTTTGCTTTTTTTTCCATGCCGTTATGGGCGTTCGGTGGGTTTTTCCACTAGGCGTCACATGTTCGGATCTGCTTGGGTTGGCGTGCCTGCACGCTTTGAGAATGTGTGCGGGAGCAATGCTTTGGTCTTTGCGGGAAGCCGGAACGGCGAGTTCTTTCCGGCTTTATGCCCTTACGGACCAGTGTGAACAAGTGCTTACTATTGCTCTTACAAAGGGATTAAAGGGGATTATGTCTCGTCGACATGAACGCTTTGATCTGTACCTCGAATTGTAAACCCAAACTGCAGAGTTATATATTTGTAACGTTTCCCAGATGGTGCACGTATACGATAGTTTCATATTTTGGATAGACGAAGAGAAGGGGCCAATTTGTGCCCATATAAGCACAGCGGCTGTTGTCGTGAACTGAGCGACTTCAACTGCGTAGTAGTTTGATTCACTTCTTGACATGTTGCAGCAAGTAATGCCGAAGGACGGCTATATCGAGCGTTAAGTTCAAATAAAGTCGACGCTTCGCGGTAGCTGATTTAATTACGATGTTATGCTGTTTATAGACATGATGTCCCGTATTTTGCACACCGGCGGTCAGACCGGGTCAAGGTGTACTCCAAAAATATCTGTGTACATTTGTTTGGGTACACGTTAACGAACGGTAGGCGGTGAAAAGTAAGTCTAGAGCACAGTATCTTGAATGGTCGCCCTTTATCCGACCTTTACATCTACATAGTAAGTAAAAATAAAACTTTATTGGTAATGTGAATCTTTAAAGTTACAAGAGAAAACTCTAGGGCTGCGATCGTTCAGCAACCTTGGTACTGATAGGTCGCACACGGATTTGCCTAGTCTTCATGCTTGCGGGCCTGGAACGCACTTGCGACTTTGTTTATTGCTGTGTTTTCGCTTTGTTTTGAATAAAACCATGAACCGTTGAGAACTTAGCTAACTGATTTCCATTGGTGAGCCTAAAATGTTAAGGGGGTGAAGTGCAGCTGCTGAACATTTGCTGATTTTCGTTTCGTGACAAAGCAAATTCAGGCCGCACGAAGCCAAACAGAGCCAAAAGAACGAAGATTAAACAAATCCGTGTACTACCCATCATTGCGATTTGGCAAAAGCACCGTGCCTTGCAGCAACCATACAGACGCTATAGCACCGGAGTTCCCTCTTGTCACATGTGGGAAACACTATGACTTCTAGCAATCTCCTCCCCTGTCATCTCCTTGCCCTCTATGGCTTTCCTCACAGCTTGCGAGTGGTTGCCTAGTTAACTTTAGTTTATTTTGTCCAGATATAAGGTAACGTTGTGACATTTCGAAGGCCATACCTAATCATTTGTTCTTGAAATCAGTCGATTTTCAATAAGCACAACTACGCAAAGCCTCACTAACAAGATCAACAAGTACCTCGACGTGTTCTAGCACAACTTAGACATCCTTCATGAAAGTGAGTAGCATTTATTTTATAACCATATATTTTGCTATTGTGGTAGTTACGTGACCAGCTGAAAAATTCCAGTCACCGAGAGTAAGCACGAAAGTAAAACACGCAGACTTCCAAAGCCAATGACGCAGAAAGCATAAGCCAACAATCTATGTACGCTTTACGTTTTTTTTATTTTGCGCTAATTTCTACTCAACAGTGTTACTTGTTGGGTGGTTGGAAGAAGTCATTCTTAATGGTATTGAGCGCAAATACTATAGGCAAAAGACAAACTAGATTACAAGGACATCTTTTTGTCAAGTGTTTGCGTTCAAACCACTATGAAGCTTATTTCTATTCCTGGAATCGTGAAGATATCGTGAAGCTTTAAGTCTCAGATCTCCGCACCTACGCATGCACGCATCGTTCAGCGGCTTCCAATTTATTTTGTACGCGCCCTTCTGCCAGCAGTCACGAGGAAAATCATTTTCTTCCTCATCGTTAATGGTAAGATAGCTTATGCTGAGCGAGCGCGATTACTCTCTCTCTCTCTCTCTCTGCTGGGTAATGAAGGGTATAAGTCCTGTGCTGGAGCAACGTCGTCACGCTGGATTCTACGACTGTACCCTATAGGCATGCGTATACCAACGAAACTAACATCACTGGATGTAGAAAGCGGGAAAGTGGATCTTTCGAGGAAGGAGGTATAAATGTTAGCATCGAAAGAAAAGAACAAGAGGGAATGATCAAGAAGATGTGGAAGAGGACGACGTGAGGAGAGAGCAGAGACTCAAGGCAGGGCCTTGCGGGAATTCCCGAAGCAAGGCGCACGAATGGAAGAAGAAGAAGCGAAAGCACGATCGCGTGTGGAGGAAGAGGAGGTGAAGAGAGCTCCGAGAAGAGAACCCCGCGATAGCCTCGGTCCAGGGCGCTGCCGCCAGCGTTATTTATGGAGATTAATTACTGGAGGCGCACGCGTCCAGAATCGAAATAATTCTCCGGCGAAACTCGATTACACGCGCAAATTTTGAAATATGGCGGACGCCTGCAGCTCTGGGGACCGACGCCCGGCAGAGCTCTCCGTCTCCCCCTCCTCCTCCATCCCAATTCCTCTCTTTCCCTCTTCCATTGCCTCTGAGCTCCAGAGGCCCTTGTGTGCGACTTTGCTCTGTATCCTACGTTTGTCGGGCTCTCCGCCGCTCTCTCCGTGTCCTCCGCATCTTCCCAGCTCTGAAGTCTGCGTGGCTGCACGCTTCACCGCACAGCTCGGAGGTGGCCTGCGAAGCCAGCGGTGGTCGAACGTGACACGCTTTCCTCAGCTGCTAGTCGGGTCCCAGGCTTAGCTGATTCTCCTCTCTCTCCGTCCCACTACTGCCTTCCTCAGCCGAGTTGCCTCTTATGTATTTTTTTTCCTATCTATATATCTCCCTGCTCACGCCGGTATTTCCTTCCCTTTTTTTGCTTCGTTCTACCGCGCTGTTCTGGACGGGCTGTGTGATACATAGACTTGTGCAAACGCCTCTCCGTAACTAAGCCTGGGTGCTTCCCTGGAGAAATTCGCCGTTTGCGCGTTGAAGTCTGTGTTCTAGAAGAATTACCGCCCTCTCCTACAACCCTCAGCCAACTTTTTTATATAAGGTGCCAAGGGGACCTCGCCAATAAGAATGGTGCACTCTTTAACTGAAAGAAAGAAGAATATCTTTTTCGGAAAGACATTAATGAGGGTAAGGTTTGAACTACGAGTTTTAGACGACGCTGAGCACGGCTATACTCTGTTCGGATTGAACACTGGTATGTTGGAAATCTTGCAGTATATGAGATTTGGATGAACGACGAGAAGGTGCGGGCGCCGATATTTGTGCACGCGTAAAAGGCATCATGTCCTAAATGTGACGACTTATACGTTTGATGTATTTTAGCGGTGGTCACTTGGTATCAATCCCTGCTCCGAGTTTCCTATGCCTTGAACACCGCACCCCTCGAGATGTACACGCAAAAAAAAATTCAGGTGTGCAAGAATCGAAATGATCTTGACACGAAAAAGATGAAACCTCGTTAACACTGAAACAAATTGGCCTAATTAATGCTGGTAACAGCTGGTTAAGGCGAAAGCAAAAAGCCGAGAAGGCACACGCACGAAGATAAACCTTTCTTGCACTTTCTTGGTGTATACCTTCTTCAACGCCATCACATATTCAGCGTGGCTCGTCAGTTAGCACCGTAAGGAAATTCATGTGACGTGTTCTTACGTGCACAGTGCTTGAATAAAAGAGAGAGAAGCTACGATTGCACGAGATGTGTCTTAAGAAGAAAATGACGGTACAAAAACCCAGATAAACTCTTTACCTTTCATATTTTGAGTTCGTATTTCTTTACTTCGCGTGTGCAAAACAACGTATGCCATGGGACACGTCTTCTCGTAATTGAAAACAACGCCGTCTTAATCCCCGGCTTCGGGACAGGACACCTGTTCACGAGTGCCACCATAACGGGTGCTTCGTCTTGCTCCGTCACCTCACAGCGTCTTCAGCTAGCCGCGCCATTCTCGGCCGTTCCGCATAGCGAGCATACTTTCAAGAGCCATTCTTTCCCGTGTATGCTCGCACTCCGAAAGAAGAACGCGATTGTAGTAGAGACCACGTGAAACGAGCACTGTTTTTTCAACTGCGCAGCCGGACGATTTATAACGCCGGAGACTCCGGGGCCGAGGCAAAACCCCTTTATTGCGGAACGGAGACCTTCGCACGTGCCGTGCGCCCACGTTGCCCAGAAGCCCTCCGTGTTTCCGTCCAGAACTTTTCTTCTACTCCCGTAGTTGTTGGTTCTGACATCGTCGGAGGTGGAGGAGAGGGAAGGAATAAACAGCTACGGTGGAAGGAGAGACACGTGGCATAAAAAAAAACACACACACGTTGACACGGCGGCAGCGGCGACCGGGTCGGCCAGATTTATGCCCCGTCGGTGGACATTTTCATATCTGTTTTAATTACGCTCCGGCGCTGTTAGTCTTAATTTAAGCGCGGCCCGTGCACCTCCACCCTTCCCGGTGCTCCCTCTCCCGCCTGCACCGCCGCTCTGTTGCCGGTGACCGGCTGTCGGCGGCGCCTGATGCATGTGCCGCACCTCTCCGATGCGGCCCATTCTTCTCCGGCCACCCCGCTCGAGCCCGCTCTCTCGAAGGCGTCGCAGCTCGTATTGCAGTGAAGCGCCACTGCACTTCTGGCTTTGCCTGCTTGCGCGCCAGTTGTGCCGCGCTGCCGGCGCTACAGGGCGTACGAGGCGGCCGTGAGAGCTTTCCCCTGTTCGCCCCTGTTGACCACGTCCGATTCGGTTGCTAAAAGCTGTGTTGATTGTGTACTACTCCGCATACGCCGGTCAAGGGTTCTTCTCTAAAACTTTTGGAATGCCATTAGTGTGTGTTTTTGTTTTGCTTGGAGAAAGAAAAACACCGAGTTTAAGTGAGCGCAAATATAAAGCAGACCGTGTATAAATTGAACCATTTCTGAATGAAGGAAAGGAATAAGGACTCTTTTCTTATTTTTACATAAACTTGATAAAAACGAGCAGATTAGCCATGAAATGAATGGCGGGCGTTAGTTGTACTGTTTTATGTATAGTGCAGGGATTGTGTTTAAAACAAATGTTCGATAGTTTAAAGTATTTATACGATGCACTCTATTATGACAGGGCATTAGGCTGTCATGCCACGATGATTTGATAACGAGGTGATGCCTATACATAAACGTGAAGTTAGTGAAGTGGCTGAAAAGACAACTTGCCGCCGTCAGAGGCCATACCTGAAACATTTGGCCCTGTTTGTCTTCGTTATCTGCTGGGTTTTATCAATTTTGAATATTTCTGGAGTTCAAGATGCTCAGACTTACGACTGAACATCTCCTATGCATGTTTTTTCAGTTTTTTTAATTCAGACTTTTACTGTTACTTTGTTTTTTGGTGACATTTTTGATGGTCCACGAGAGCTGTATTTATGAAGAGTCATGTTCAGTTTCAAACTCGATATCCAGTAGTCACATTGCTGAGTTTTACAACACTTACGCTGAAACGATCATTTTTGTTGTGAGTGTTGTGGATGTCATGCAACCGATAAAAAAGTGCTTGCTTGGCACCTATGCTGATTAGCTGCGACAGCTTGCTGGGGCATACATGTTGTTGGCTTGTGTGTAAGTGTTATCATCACAGGTGCTCGCGTTAAAGACGAGGTACTGATAGGCAGGCAGTACGAAAAACACGTAGATTTTTGTAGCGGAAGACAATCGAACCTTGAGGGTCAGTTTCCTGTATGACAAAACACTTGAAACTTCAGTCACCAACTATTTGAACTTTTAGAACGAACCGAACAGTACTGACACGATCTGAAGGTCAAATAGTTATTTAACATATATTGGTTCTAAAAAAAGGACGTTACAATTTGACCTAATACCTTTTCTACGTATGCACTGCGAAGGCGCATTATATCAATTGCTGTACCTGTATACTGGCAGAGTGGTTGTAGTGGATGAACATTTTTCCTCCAGCGATATTGAACTGCAAGATCCAGTTTCAAGCACGCGCCCACAAAAAGAAAACCAACGATCCGCAGCAGAATTTCGGCAAATGATGTTTTGAACAAGCAACTTTGTAGTGACGCCAGCAGCAGCACGTGACAGCGTTGATTATCATCCAAGCACTCGCAGTCGAGCACTCCCATCCGGTTTTCGAAATATGCGGAAAAGTTCGTAGAAATGAATTTGGCGCCAGATAGATTGTTATGGTTCATGTTAAGCTTTGTATTGCGTACATATTGCATGGGAGCTTGATTTTATTTATGGGTCAATTAACTTCCAGAGTAAATATTGAAAAAATTGACCGAGTTAATTCAGATAGCAGGCGGTTTTTTTTTGGACTAGCTTGGATCATTGCGGTAGCTGGCGGAGCAGGTCTGAACTGTGCTGTTCTTTCTGCGTGGCCTCTGCGATGCGCCTCGACAGTGCGAGAAACACAGTTGACTAAGAGATACACCAGTGCACACAAGCGCCGACGTGTAAGTGCAACTACCAGGCACCTATATGAAGAAGTATGGTTGCCTCCAGATATCTATTTTTTATACTGGTATTTCTGCTGTCCCTCTACCCAAGTACAAACCAGCCAATTGACACCTCCTTATTGTACGTCCACGTCAGTCGTACTACCAGGGAAGTTTTTCTTATGAACTTTTTACAGCGAAAGCTCTTATGAGATCACCATTCGGGTCACGCGCAGTTGCATGTTGTCCGCCGCCGCCCCCGCCAGTGTCCGTAACCACATTGTGCGAAATTAGAAAAAAAAAAACCCTAGCGCCAATGGCACAGTGGGTCCGTTTGTGTGCCAGCCCAGTATTCTACCACTGAGCTACAGCGACGCTTGTGACTTGTCAAACTTGGCTTAGGCAGGCTTGATGCCGGGAAATCAATCACGTTAATACGGCTTATAAAGCGTTGTGCAACAGCGAGAAAGCAACCAATCGTTGCACAATGCGAATACCATAACGAGTGGGCCGTCGAATGCTCCAACCTATTACAAAAGTTTGTTCTTGTTCCCCTATTAACTGTGGCGCATACCCACTTCAGCCATAATTCCTCATCGTCGTCAGCCACTGCATGGATAATTGGCACAAAATTCCTTGCAAGTGTTTAGCGGATCCCTCGTTTCTCAGATTAACGACGAAAAATAGGATAGCAAATTCCGGCCTACTACCCAAAAGTTTACTATTAATGCCCTAGTCGGTACCAAACAAGTGTGTTCGCAGTAGTTACCCAATGAATGTTTAGAAAAGACTCTGAAAGGCCACTCTTCTACCTTTCGCTGTGACTGCGCTGCGCCTACCGCGCAGGCCTGTCATTTTTTGAGGAGCGAAGTTTTTTTGGATTCATGCTGCTTGAATCCGCCCGGGTGCCGTTCACGATCGAGGGGCAGGTGCAAGACATCTGTGCACGAAATCATCTACAGAGCTCATATATAGTTTAAAACTAGACCATCTATCCATCCATCTGTCTGTCTGTCTGTCCATCCCCGCACCTGTGCGTGCGTTCGTTCCTCCGTCCGTCCAGCTCTCCGTCCTTTATTATAGTCGGTGACTTCAACATATATATTATGGACCTTAGGATCTATAGCTTTTCTCCATCATCAGCGTCTTTTTCGTGGATAAGCGTAGATTTTTTCCTTCCTTTCTTTCTTTCTTTTTTGTTGCCTTCTTTCTTTTTGTTGCTTTCTTTCTTTCTTTCTTTCTTTCAATACCAGACCTTTGGGATCGGTTCTAATTTTTATTGTGGGAATAAAAAAAAATGTCTTTAATAGGAGCTGTACAGGGGGCCGGAAATGCACAATTTTAATTTCTCATGCGTGTTTTACCCTTTCAACTTGTTTCAAGCGCGTTGCTAGAACAGAAGCATGCAAGAGGCTTATATGAATGCTTTTATGCAAAATGATTTTTTTCATACTCAACATTTCGATGCGTACGTTTTCCTGTCTACTCCAATCTTATCTTTCTCTCTCTCACACACACACACACACACGTGTGTGTGTGTGTGTGTGTGTGTGTGTGTGTGTGTGTGTGTGTGTGTGAGAGAGAGAGAAAGAGAGAGCAGCATGTACCTGTCGAGGTGCGTAAAGCGCTCTTCTCCGCACAAAGATACGGTATGTGAAAAAGCCGCCCGGCCAAAGAGTGACGTTCAAGGTGACATTCAGAAACTAACTCAACATTTTTTAACAGAAGTTCAAGTCATGCATGTGTTGTCGCTGGCGCTCAGTACCTTGTGTATGAAAAATATTTCATTGAATTTTCAATTTAGCAGCTCATGTGCCGCTGCTCTTACTGTATTCGCTTTACTTTTCGATGCTGCCCACGCTCACGTGGACCCTCATACATAATCGTGGATGCGTGGTCCATGCACATTGGAGGCTCAGCCAGACTAAAGTCATTTGCTAGGCTACTTGTCCTTTTTCTAAACTGATAGTGACGTAAGCGGGTGACGTAAGTGACGTCAGCTCTTGAGAAATGCAAATGACCTAGCAGTATTGTGGTTTTCCGAAAATGTTGGTTATATATTTTGAAGTAATTTAATAATCAGAGAGCCAGTTAAGTGATTGGCGTGATTACTTCGCGCAGCTGAAAAATACCTGTAATACACTGCAATCTGCATTAACAGAGATGGGCCTTAATAATGATGACAGGAACTAGGTTTTTCATACTCCGTTAAAGGGGAAGTAGGGAGAGGTAGATTGTTGAAAGACGAGATAACCGCTATCAAAAAGAAATCAAATTCGTCTTTGATTTACTATTGAAAATGTCGCCCATGTGAGGTTTACTCTAGCAACGTGGTACATGTCTAGACCGTAATTCGGCCTGCAATTAGGGTGGTTATGGTAGGGGACTTGGATTCGATGTGGAATGATCGTTTGAATCACGACATGGCTGCCACACAATTGACGCGTCTTAATGTTGAGTCATTCTGAATTGTACTTCTTTACGGCCGCTTTGCTTGCGACGGCTTGAACTCATGTTTCTAATTTTCGTGTCATGATATTACCTCAGCTGTCCTGCGTCTTTTGTTCTTCCATTTTGTACTTTACTGCATCGTTGAATTCAAGCTGCGGTTTGTGCGCGTGGTGACTATTTTTCTTATCTGACACTTCTGGTACCCATAACGTGTACTGCGCTGTCGATGAAATGGAAACGTATTCGGTTTTACGAAGTGGCCCAAACTTAGCGCCCGATAACTGTGCGAACTAGGGAACTTGATCAACAAATATTACAGTTTGAATAGTGTTCTCAAATACGCTGTTGGGAAAGTACTCTGATAATATGAGGAGACTTGCACTATGAGCTTAAATCTTGCAGCTTCATTTAATACGCAGTTTTCTGGCTTTGTTTTTTTTAACCTTTAAAGAAGGTTTTTGAAGTGTCGTGATGACCAGAAAGGCGTCATACGTGTTCAGGAACTGTTTTCATTCTCTGCAGATGCGGAGAAACATAGGAGCAGTTAACTTATGCAACGGTAATCCCGCAGAACTCTACCATGAATTTGATTTTTTTATTCGTCTGTGCGTATCAGCGGGATTGCAACATTTTTATGGGAAACTGTAATAACTTCGTCGGAAGCTTGCTGTCTCAAATCACATTTCTCTAGTTGACTACAGCTGAGACCAAAAAAAAAGAAAAAGAGCTGTTGACGCGTACAGTGCCTGAGAAGGTACTGCAACAGCTGTAATTGCTAGAGAGGGTTTGACAACACAGGCGTACAAAAGCTTAGGTTACTGGATGGAGAAAGCGCGGTATGCTGAGTGCGTTTCACGCCTTCTGTATTGGAATGGAGTCATTCAGCTTGTACGCATTCTGTAGGAGATTCGTACACTGGGGAAAAGCCTTATGAGAAGGCACAATTACCACCCCCAACTTACCATGCTTACTCCCAGCCACCTGGATGAGAAAACGCCCCGATCAACCAAGCCACTACATTTTGGCAAAGTCACACAATTTCCTTTCGTCAGGGGCGCCGTCTGGATTGATATTAAAGCATAACTGAACTTGTGCTTTTCCAATCCAATCCGTTTCATTACCCATCGTACGTGCTTTAATGCTCGTTAGATCACCTGGGTTTTTATTTCAGTAGTGTTAGGACCTATATTGCGCCAACAACACACTGTATGAACGCATTACTAAAGAAATTTCCTGTGCGTGCTTGAACGTGCTGAATAGACCATCGTCTTGCAGCCTGACGAAGGCGTTCGGTCATTGCAAAATATATGCCTTTTGTGAGAGGAAAGGTGTGGGAGGAAATTGAGATTTCTCCAACTGCCTGAGGCCATTAAAAGAGGTAACTAGGGAAATTAAGTATTACCGTTTCGGTTGTTGTCGTTTTGCTTTTGAGAAAAAAAGAGGACGAAGAAAACCTTAATTCTTTAAGCTTTCCTGCCGCACGTGGGAACTGTCCCTGAAAGCAGCGTTCGCAGGGCTTTCAGGAGACGTGTAACACGGCAGGATTACGTCGTCGCAGCTCTTCAATAACGCCTCGCGAACGGTTAACCCTGGTAAGACGACGCTCGAGGCCACCGGCATTAGTCGCCATTATCACGGACACTCGAGACGCCTCGCATTGTACCAGGACCGGGTTTCTCCGTTGGTTCGAGCGGCGCAGCTCGCATCGATGCGAAACTTCACAGAAAAAAAAAAAGAACAGCGGAAAGTTCCCATAGGGGTATTTATCTATGCGTGCTATAGGAGCTACGGTCTTTGTACGTGTGCGACACAACGCGCATGCGCCGACCTATCACAATGCGAGCATGTGCGACTCCAGGTTGGTCTCTCTCTCTCTCTCCAAATCTTTCATTCTCTCTCGCTTCCTTTCTCCTCTCACGCCGCCCTGCGTGGTTTGTTGTTCGGGCGTTCTTCGGCAACAGCCTGCTTGCTTTTGACGGCCTTTTCAATTATTCTTCCGACGCCCGCCACGGTCTCTTTTCAATCTCTTCGAACCTCTCCCATTCTTTTTTTCTCTCTTTCACCCCACAGTGTGTCTCTCTATGCCTCATTGTGACGGTTGTCCCCGCCTTTTTCCGCGGTCTTGACTGCTTCATTCGCCCAGTCGCGTTCCTCTACAAAAGACGCGATCGGGCCCCGTTTGCCCCGCGTGCCGCCGCGCTGGAGCCCAACCTTTGGGAGCCTTACCTGGTCTACCCAGCATTTCTCAGCTCATTGCCTCGTCGCCCCTCTCTCTCCCCTATATCTCTAACTCCGCCTGCGCTGCCAAGGGTCTCCTGTGTGGCAGTCTATCTTGTTGCGTCGGACATCAATTAAAAGTCTCTCTTCGCGGTTTTGCTTTTAGCTTTACCAGCGCGAGAGAGAGTGCGCACCGCTGGCAGCCTCGCCGCCGTGGTATACGTAGTGCTCTGCCGATAAAGGCCAAAAGATGAAACGCCGTCTATCAAAAGGAGCGGAGCATTTCTTTTCTTCGACAGCAGCAGTCGCTTGTGCCAGCGGTGTTGGTCCGAAGGCAGCTGAGTCTTGTTTTGTTAGCGTGACAGATGGCCGGTCCCGTCACAAGTAAGGGGGGAAAATTATAATAAAAAGAGCAGGCAGCGATCGCTGTTACATCCACTCCGCTTGCGACTGATCCCCTCACCTAGCTCGCTCCTCTTACGAACCACTGCATATGTTTTTTAGTTTCCTTGTTTGCTTTTTTGCCATACTTGGGGCGTACCTTTCGGCCTTTCCGTTCTCGTAGCCTGTCGTTTGTGGCTGCTAGACGTGCGTTCGCCGGCATGGAATGCTTCTTCTCGAGTCGAGCAAGCGGCACCAGTCGGTGGGCTTTCGCTTACTTCTAAGAAGAGAAGCTGAGCCGAGGCGGGTCGTTTATCTGGATAACGTGTACCCGCACTATAGCCATTCATTGCGCACTGAAAAGCAGGACGTGCTTTCTTCTCGTCCGTTTTATGTTTTTTTTTTCTCTCTGTCAGGAGGCATCATCTAAAGCGCGCCAGTGAGCACTCACTGATACGTGGTGGGAGTTCCGTCGCACCGTTGTGATTGAAACGTTAGCGCTTGCGCCGAATAGCACTGTTGACTTGCCTCTCCTGTGGCTTCGGAGTTCGTCCTGTTATGCCCTTGTCACTTAACCGCTACTGCCGCTTAGTGTAGAGGCTCTTTAGTGGAGGCCGGCAGCCTCACTTACGCCAATGATATCTAGCCTCAGAAGCCTGTACTCACTCTGTCTCTTGCGCGGTATACTCTTTGAATGCTTCCTCGTCACGTGATTTGGTCGTGCGTCGGGAAAAAAAAAGGAGGAACGAATGGGACTGATGTCTGGTAGCAGCAACCAGGCTTGGTTGGTTGTAGTGCTTGAATGTGTCCGCGTTCATTTCGACATCAGTGTCAGACCGCGTAGTATAACGTAGGCGAAAGCATTACCGCTCGATCATAAAAAAAAAAACATAACTGTTCGGTGGAGCAGCTTTGAAGAGCGATAACAGGAGGGCTGTCAGAGACACATTTAATTGCGAAATGATCGAGCAGTGCTCTATGTGCATGCTCAGCGTGTCAAAGAGCGAAAACAAAAGGCAGTGCGTTCAAAACATGGGCAATGATTGCGCACCACTTAGAGTAACAGACACACAGAGAGGCAATCAAAAGGAGCCACGCTAAGATTAATTTGTTCGCAGTGTGTGTGTGTGTGTGTGTGTGTGTGTGTGTGTGTGTGTGTGTGTGTGTGTGTGTGTTTAATTAACAAAAAAAAACAGTAAGTTGTCAATAGCGCAGGTTGTCCGAAACGCCTGTACTTGAGCAGCGAATCAACGAATTTCTAAACTGAGCAGTCCCGCAAATGCTTTCGCAACCCACAAGTCCCCAGAGTTATGACTGTCGATTACCTGCACTCTTTCCTGCATGCTCCCCCGTTTGTTCTCATGCTTTCTTGTTGTTTTAACAAGAGATGAGTGATTTAATGCAGTGCACGGCATGCACGGGTGCTTTCCGGAATGTCGAGATAAGATTAAAGGTAGCTGCCCTTTCGAAGAGACTCCATAGTCCGTTGAGCGGGTACTTAAACATCCTCTGTTCTGCTCGACGTGCCATTTTGTACAAGGCGAAAAAATTGGTTACATATAAGACCTCTCTCGCGTGAAAGCAACAGATCATGTTGTTTACCTTTCGTTTATGCCACTCCAGCCATGTGTTCTCAAAATTTTTGTTTATGTAGTGCTGCTCAAATTAACCTTTGTTTGAGATTTACGATGTCGGCTGCGTAAACATTCAAAGGGTCTGGCATAGTGTGTAAGGAAGGAATGCTTGCTATGTCAGTTGCATCAGTATTAACCTTAAGTCGGTGAACTCATTCGTGAGTCGACTCACCCGGACTCGATCAGACTCCGATCGATTGTGAGTCCGGGTGTGTACTATTTCGGTGAGTTTAAGTGTGAATGGGTCTGACTGGAGAAACTTTTCGTGAGTTTGAGTGCGCGTGAATCCGGCTCAGAAAAATTTTTGTGAGCCTTAGTCCGAGTGAGTCCAAAGCGCAAAATATATTTCTGGAGTGAGTATGAGTGAGTTCCCTTTTGTTTGCTGGCCTATGGTCTTATCTACTCCTTTTTGGCATTAGTACAAACTTTGCCGGTATTTACGTTTACTCATGTCTACTCATACGTATTCTAAAGGAGATACCGTTCATATACTATTTTAATATAAATAATCAGAAGTGGGAATTACATGTGTGGGAAAAAGGGGGGGGGGCTCTAGATACCCTCCGCCAACACTTTCGGGGAAGTTTTTGATAAAGATATCTTATGTTCTCAGCCGGACAATAAATAAAGTTTTTCTGCTTATGCCATCTCTCAAGAAAAAATGTCCTCAAGAAATAAACCACTCATTATTCGTATTCAAAGGTGCTATATCAAAAGGCGTCTAGAAAAACGCCTATTAGGTAAGATATTGATGTTTAGCAAGCAGTCACATCATTGTAGAAAACTAATACTAGATACACAGACTCCTGAATTGACTCACTCGCACTCGCTCAGACTCACATGGAGCGCTGAGTCTGAGTGAAGCCGGTTGATGAAATTTTTTGTGAATGTATTCCACGAGGAAGTGTGGGTGGGATCCACATTTTTTGGCCGACGTCTGATGTTAACGTTTCGTTCAAGACACTCGTTGCTTGAAGTCGTAGCTCTACTCCAATTTCTTCACCAGGTGAAAGTAATGTGATAATATAGTTTCAATGGTTACGTGTGTTGAGCTGGGCGGGAAAAGCTCGAGTTAAGCTGCTCGGCAGACAAGACAGGTGGTATAGGTGAACCCCGAGCAGCAAGTGGCTATCAGAATGTCACGAGCGTGAAAGGTGGATGTTGCGTACTTTGCTTAATGCCATCAACAAACGTGATCACAGCCAATCAGAACATTCCACAAACAGGACGCACCGTTTTCTGTTACCCGATTTCGCTTTAGTACTCTCATGTCCATTTGTCCCGACAAAGGCGAAATAATCATCTGCGTACATCATTGCTATTATCAAGAAATATTTTCTAATGCAAATGCGAGAGTGAGCTGTAAATCGTAGCCAGAAATATTTCCTTCAGTGTTGACGCAATCCTTGAACAATGACAAACTCCCGGCCTCTGTCTGGAAAAATTTTCCAACCAGGCTACGTTAGTGAAACCTGCATATTCCGAAGATGTTTCAAGGAATACTACAAAAACAACTCCACAGCTTTCTTCGAAAATCTGATCAACAATGCGATGCATATGTTTCCGTACACTCTTGCTCTCTAACGAGTATACGAGTAAGTTCAGCGGTTCGCTATATTTCCTGTATACCCGATAGTAGAGAGCGGGCCAAAATGCTGACCGAAGTCCTTAGCAGACAGCCAGCAAACCACAGACCTTCTCGTCCAATGGGTAACATGCTAGCTAAAGTCATGATGTTCGACCTGATTTCCCGCCTCTATCTATGACTTTCCCGATGATTTGATTAAGAATGTGGAGTATGCATACTGGGCTCGTGTCTGGTTTACGCTTCCTTGCTCTCCTCCACCTCCTCCCCTATAGCACTCGGAGATAGGCGCAGGCCTGCATGCTGCACCTACGAGTTAAATGACGAAGGGCGCGCGCCTTACGCCGCGAATGTTTACTTTCGTGGACTTTAATTTAAAATAATGGCCACGCCGGGGCAGAATAATCAATTGTTCAAGGAGTTGGCGGCAAGGGGGGAAGGGAGCCTTCCGTTTTGGAATAACAGAGCGTCGTATATAGCGTTCCCAGCGCTACGCGCAAGGCTGCACGTCTCGCACATTTTTTTTCTCGACCAGCTCCCACCCTGGGTCCTGGCTTGACCGGGCGGCCGCGCTCGGTGAGAAGACGAAATGCTATGGTTCCCCCGAGCGCCATTACACTTTCCGGCTCGCCGCTGCAGCAAGTGCATGTGTGCGGCTGTCTGTGCGTCTGCGCGTGGACGCTTGTGCGCGTGCGTGTGGCATAGCGCGCGTCTATTTGGAGAACGGTGTGCAAGCTTGTACCGGTCGAAATACAGACTGAAACAAGTAAAAAAAATATATGTCAGATATAAAATTCGCGAGCATCGAATGCAAGGGAATTTTCGGGCATATGGAGCTTCGTTCGCGGACTGGTTTGTTGCGGTTTGGGGTCGGGCATTAATCTTAATATTCCGAAGGTTGCTCAACCCTCCGTCCTTTTTCTACCCGTCCCTTCTCGCCTTTAGCCTTTTTTTTACCTTTGTATTGCTTACTCCTTGGACCGCCACATTATGTTAAAATTTGACGTTCTCGTGTGAAGCATGTGATTCGGCAATCCGACTTTCTTTCTTTTTTGATGAGTCGAAGCTTGTTTCATTGTCTACCGTGCCTGCCGATTTCGCCTTTTGTACAACCATGAACGATATATACAGAAAATGAACAGCGTCAACGGGTTTAAACATAACTGCGGATACATTTACTAACATTTATCATTCCATTATTATTTTTGTGTGCTTTCTTTTGCATACCAGTCTACTGATATTTTGAAAAAGTAACATTTTTCAGGTGCCTTTGTTGCATCAAACTGGAGCGATCGTCCACCACTTCCCAGTTAACGTGTGGTATGTCCTCATGCAGAACACAAACTTTCAGAGATCAAAAGTTGCAAGCGTTTCTTTTGATGTGAAATATGAGCTTCAACCTGACCTTATAGTCTGCGTATAGTCTTGGTACGCTAACTACAACGCGCACTGTATTCGCCTAAATATCTGTCAACCTAAAGGAAGGGATATTATTTGGGCAAGAATAATGTATACAAAATCAAATCAGCAAGATTAGTTTTTTTAAATTCTTGCACAAGTGATGACTAATATGACTTACCTTTATCTTTGTTTTACGTTTATCATGCGCAATACATGCCGTATGCGGTGTTTGTGAATGCGCAGAAAAAGATAAAATCTGCGAAATTTTTTTTTTATCTAGCGCCTGTGAAAAGGCAAAAAATTCTATCGGTGGACGTATTCTGCAATCTGTATCATTCACTTCCCCAAGTTTACTGGCGAAAATAATTTCATTTCTATATTTTCTATAAGCATCATGAAGCTCTCAATATGTTGCTAAATGCTGCGATACAACGCTTAATTGTTTTTTTTTCTCATATCACATCATTTTAATTTTAAATCATATGTTCAGTTTTTTTTATAACTGAATTCGTGCACACAAAACACTGGCAATCTAGACAGATTGATACAGATATACATTTACAGACACTGTGAACATTGAGACTGGAAGAAATCACTTTCTTTGAAAAGTAACTTTTATATCAGTCCTGTCAGTGTTCGTCTTCACATGCTTGGCTAACGGATGACTTAGTTGTTGTTCGACAAAGAAGAAAATGCTGTTTGGCTGAGTAGCTTGGACTTCTGAAGCAAGGTATATCTAATCCGTTTTCATACTTTGCCCTTGTTTTGTTTTACTGAGAACGTTCGCGCATTTGTATGAACTTGTATCAATTTTTAGTACTGTTTTAAGTTTGCCACATAATCCACATTGACTCATTATAATAAATGAGCCCAATTCGCAGTTCTCTGTTACGTTGTTGTCATCATCCGATTGCTTCTAGATAGATAGTAAGCTTTACCAAAACCTAAAATTATGGTCGACGGTGAAAGCTAGTATATATGCATGGGAATTCCACTCCGATGCAAGTACGTCCATCAAGTGTAATACAGGAATATGTCTATGCATGAATTAGGTCTTTCTGGGGGCACCAGCAGTTTATTAATATATTATCAGGAGTATTCATGGCAGCAACACTCCGACAACTTGTCTTTATTCGCTTCGAGGATTCATGTCACGGTAGTGGACCAATTTTGCGAATGCCATCTTTATTTTCACAATACACCAAGCGACATCTGTTTTATTGGATGATGCATACCACATAACACGGGGTATATGTGCTCTCCTAACTTTCTTTAGGTATTTTTTCCAAATTATTGTCACACGTTTTCATACATAAGGTGGACAGTATCATTTTTCCTTCACTTCTACAAATAAATAACGCGACGGAGATCGAAATTGCAGGATGCAGACCTGTGCGTTTTGGCGGAAATTGTCGCTTTGGTGTTTTAGCCATGTTTAACGAAGTGTTGCTCACTCTATTCTTATGCGAGTTGGTGTGCTTCTGAACAAAAAAAAAATGTTTAAAGTGTTTCTGAAAAATTGTACAACATATATCGAGGTGTTGGTCTCAATTGTTGTCTGCAGTTCTGTCACAAAACGCTTAGGCATTAAGAATCAACTAGCCTCTTCTTTAAACTGGTGCACTTTCTTGTTGTTTACCTTTCAAAACCCAGTTTGCATGCGTTAGAGTTAGACCAATAATATTTTAAAATATTATTCACAAATAGGAGTTAGCGTTTCTGGTATATATATTGTACGTCCCTGTCGCATGAAGATGTTCAGCTCATAGCTCTGGGTCTGCGTAGTCATAAAGTTTATTATTAATTTCTCTAGTGATAACAAGGTGAAGAAATTCCCGTTTACTGGCATGGCACCTTGTAAATATACCGTAGTCCTAACTAGCGTTGGTATTTAAATGGCGAACCATCATATCTATATTCGAAGGTCTGCAAGATATCGACTTCAAAAGAAACCATGAAGAACTACAAGATTAAATTTTATTGAATGAAATAGTATTTTGGGTTGAATTTAGAGACCATCACTTTAATCGATGACACTATGAAATACTCAGAAATAATAGAATATAATAAATCACTGTTAAATATTGCGTGAACTGCAGGTCAAAATATGTAATGCTGCTCGAACACACTCACCTTTCACGTCAGCTTATCCTCGTTGCACAGCGTGTGTTCTCCGCAGTTGCGCTAGTTGATGATCTCAGATCACTTTTTCGCTCACAGACTACACTCAACAGCACTCCACATGATACTTCACGATGACGTCACCATTCGTAGCAAACTGGTTGTCACGCTCACGAACTATCCCCAACAGTAAGATCCCCGATACAGCATCCTGTACCGCTCGAATAACTTGTCCACACACATCGCAGAGTCGATAAGTGATCTGTAAACGTTACATAACCATCTCTCTTATCACAAATCAACGTCACGCTGTTTTCGGGGAACATGCCTCATCCGCCATATTGGAATCTTCCACTGTTCCGGAAGGCAGAAGGGGCGACACGGACGAAGACGTATTGCCATAAAACCTGTCCACGTGACATGTCGTATAACGACAACATCAAGTAGAGAGGGAGAGAGGATGACACGTCGTAAAATCTAATACCAGAGAAGGGGGACCACACGGCGAGTGAGTGACAACGTCACGTAAGAAGACGACTCCTTTATTGAATGGGACAGGTGTCAGTGACGTAACGAAAGGTGTGAAAAATGAGGGAGAGGGAGTTTAGAATACGGTCGTTTCGCTTGAAAGGATGACGGCGCGTCAATCTAGCCTTCGGATTGAACGTTTGACAGCTGTCAATCAGTCGGGGGTGTCGCGACGTGTTGGGGGGGGGGGGGGGGGGCTTTCTTTTTGCAGCGGTGCAACGGTGGAGGTTGAAATACTCAAAAAAAGAATAAGGAAGAGGGCCTTCCTGGAGCTTGCACGAACCTTAGTGAAAAGCAACCTAACAAAAAAGTATAGAAATATCGATGCCACCTAGCGCGAAGACAGTGTAGGATCTCAACAAGAACAGCCCCGAGGGTCTTCTCTGGTGTTACGTGAGAAGAGCGCCCGGTGTGTGTTCTGACGCTGTTTCTGTCTATACTCCTCTACCCCCTCCCTTTTCCGTTCCCTTTGTGTACAGCGCGAGTGTCTCCCGCCGCCCGCGCCTTTTCGCATTATACTCCGATGGGTCGTAAAAGTTTAACGAGCACAGAACGGCTAGTGGGCTTATTTCCTTGCTTTTTCGAGCTGCTCTTTTCGTGGATTTTGCCCGTTCGCTGCTTGGTGGTTGTTGTTGTTTCTTCGGCGCCGCTTTTCGTTGCGCAGTTATACGCTCCGACGTCGCTTGCTCTTGCATTCGGGTATCTCACTCGGCGTTTTCCTTTTGAGAGTTTCGCGTGCGTCTCTTTTGCAAGAGGAATTGAGATATCTGCGCGTGATCTTCCGTGAACCCTCCGGGGATTTTCACTGCGCATGCACCCCGAGGCCCCGTCTTTTATTTATTTTTTCTTCGTAGGTTTCGCTGTCCATTCGCCTTACGTGTCTAGAAATGGTTCTGAAGTTTTTATTTACTTTTCTTTTCAGAAATAGACCACCAGCCTTGCTGCGTGCAATTCTCTGAAATTGAAGGTCCGCACGCGACCTCAGAAATAGGAAACAAAGAAATCTGATGGAACATAACTACGTGGGATGAACATTATACCTGTGATATAACCTGCGAAACACATAAAGTAAGGCAGCACTGGAAACTTCAAAGCGTAAAAGTAGAGCATGGCTCAGTTTGGTAGGGAATAATGCCTTTAAATAGGTACTTCTGTTTAAATACTTCGGCGTGTTTTCAAGTCTGGTAACAGTGCTTCTGATTTCATGATAAATAAAGTTGATCGATATTTCGCTATTATCGCCATTCGTCACATTATTTTTTCCCCTTTCTGTTGGTTGTTCGATTTGTCTTCGACGAAATGTTCATGCTTTTCTGTGGTGGAGCACTCGGGCGATTCATATAATTTGTGCAGGTATGTTGCACATGAGACAAAGTATAAGCAGTAAGCATTTCGTATACAGCGTGTTTATGGAGCAGAACGATTTCATCGATGTCTAATATTGCATCGGTACTTTTATGTACGAAAATAAGACTTAATAAAAAAAGACTCCGATACACCCCGATCTATTGAAAAATGAAAATAAATGTACAGTAGAGGCATTTCCCTATCTCGGTAAAATTAGCCGTCCTTTGCTGTTACTCTTTGAAGTGTTTAGTGTTGCCTTGCTATATGTGTTTTTTGGGTATGTAATACTTTAATAAAACTCAGCCATTGACTTGAAAAGCGTGTCACCTTGACCTTGTTGGTACACATTCATAGCAAAAACAGCGCGAAAACAGCAAAGAGACAGAAGAAACAGGACAAAGCACCAACTTACGAACGAATAAAGTTGGATTTAAAAAGTTACCTGCGGTAACTTCTTAGTTCCGGCTTTATTATTTGCATGTTTACTGCGGACTCCAGACTCTCTGACTGCTATTGTTGCATATCTAGCCAGATATATGCAGGACAAGGCAAATAAATGAACGACCGGCAGGTTAATGAAGGCTGATCCCGGATGGCCATCCTGTACTTGAATGGGGAAGTGGGGAAGATGTTGGCAGAAGAAAAATGAATTGGCTGTTCACGTCACCAACGTATGTATAGTAAGTGTCTCGTGACTTGCGACACACCGCAAAGAAGTCCGGCGCCGCTTGGAGACCACGGAAACGACTTCGCAGCCTTTGTGACAGCAATGTTCGAAACCACGGTTCCAAGATATTGCTTATGGGGAAAGTTAGAAATAGGTCACGTACATGTAAACGGCGAGCACTTGATGTTCTATTGTGATCTATCTCCACGACATTATTTTCAGAAGGGTTATTACGCTGCCTCGCATTTGTTGCTTGCATAACCATAAAGCTCGTATTCATACACTTTGGTTTTATATTGTATAGTATGCGATAAACTGAGATAACATTATAGAGTGTCACGAAACTTAAAAGGCACCACATAAACCTTCAGCTCGACTATCAAAATCAACGCTATGCATCCAAGCAAGAGCGTTTAGCGTTTTAATATACTTCCAGTGACGTTTTCTGTCGGTAATTTGTATAAAGAGCTTTAGCGAAATTGTGGTACGCAGCGCAGGCAGTGTCAAAGTTCGGACTTCGTTGTGAAAGGCAGTTGGAATGAGTGTCACTTAAATCTTCTGGCAAAATGTTTACGCAGTGAATGCATCCATTCGCTCTTTCTTTCACTATGGCCTTAGGCGTTAGAAAATAGAAAACGCACAATTAAGTGCGATAGTAGCACACGCGATGACACTACTGTTGAGTGTTTTTTTTTTTGTTTTTTAAATGATATCACTTTCAACTCTACAATGGTAGTGACGCAGTTTTAATTGATGCTCTCCTCAAAAGCTCAATTGGAAGGCGCGCATGCCTATCAGCATACCTCACGTCTTTTTTTTTTTCGCTGCGCTGACTGATGTTCGTTCGTACACCATTCAGAACGCGCTGTGTTAACTGTACTCATTTGTTTGTCTAAAGCCTTGCATCGATTCCGCGTGAATAACGTACTCACCAGCGAGGCAAGGTGTTGGCCTAGCTACCTAGTTCTGCATAATTGATAAACAGGGCTAAAGTTAAGGACTACCGAAGGTTAGGGAGAACAAAAAGAAAGAAAAGTACACTTCAAGCGCAAATTATCAACCAGATTTATTGAAAAGACACGAAGGAATAAGAACGACGACGAAAGGGGTGCAAAATATTTTAATAATATAGGGGAAAATGAGTTTCTTATGTCCTACCTAATTTTGTGTATCTGGTAACTTCAGCCACGCAGTTTAACAATTATTGCACTTGTCAGCCGAGGTGAACACATTTCTGCAGTCCTAGAGTGGTCATTTATCTTTATAGTTTTTCTCGGACGAGGGGTTGACGAGTCATCAGTGCAGTTCAGGGGCCGTCTTGTCTTTCACTTGTTATAGCCCGCATTAGGCTCCATTCGCTTATACGAAAATACCTTTGTCGACAACGTGCGCCTACTCAGAATGCCTGAGTCTAGGCAGGCAGTCAACCGTCTGCAAACAGCGATACCGAGAAAACCGTCGGTTCTCTGTCCCCTTAAAGCAGTGTGTTGCGAGGTGGTCCTGGAATTGTGTAGTGAAGGTGGAGCAAGGTGAACTGTAAAAGAGTGTCAAAGGCGCAGCTGAATGCTCATTGTGCCACGAAGCTTTCGAGGCTTTTACGTAAGCGCTTCCACTTCACCCACGAGCCGGCGCCTGCGGCAGTGCAGTGACGCAATTTAGCCCTCTGAGCTGCTCTGTCCTTCTCTCTCTCTCGGAAGACTTGAAGACAGATGCGACGATAAAGCCGTCAGAGAGGATAGATGCTCCTTATGTCAATGTCGTTTTGCTGCCCTAAACGAGCAACACAAATGTTGGCCCGCCCTTTTCTGTCCTGTTTTCGTTATTTTTAAGATTGTTAACAAAAATAACCTCTCAGTTTTACTCAAGCGGTGCGATAGGCGGAAAACGGCCTTCCCTTTTCTGCTTACATTTTAGTGCGGCCTCTGGTGGTGTTTGCAATCATTTCGGACGGTGAGTTTTCCTACTGAAGGTGAAGTTGTGTAAAGCGGCTTCACGGCGACTAAGGAGACGGCTTCATAACGAGTGCCTCCGTTCGGGGGAGTATATAGGGGGTGGAACACTGGGCCCGTGTCCCCTCGCCGAAATCTTTGTCGCCATGGCATACATAGCGCAAAATGAACATTTCCAAGGGATGCCCCATCCGAAATTGAAGAGGTGCCCCCTCCCCCCCCCCCCAAAAAAAAAACAAAAAAAAAAACTCGCACTGCATGGCTATACGTGCCTGCTGCCTTTTCATCCGTATTAGCCTTTTTTTTCACCTTTCACGTTCTATATTCCCTGCGCCAGCTCATTGTTATCCAAGAGCGAGAGGCGCAAAACATATCATATATAGTTCCAAATCCTGCGTGCCAAATGACACAGCCGCTGTTCAAGTAGACAACCAAGCAACATTGATTCGGGGAATATAGAAAACTAACGTAATATAAATAGGACCCAGCAGGCCTCCACAAAGTGAAACATCGTTGAGATTTTCAAAGCAATGCTCAGAATACACAGTCTGTCGTCTGTGGTGTTCTTTGTGGCTCGTACCATCAGGGCCGAGGCCTTGTGTGCTCGTGCGTTCTTGACTTCAAGAAGTCTTTCATTGCATAATCACACCCAACAAGGATCAAGACTATACTCTTTTATCTGCACGTTACTGCACGTGGTGTTTCTGACAAGAAGATCGTATGACGATGAAAACTCGGGCGTCAAAATGAGGGATTATCGCACTTGACCGCTATTTTTTGTATCGTAGGCGGGAATGGTGCTAAAACGTTCTAGTAATGTTTTTGAGCCTGCATAACCGTGACGGCTAATCACGTTGCTTATGTGAGCCCCCAGAGAACACAACAATTCTAGCGTGCATGGCGAAGCGCAATAATGTCTTATTCAGAACAGAAGGCTGTACGCCTCGCCTTCTTACGAGTACGCTTGCCGGAATAGTCATGGTGGGACATCTGTACCACCTATACAAGCGTGAATACCCTACGCCATTCAGAGAACATTAATTTCCCACATTCTCTCATACCATGCCATGCACCAAGAACATGCCTTCGCTTGTTGCTGAATGTATTGCCAGAAAAACAGAGACAACGCTCTGTATTAAGTCTCTCTACAATATTTTATTGCTGTCCGATTGAAGTATGGCATACCATGTTATTTCACGTCAATATTCTCAACGGCAGCAATTTGTATTTCTTGGGCTGATTAAATTTAACTATTAGGCGATATTTTATGGTAAGTTCATATATTGTAAAGCTCCCAAATTTTATAATTTCAATTACTTAAAAAATGCGATGAATAAAAAAAATGTCTTCTTCTAGCTTCTTCGAGGTACGTTCACCAGAAACAAGCATCGCCCCGCTATATACGAATGAAGTTCGAACCTGTACAGTAAACCGGAGACATAAGATCTTGCCGCCGCATTAATAATCACTTCTAGTCTCCGAAGGCCGCTAAACTATAACAGTCAGCTAAATTACAAACTCGGTAAATTGTCCCATTTTGTCTACACAGAAAAACAATAATTTCATCAATACAACTCCGTTTATTATCGTACTGGGAAAGCCTATAGCTTTGGCGACAGTTTGCGTAGACTTTGTGATGAAAATTACTGATCCAATGTATCGATCTGCGCATGAACATTCTGAATATTTCATACATTTATTACAAAACTACGACAAATATGCGTAAATTGTTCAATTCCTAATACCGAGAAACCACTGCTGTATACCAACTGACCGCTTAAATTACACATCTTGTGAATCATTCCGGTGGTCTTTCCGCTGGGATATTGATAGATCGGGTATGTTCCTTGACTGTAAGAAGGCACCGAAGGCTCATCAGCCATAAAGAACTGGCACAAGTGGCACTGCACAGCATCCTGGATCGTCGAAGTTCAACTGCAAGATTCACCCTCTTCACCGGCTCACTCGGCTTCTGGACATCTGCACGAACAATGCGAAAATGTACTCGGGAAGTCCGAAATTTTTAATCACTCAACAAAACACGAATCATAAGCACATTATTCCTGTAGAATTAGTCCACTCTGCAGGAATCTGCCTTGACGCTTTGGAAACGTGATGTAACACCGCATGTTGACAGTGCAAAAACAAAAAGAACAAATAAGCGTTTTACAGCTTATGACAATCTGGATGCTTGTCAGCTTCAGATTCAGATGCTTCATTTTTCTTGAATTTGTCTTGTCGTAATGGAAATAAAATGGTCACACTTTGGAAATAAATTTGAAACAAATGACACTAATGTATTGGCCGCATACAGTTTTAATATGTTCATAAATTTAGTAAGTTATTTATGCCCGATCGCACAAGAAATATTTATTAAAAAAATTGTGTTTCACTCCTCTGCAGTCTGTAGCTGGGAGAAAAAATAGAGTTAAATAGTAAGTTTTTTTCGAAAAAGAATACAGTTACCAAGACAGCAAAACAATCAAATTTTGACACAAAAATATTAAAGGGTAAATAAGCTATCCAACATTGCGCATACCCATCTGAAAGATAAGGCACTGAGTTTTGTGCGCGGATGTTATATTCTTGCCTCTAATTTCAATATTGCGTGCTTTTGGTGTACATCATTTGAGTAAATATTCATGTACGATTTGAAAATTAAACCCGTTATAATGGGTAAAGGCATCACCGTAGTTTAGCTGACCCGTCCTTTTTTATCTCGTTTGTTTCTTTAACAACCGAAAACAAACAGAGTCAATTAGATATAGCAGAAACTTCTCAGTTTGGTTCGTGTAAATTCATAATGGAGCTTTGCGAACGTACGTATTCGCACAATCTCCCTTTATGTCGGTAACTCTGACCTTACACTCTGCAGTATTTGAACTTTTGCAAGCGACGACAAGGGAGCTAAATGATCGGACGTGCTCCCAGCAATCTTGCAGACACTTAACAAAAGCAAGGAAGATAGTGCTGCAATTCTCTCGAACACCAACTGCGATCACATGAAGGGTCACACGTGCTCTGACTTTATTAATGTTTCTGTACGCACAAAGGCTTTTCACCCTTCTGTCTAAGTGAAACAAGGGTGAATGTGCACCCTCTGTTCACTGACATCAAGGAACGGTGGTAACACGTTGTTTTTATGGGAAAAACTAGAGGCGAGAGAGGTTGGATATAATTCTGCCAAACTTCAGGGGACAATCATGGACCGCCAGAGCTGTATATGTAACATCAAGGGTCAGACAGGTGTTGGAAAACGTGAACATATAGCAGCAACTCGCAGTAAAATAAGAAAAGAAAAAGTGCGCAGAACATTGTCCAGAAAAAGGTATCACGCTTGCTCATTCTATCACCTATATATACCACTGCCACACACAATTTTTTGCTGCGCATAAATGGCGCTTTGCATCGCTCAGGTTATGTGACAACGCTTCCAGCCCACAAAACAATACTGATTATTCACTCTTGCAGCATGTGCGTCACGCTACGGATAAGCTACAGACGTTGCATATATGGGATATCCAAATGATTCATTGCAACACAGTGCAAACCAAGGGGTCTTCCGAGCATGCGCTTGATGATCTTATCTGACTCGTACGTAAGTCAAACCGCAACTGATGCTAATCCGCCAGGCACAAAATAAACGCAAATAGCTCGTTTTGCCTGAGTGAATACTCCGAAGCCCGTGACAACATTACTGATGAGCTGGTACTAATGCAACAATTCATGAAAATCTGACCTCCAATTTCTAATTGGGAGAGCGTTCACACGTTCATCCTGAGACAACATTCCACGCTGTACAAGTCACAAACCTCAAACTGGAGTCTTGCGCATTGCATGCATGTGCTAAAATGTCTGCGAGTATTTCTGAACATTTGCTTTTAGTACTTCACGGCTGAACTTCTCCCTCCCTCATCCGTAAAAGGGGGCCAACTTTTTGTTGTCTTTTCAGACGCAGGGCTAAAGCTGCGCCACCTGCCGGCTATGCCGGCCCGATCTCCCCGTAGCAGCAGCGTAAGCACCAGTACAGCGCGCAACAGCCGCAGCTTTCTCTAACCGACCTCTTTCCGCGCAGCACGCCGACTGCGCTCCTTCTGGCGCTCCAAAGCGCAGCGTGGTTCCCGTAGGCGCTGTAAATCAGCGCGGTTGTCCTCCGAAGGCATCGTTTTCCTTCGCAAAAAGCGTCGCCTATCCTTTCATGCGCACCATTGTTGCCCGCCGTCGACTTCCGCCTCTACAACACGGGGATTTCCTTGCGTAGGAAGGGATCGGTGACGGCGGCAACATTGGCTCAAGGAGGACGAGCGCTTACGCGATCGCTCGACCGTATAAGGCATACAGGCATTTATACGAAGACCTTAGGGATGCTGTCTTTGCCTTGAGAACAGGCTGCCACGGACGGCAGTAGGGTGGAGACCCCGACCGGCCAGGCAAATCGGGGGTGTCGGATGGCTTCGACCACGGCTATTCACGCTCTGTAGACACAGACGACGGCCTTGCACAAAGCACCGGTGGCGACAACATCTTTTCGAAGGTTATGGCTGTTTAAAAGGCCCTGAATCTTCCCTCTGTGCCACAAACAAATGGCGCACCGAGTCAAGCCGCACCTTCAAAGGATAAGCTTCGTGTCGTGAAAACTAGAGCCTCGCTGGGGAGGAGTC
>WOVY01012137.1:0-42500 GCA_013436015.1 Rhipicephalus annulatus | reverse complement strand
TATAGCAGTTTCGATAAAGTTCTTGTCGGGTGGTTTGAAAAATATATACAGGATGTATTTACAGGCTGATACAGGTATGATTAAGAGTCAGGATGGCTGACTAACACAATCGCGTATCAGCCAGCTTCCGTTCCTATTCTTCTTTTGCTTCATTGTTCATACGTCCGTAACAATACTTTGTAGACATTGTACACGATCGTATTCATGGCTGCATGAAAAAGAATGTAAGCTACATGACTGAGATTACAAAAAAGTAAAAAAAGAGTGCGTGAACTGCGGCACTGGAGGATGTCAGTTCTCAGGCGCTGCTGACTGAAAAGATATACGCGACTCGAGCCTGCACACATGTAGCGCCTTCGAGAGACGTACTATGCCACGCAAAATTGAACGATGCAAATTTTGGACTTGCATATACACACGGCGTACAAATTTCTAGGCTATCGTGGCCTCTTTCTCCTAGACGCTTGAAGTGACAGAACAATTATGTGCACTGCAATGAACACAAAGCACCTCACTGTCCAACAATAACATCGCCATAAGCCGCTAAACAGGGCGAACAAAAGTGACCTAAAAGGAAAGGCTATAATCTATTTGATCTTTTATTCTTTTTTGTTAATTTTCTCTCTCTTTCAGAGGACCCATACCATTAATTGCATCATCGAGACGTCTGAGTCAACGTATACCCGGAGAGGCAGCTGGACACAACCACCCAGAATGCTGATTTGCGCATCGCAACCTGCGCTCCTTATGCTGCCTCCCTCAGGACAGTTCTCGCTCACTCGCTGATAAAAATACCGGTTTCGCTTTATTTTTCCCAAGATCGAATATTAACATCCCATTCTTTCTGTCCGCCCTCCCAGGTTGCGACAGGGCCGTCCAACGTCACCGGCGTAAGAAAACAAGCGTGGATTTTCTCTTCGATTCTAACCACGTGCCTTCGCAGCTCGCAAAGGGCCACGGCGTATCCCACGGCGCAGCCGCACTGGGCGCATCTATCAAGCTGCCGTTTCCTCGACTCGAGCGCGCGCGGTGTCTCAAGCGCAACAGCGAACCAGACAGCGCCTCCCTGACCCAGACGAAGAAGTGCCCCACGGATGGCTGTTCCGGCTCGAATGCCGTCTCCTGGTGCAGCCGCGGCCTCTTCTTGAAGACTCCGGCGGCCAAGTGTCGTGGACGATTCATCTTGCTTCGGGCCCTCGCCTACCAGCCGGCACCGAGAGAGGGATGCCCCTTTCCTATCTCAGCATGCAAGCGGTGAGACACGATGCGACACATTCCGAGAAGGCGATCGCTCTCCTCTGCCAGCGTGTGTGCTAACTAACGTGCGCTCCTCTTGTTCTTATTTATTGCGAATGTGCAGGAGGCGAATGACGTCGAGCGTGCTCGACTCAAGCCGGCCCGAGCCAAGCCGAGCATCGAAAGCCGCAAAAGGAACGATGCTCACTCCCAGCGAACCCCGGTGACGAAGGAGGCGGGCCATGTCGGCCTTCCTCCTGCTCCCCCTTAAAAATTGGTCATCCCGGTGCCAGCTTGCCTGCAGCTGTAGACCGGCAACAGGGACGACATTGCCCGTGTCGAGCCGATCGGGGTGGCCTCGGTCCCGGCAATATGTCTGTGAGTGCGTGCACTTTCGTGCATAATTAATCAATGTGGTGTAAATGAAAAATAAAGGTGAACAGTTTCTCAATAAACATACCCGTAATGTTAAGGTCACTGCCGAAAATGATAATTTACCAGCTTAATATTCAGTGAACATCCGTCAAGGTCATCGTTGTAATGAAAGTATAGTCGAGAGCACTATGATGGTTTAGCGCTGCTTTAGGCACTTTCGTAAGGGACATCAAACGACGAAATGTCGCAGCAAACTTAAATAATGACTGGGCCCAAACTTCATGTTCAACAGTTGTTGCAGAAGTAAGTGTATTCGGACCTAAATCTGCAGTAGTCATTTCTTTTAATAGAGAGTGTAAAAAAGCGACAGAAAAAAGAAGTAACACAGGCACGTCAAATGAACGAAAACCTGGTTTAATATACGTCTTAGAGGAAACATATAAAAGGTTAGAAACACTGAGAGTCAATTCACGTAACATTGAGAGGGCCGCGATCATCCTCAGAACCATTATCGTTAGTGATTTTCAGCCAGCGCTCAATTTATGCAGACAACCGAAGATACGAAGATGATCGCCGTCCCCTATTGCCCCTCCTGAATGCTACCAACTAAATAAAAGTAAAGTAATCGGGCCATTTTTAGTTCACTTATATAACTCTCGCATGTATAACTCTAAAAAAACGCGCTAATTCTTTTTTGGAATGACGTGGTACGTACGACTTTGCAAAACTGAAACAATAAATAGAAGTTGCTACAACATGATTTTCTTTGTGAATATAGGAGGGTGTGGGGTAATGGTATGAATGGCATTGAGACACCATTTACTCAGACAATGTTATTTTTTTGTCAATGTAATAGGCTTTTTTTATTATTATTCTGCGCTCAGATGTGGCCACTTCGACACTTTGCAGTTGTTAACACGTGACACGTAGTCCCAAGCTGCAGATTGAAATACATGCTTGACTTACATGCACACGCAGTGAGGATGCACGCCTATATACAGATGTGTTAAGATTTCCAATTACCGTCAGATTTTATGCAATACACACGAACATTGAACAATGCTACAATGAACCCTGCTTGGATAAACTCCAAATTGTTATCACTATATTGACTTACTTGTACTTCATGTGCCGCCCTCTGGAGACAGTCAATTCGCTTACCACTTCCCGACCCATTTACGGGAAAAGGAAAAGTTACATTCTTCTGGCTTAAGAGGATGTAGTGCTTACGCAGTCTTGAGATTCCGCATTACAAAATATGAGATACATGTATTGACACCAGTTCTCGGCGCCCGTTTGATAGCCTGTATGTGAGATATTGCGATAAGATTACTTGCACAAAACATTGCCAAAGAAAAGCAAAAACTTCCGACACAAAGTAACGTTCCAGCTGTCATTTATCGGGTGGGACTATACCGTCGACGACACTGAAAGCGTGCCTGTAATGCGTGATGTGTCGTTGCTTGTCGACGCTAACTGAAGATTAAAAAAGCAAGTCAAATTAAGCTTGCATGTCATGCATGCGTACTGTCGTTTATCAGCACTCAATGCGACGCTCTCGTTTAGTCAATGCAACTATTCTGCACTCTACAGCACTAGGGCCCCGCCGCGGTGGTCTAGTGGCTAAGGTGCTCGGCTGCTGACTCGCAGGTCGCGGGATCAAATCCCGGCTGTGGTGGCTGCATTTCCTAAGTAGGTGGAAATGTTGTAGGCCCGTGTGCTCAGATTTGGGTGCACGTTAAAGAACCCCAGGTGGTCAAAATTTCCGGAGCCCTCCACTACGGCGTCTCTCATAATCATATAGTAGTTTTGGGACGTTAAACCCCACAAATCAATCAATCAATCAATCAATCAATCAACAGCACTAGGGATATTAGTACCTTTCCCTGGCTGCATCCTTAAATCCCGGCCTCAATCCACACCTCTTCTCTGTAGAAATGGTCTATACGAACTGCCGCCTTAGATATGCGTGGTCTCGAACTCGTACGTGCGCCTTCGTACATAAACACTGCGTACTCTTGAAAACAGAAACGGTGCCACAGCGGTGTTTTGCATGAGCGCCACGGAAGTCTGGATATGGCGAAGGATTTAGGCAGAATTGAGGGAAGGGTGGCGGGCGCTGAAGAGGTGTGAGTGCCCGTTTTTAAGAGGTCACGGCTTGCGCGTTCAGGGAGGCAGCTTCCGCACTAGAGCTCGGGGCGGGTCTACAGCCGCGCGACGCTGAGCTCGGAGGCCTCCTGCTCGCCTTCCCGCTGCTCTTGCGGTAGTCGCGGCGGCCTCGTGGGACAGGGCGCGCTGCATTGCTGTGCCGTACACTAACGCGACGTGTGCGAGGGACGGCGACGACGAGGGGTTTGCGCCCGTAAATCCCCCGGCGACGTCGGCCCAGATATTTATGGCCGCTCGCTTGAGAGCTAAATTTATGAATAAATATTCCAGCCACGTCGTTCCCCCGAACCGACCCAGGGACGAGGGAACCAACGGGCTGCGCCGGCTGACTCGGCTTCTGGGAGGAAAGCGAAAGGAGAAAAATTAAAGAAGCGCCAGCGCTTTGACTTCGCGGCGAAGCCTATATGGTAGCCTGCCTGCTGCCTTGCTGACTCGGGCGGAAGAAAAATAAAAGTACAGTGTCCTGGGCCTGCTCTGTTCCCTGCCGACTTCGTGGCTTCATGCTCGCCGAAACTTCCTCACCCGGGGCTGAGTTTCTCCTTCTGGAAGAAAGGGGCGACCTCGACGCAAGAGGTAAATACGCGCAAGCAAAGCTGTTGGCTCCCACGGATTTGAGGAAGCACGCTCGCCCTCCGCGCTGACTTATTCATGCATTTGTTTATGTATGTATGTATGTATGTATGCATGCATGCATGTATGTATGTATGTATGTATGTATGTATGTATGTATGTATGTATGTATGTATGTATGTATGTATGTATGTATGTATGTATGTATGTATGTATGTATGTATGTATGTATGTATGTATGTATGTATGTATGTATGTATGTATGTATGTATGTATGTATGTATGTATGTATGTATGTATGTATGTATGTATGTATGTGTGTATGTATGTATGTATGTTTTCCTTCTTGTTGACAATTTCTGGCATGACTTTACATAAAGATAAGGACTGTGCATTCACCCTTTGCTATGTCTATGTGCTTTAGAACACAGACGTATAAAAAGGCTTTTGGCACGGAGGCCTCGTGAATGTCTGTCACCGAATGATAAATGGAGGCAATATATCAACGAAGTGTTTAAGAACAATGAGTAAGTATGTTGGAAGTCACTACTACTTATTTGAATACTTACGATCAACTATCGCAAATGATTCGCACGTTGACATGTGACTTCCTTAGATGTCATCGTTAGCCTTCAATAATCTTCAAGTCTCCAATAATCTGCTAACATTAACTTTAAAACCACGAAGACGAAGCTACTGAATACTTTCTTTTGTAAATGCAAGAAAATTGAAGGCCTTTTCACACAGACTTCTGACATTTTATTTTTTCCTCTTATTAAAGTCATGCACGCGAAGGAAATGGTGAGACTAAAGCAATTGCCCGCTAAAGGTTTTGAAACCGGCTGTTGTATGCTTCACACTTTATTTAACCTCGTTGTAAACATTAAACGCTTCACTGAACAAAAAAATACCAAGAAAGAAGTGTCTACAGTGCACGAATATATTTTTGTTATGTGGTGAAACGTCACCTGGCATCGGATTTGGAGCTAAGAAAATACGATATAAGGCAAGTGTTCGTGATTAGGACGGTGTGTTTCTGTACAGAGTTTGCATGAGAGTTTTTATCCTTCGATAAACGTGTTGTGGTGTATATGCTCTACAGACCCACTAAACTATGACTATTCCTGAACACTAGTAACAGCACGAAGTCCGCACTTAAAGGGAGAAGAAATAGTCCTTTGACTCTTGCTTGAGAGTTGTGAGTTGCAACGTATATCACTCACTTTAAAGAGATACGTTGGTTTCCTTGTAGATCACACGACTCTCCAAATCAGATCAATGTGTGCCTCTAAAGAGAACAATACACGTGACAAGATACAGCTCTCGAAAAAGAGTCAACTCACTCTTCTTTTAGGGTTCAATAGCCACTTGGGATACTCTTGTTCAGATGAACTCTAATTAGGATTAGATGGAAGAAATTAGGATTAGCGGAAGAAGAAATATTCCAGTGCATTAAATGTGGCATGTCAGGGTATCAAAGTGAGCCCACGATGTAGAGAAATGGGAGAATATTTGGCGTCTAGGAATTCTTCAGCAACTCAATGTTGTCAGACCACGCCGGCCATGATGATATTGGCCTGTCCGGGGAGACCCTTTCTCTGCGACCGGACATTGTATTGACTGATGATCATGAATATGACCAAGCTCAATAATTTTTCAGAGAAACAATGAGAAACATGTTTGGTCTTGGCCACACGAAAGTTAAGTATAGTTTTATCTAAGCAGAAAAAGAAAAAGAAACTCCAGTACGTCAACTGCCCCGCCTTTATGAAGTGAGATTGCGTCTTCTATGTCATTGTAGTTGCAGCGATGCCTGCTGTTGTTTAGTGAGAAAACGTGTGTGATGGCAGTGATTCGGGTGGACTCTCAATTCTTTTTACATTTTTTTTTTCAAATAGGTTCATTGGTGCATCGAGACCTCGCATGCTGCAAGCGGCACAACGTCATAAAAAAAAAAAACTCTACAAGCTACGTCGGAAGTTTTCAATGGATTACGCACCCTGAAAATGCATGGCGCGCACGACGTGGTTTCTGACATTCAGAGGCATTCAAGGCAATGGAATGGGTAAGTTACTTATGACACGAATTTGCGAACATTTGTCAATTGATCTGGGTCTCAAGGAAGGAACAGACACGTATCTTTCTACTAAAAAAGTATTCGCTGTGAGATAAAGTGTCGTTAAGATACAAACTGTATCGAAGCATTTATGTTTTGTATTCGATTAGAACTGGCGCAGCACCAGAGTAACCAACCGTTCCAGTGCTAGGGAAGTGTCTCGCAGTTGATTAAGGAAATATGTGAACCAAAGGAAGGAAGCAACGAAAGGTTACTATAGAAGGCAGGGAGGTTAACCAGAAAGACATCCGGTTGGCTACCTTCCACTGGGAGATTAGGGAAGGGGACAAGAAAGATTAGAAAGAGGGAAAAAACGGAAAAGGAAGGCAGACTTACAGTAATTTCACTGCAGCATGTAGATTTCCACCGCATGTCAGGGGCATTCACACAAACCCGTCTTTCTCGAGAAACACAAGAGGGCTTTCACTATACTTTGTGGGCTGTCGAGGAATGTGGACGCCGCTGTAATAGCACTTAAAGCTCATTTAGAGGCGATAAGCTAACCTTCAATCTGGTCACGCGCTGACTCACCTCCCGACCTATCTTTACGGCAATGACACACATTTCAGAATTATATGTGGGGGTTTAACGACCCAAAACCGCCAAATGATTATCAGAGACGCCTAGTGGAGGGATCCTGAAATTTCGACCACCTGGGGCTTTTTACCGTGCACCCAAATCTGAGCACACGGACCTACAGCATTTCCGCCTCCATCGGAAATGCAGCTGTGGCAGCCGGGATTTGATCCCGTCACCTGCGTGTCAGCAGCCGAGTACCTTAGCCACTAGACCATCGCGATGGGGCAGACAAACATTTCCGAATACGTGCTGTAATTGACACCCACACATATAAAATCCCTGTTATTGATTGATCAGTATCACTATATTTTGTTTACTAGAAAACGATGACTTCAGCCAGAAATCTATACGCCCCCGTCTAGCTACAGCTGACCTTCTCTTACACCTGAAAATTCTATAGTTTTATAACACCTTCATATTACCTGTCGCACCCGACAATACATCTCTCTTTCCTCCACACTTGCTCTGAAACTCTAATCGCACTGTCTATTATCTCTCAGGCACAGTGCACGCCACCGCAACTCGATCTTTCTCTGTTAACGGTATGAGTGTCTTCATGTTGCTAGAGTTTATTCCTGAGATATCCATGTATGATGCCACGTAAAATATATGTAAAACCATGTATAAGACAGCAATGTAGAGTAAAGTATAGCAGGTGGACGAAGGAAAGAAACGAGGAGGAGAAGGCGACGCAAGGGCAGAAAAGTAAATCATAACAAAACCATGCATGGCGTCACGCACGCAAAACTGTGCACGGCATAGCTGCGCACGGTATTGTGTAGCAAGGAGGTGGGAAGCACAAGCAAAGGGGAGGAGAAGACGTGTGTTGATTAAAAAAGGGACGAGGGGGGCAGTAGGGCATATATCATCGTGTTGTACAGCATAGCATAGCAAGGGGTTGAACAAGGAGAGTGAGGATGAGGAGTGACGTCTGTGTATGGAGGAGAGGAGAGAGTGAGCGTCACAAATGAAAGTATCCTTTCCCGCCGTGGACGCCGGTCAGCGCGCGCTTACATGTGAACGCGAGCGTCAACCGAAGGACAAGCGAATCGCTGCTTCGCACTTCGGATACGGCATTCACGTTGAGGGCAACTGAACGCGTTGTTCTTCACGTCGAAACCGCAGCTCACTAGCGTCATTGCTTTTACCGATAAACTCACTGAGTGTAAAGTTCCTAAATTAACGTCATTATTGCTCGGTTTTCATGAAAACTCACTCCTAAGCACATCTTGAATTGCAGGACAGCCAACTGCAAACACCCATTCACTCAACGTGTCAGACTTTTCGCGCTGTTCCTAGCTTTCCCGCCCGAAATGTTGCTGGAAATGAGGTCATCTTCAATCAGTAACGGGGGCACCATATATGCATACGCAGTTATTGGTTACATCTTGATTGAAGATGTGAATACCGTGGTACCAAATGTCGTTCTCCAAGGCTTGAAAGTAAGAAAAAGCGTCTGCTTCGTTGCATTATGGTTAAAATGGAAACAACGCGAAGCGGAATATTGCTGTTCTGTCTGCAAATAAAGCGGCAACAAACAAACAAAAACAACTACGTTTTCCGGCATCAGCTACCTTCATGTCAGCAATATCGATAATCCTGGTGTACTTACCTGCTTGTAACAGGATTAACATGACACTTTACGAAGAAGCTGAAAGTCTGATACTGGATGATACGTAGAATGATGATTTATTTGATTGATTTGTGGGGTTTAACGTCCCAAAACCATCATATGATTATGAGAGACGCCGTAGTGGAGGACTCCGGAAATTTAGACCACCTGCCGTTTTTTAACGTGCACCCAAATCTGAGCGCACGGGCCTACAACATTTCCGCCTCCATCGGAAATGCAGCCGCCGCAGCCGGGATTTGAACCCGCGACCTGCGGGTCAGCATCCGAGTACCTTTGCCACTATAGACCACCACGGCGGGGCACGTAGAATGATGTCTAAAAGAAAGAATTTACATATTCTAAGTATACTTACAAAAGAGCAACACACCCTTTTGAAGAAAAAAGATTTCTACTAGTTTCGGGCGGGAACATTACATACTTCATGCATATCGAGATGATCCTGCAAGACAAGGCAACTATTGTTATTTTTGTTTATTCTATAAGTATTGACAAGCATGCGAAGACTCATGGTACAAATGACGAGATCGTTAGCCGTGTCGTTGCTAAGAACTTATTCGGGAACCATCTTATCAAGCGGCTTTTATCTGTTAGTGTGTGTTTAGAAAAAGTAGTTAACGATTTAGAGTACTTGGTACTCTACTATGGGAGAGCATAAAGCCATCCCAAGGTCAGTCTGCCACTCTATTCGACAGTTGGCAAAATGCTTCCTATTTTTACATCTGGAATCAAAAGTAATACCAATAAGTACGGTGTCATATTGCTTGCAAGTATTGCAAGTAAAATGCAAAAACACATATTTAAATATAACGTGAAACAGTGTTTGGAAAAGTTCTATTTACTTTTTTTTTCTAAACAAAGGGTTTTTAGGAAATACTATCAGGCATGACCCAACATTTAGATAAGCCCACAATTTTGGTGAACAGATGACATAAGCACATACAGAAACGGTAAGCAAGGTGACAGAAAATACTGGCATTTGATCACAGCAAACCTAAGCCACCATCTCTTTCCCGTCACCTACGCCTTGATTATCATTTCACTCTGTATTCAGATAAGTTTGTGGCTTAATAGCATGAGTTTACACATTAAAACGAACCTTTAATGGACAGTAAGAATATTTTCGGCGGGCGCGGGATCGTAAGTCTCTGCACACACCATGTCAATGCAGTGCGTTCAGAAGGAGCAATCATGTCGTGGGCTACATGCACCTAGTCCTAACATGTGGACGTCATAGAGAGGCAGACACACTGGCACACATTTCTACCACCGTTAGACACAGCCGGGCCTCTTTCATGAAGGAGCTTCAGAATATAAGTGGGACCAATAAAGATGTTCATAATCCTTCCCATTGCTACAGGAAAATTTGGCATTGTCACATTGATTAGTGTAGACACGTCTATGCCAATATTTGCGCTCCAATAAGTTTAATTGTTTTACCCGTGCCAACCCGTAATCACGTGGTGTTGGTCACAACTAGCTTGCATTCAGAATGTCGGTTGGCTGTTAGCGACTGGTTCCTAACATTATACCCATATCCGCAAAAGCTGGTTTGATACGAACTTTCCCCTATAAGAGAATCAGTGAAAGTTTTCCCAACTGTACCCTGGAAAGTTCGATGATTCTGGGTCTTAGTCCGTTTGAGAGTCTGGTTGAGTCCGGTTGAGTCCCGGTTGAAAGTCTGGTTGAGAGAAATATTTTTGGATTCTTAGTCCGAGTGAGTCCGGTTGAGAGAATTTTGCTTTATTCTGAGAGTGAATGACTGCTTGAAGGAAATTTTATTGATTTCTGGTCTGGGTAGGTCCGGTTGACGAAAATTTTAGTGATAATGAGCTGATCTATAGGGAAACTTAACTCATTCTGTCTGCGTTAGTCTAGTTAATAGAAATGTTTAGGCACTCATTGTGCCAGTAAGTCTGGTTGAGGGATATTTGTGGATTATGAGCTCGTGTGAATCTTGTTTGGGGAAGTTCTGGTGGTTCTCAGCCTGAGTGAGTCCTATTTGCAGAAAATCTCGGAGATTGTGAGACCAAGTTTATCCAACTGGAGAAAAAATTGATGACTCTGAGCCTAAATAAATCGGGCTAAGGGAAATTGTGACAATTCTGAGTCCGAGTTAATCTGGTTCAGGGAAACTTCTAGAGAGCATGAGCCGGAATGAATCTGGTTCAGAAAATTTTTGGTGAATTTGAGTTCGATTGACTCCTTCCTGTTGGCGGCATTTGGATAATTTCAGTCAGTGTCCGAGTCCGAGGGAGCCTGGTTATGTGAGTGACTCCGAGAGAATCCGGTTGAAGAAAATTTTGAACATTCCTTGTCCGGGTAAGTCCGGTTGAGAGTTGAAAAAGACGTTAGTGATATTGAGCACGAGGGGGGGGGGGGCAGCTTTAGAAAAATTTTCGTTAATTCTTAGACCGGTTGGGTCCACCTCAGGAAAAACTTTATCACTTCTAGTCCAAGTCAGTCCGGTTAAGAGAAGTTTTGGTGATTCTGAGTCTGTGTGGCTCCTGTTGAGAGAGATTTCACTGAGTTTAAGTCAGTATATGGTTCAGAAAAATATTTGGTGGTTCTTAGCCGAAGCCATTCCTGTTCAAGAAAATTTCAAATGTTTTTGCTCCGGTAGTGTACGGTAGAGAAAATTTAGTGTTTCCAAGTCCGAGTGTGGCTGCTTGAGGAAAACTTGTTGAGGGGGAGTCGGTCCGCTTGACCCATATTTTCGGGGAGACTGAGTTGGAGTGAGCCTGGTTGAGGGAAATGTCCAGGTGGGTCGTGTACAAGCAATGTGGTTGATCCCTCTTTTTGGGAGCCCGTATAACACAAAGTGAAACGTGTCCTTGCAGAGGTAGATGGGCTATAATTGTGCATTGTTTCGCCACAATGGCGATGGAATGAATGCTGCAGTAACAAACTGCAATGTCAACGCGAATAATGGCAAGCAGCTCAAAACTGGCAGCGCACACCTCAATCGCAAAGCAAGCACGAAATGAACGTAAGTGGGACGGGCGCGGACAAACAACTGCCACAATTGTTACTTCGTGTGTGAGCAGCGCGCTCCTTTCGCAAACGCGGCCGCGGCAGCGAGTGAATTGACGTTCGTGCTCTCTTTAACTATACTGTATAACTTCAAAGCAAACTTGCGGTGGAGTCACAAGAGCTACAAAGCATCCGCATCCTGAGGCAAGCACCCGTGCGAGGGAGCCACCACACTAGAAAACATCTATACGCACTTTGACCGCAGATGTGGAGGCGCGCATGCACAATGCACGCCCGTCATATTATCTCATTACTGATTACTAAAACGCGCTGAAGTTCCCGAGCTCCTAGGTGTAAATAAATGGCTCGCCGTTGACAAGTTAGAGAAGGATCGCTATGCGGCTCAGTGGTTCGCGCCGCGCGCTGAGGAGCGCGAGGTCGCTGGTTATACGACCCGCTGCGGAACTTTTACGTCTCGCTTTTTTTTTTCTTTACGGTCTGTTAGCAAATATTTTACAACGTCATATCCGTGACAGAAATGCGTCACGAAGCCGTGGTGGAACACGGCAGAAAACGCTTTCGTGTTAGAAGTTTAGTGATTCTAAGTTTGAGTTTGGGTGGCTGATGGAAATTATGATGATTCTCAGTGAGTCACTCCGGTTTGGGGAAATAGATTCATAGTCCGTGTATATAGCTACGTGCCAGTGCATGGTGAGAGGGCAAAGTAGATATAGACTGGCGCGAGCTAATCTGTGGGGCTGGCGCTGCTCGGTTAACTGGCTGAAAATATATCTGTGTCAACTATTCCGAGTCAATCGGGAAGGAACCTGCAGGTGTGTATTGGGGCTGGAAGGTGGTGCGGGGAGGTGGTGAAATAGAGCGAATTCCCAAGCTGGCAATTTCCTACCGGACGACTGCTTCAATGAGGGGCAATGCAATTGAAGGAGAGAGGTCAGGGGACGTTGGTCCACTGTAGCTGGAGCAGCTGCTTCAAGTTCCCGCCTGACGAGTCGCCTCAAGTGTTCACATGTGTCTGGTGGACGATATGTGTCGTGACACGAGGATGTCGCGGTGGTATTCGGAAGGCGCTGGAACTGATGGGAGATGCGCCTGCTTTTAGCTTGTTGGAGCCCGCGGCATTTTCGAATAATGGCATTAAAAGATGACACATTGTTGAATATAAACAAGTTGAACGCATCATCGGCGATACCTTTGAGTATATGCGTGTAGGTCTGGCTGAGGGAAATTTTTGTGATTGCGAGTCTGAGTGAGTCCTATTGGGGAAAGTTTTTTTTTTGGGGGGGTGGGGGGGGGGGAGGGGGGGTCTCAGTCCTAGTCGGTCCCTTTCAGGGAAACTTTCAGAGAGTCCGAATTCGAGTGAGTCTGTTTGAGGGAAATTTCGAAGATTCTGGCTCCAGGTGTGTTTGATTTACCAAAATTTTAATTATTCTAACTTCGAGCGTGGCTGACTGATGGAAATTTCGGTGATTCAGAGTGAGTCACTCCGGTTGACTGACAGTCTGAATAAGTCTTGTTGAGAAAATTTCTTGTGATTCGGAGTCTGGGTGAGTCTTGTTGGAGAAGAATACCTTCTTATCTCTCTGCAACCTATTTACTCCCCTTCATCCCTTCCCCAGTGCAGGGTATAGCAAACCGGATGTGCGTCTGGTTATCCTCCCTGCCTTTCCTTACATCTTTATCTCTCTCTCTCTCTCTCTCTATTGTTAGAGAAAGTTCTGGTGATTCTCGGTCTGGGTGGCTCCACTTGAGGGAAATTTCGGTGATTCTGAGTCTGAGCCAATGCGGTTAAGAAAAGTTTGTGGATTGCAGACTTTCAATTTAAAATATCCCGTACAATAAAGACTTTATAACTTTTGTGTTTTGTTTCAACAAAATTGATTGCGATTTTAATTCTTGGCCTGTGTGAGTCCGGTTCAGCAGCATTTTTGTTAATTCTCAGTTCGAGTAAATTCAGCAGAGAGAAAGTTGGATAATTCTTACATTTACTTCAGGAAAGTACGGTGAGAAAACTTTTTGGGCTGTTTGAGTCACAGTGATATTGTATGAGGAAAAGTTTAGTGTGTGTCTGCATAAGCCCCAAGCAAAATTATATTCTTTAGGCGTTTGAGTCATCTCTATATATTTTGCCGGCCTCGACTCTTGACGAAAACTGACAGACAAGTAATTTTTCACATCACCCGATACTTTGATGTAAATCAGAGCACCTTCGAACTCTGTGCTGTTTTGGATAATAATAATAATAATAATAATAATAATAATAATAATAATAATAATAATAATAATAATAATAATAATAATAATAATAATAATAATAATAATAATAATAATAAACACGTTTTTATTTTTTCGAACAAGCAGTATACTTGTGGTTAGGCCTGCCAAACTGAATGGGTGGCTTCAGTAGCACAGCCTGGCAAAGAGCAGAACAAACTGAATGCTTTTCATCATTGTTGCATACATAAAGAACAATGATATGATAAAAAAGACGATCTGCAGATTATATTGAAAGCAACAGGGCATCCAAGCGATAATTATTACCAATATACAACAGTTACAACAGTGGAAATATTAAAAAAAACGAAATACAGTAATGTTTTTTTAAGTACCACCGAAGATTATTGTTCAGCAGCATGCTTCCAAATGAGTGCGTATGAAGTAACACCAAACATGCAATACATTTATAGACAAATACTCATTAAAGATAAAGTAGATGTGATGCCTAAGCAGCTCTGTAACAACGTAATTTTAACGGTTGATCCCGTAAACATAAAGTAACTGCTGGAAGTCAGCATCGTGGCATTTTTGGAGGGCGTTTTGGGGTATTTTCACATATTTTCACGTGAGGGGTTAGTGAGTTTTGTATCTTAGAACTGACTGTTCAGAATGTAACGCCTCTTTTGAATTTGATGACACACTTTCATCTTCACTAGCACAACGTTTGAGATCGACGAACAAAATAAAATGTTATGAGCTAGATTCAAAGTACCAACCATGTGACAGAGAGTGAGAAGTGGTTATGTAGATGAAGTAGACAGAGATATGGCTGCTGGTAGCAATGCGGTCGTAGAGTTTGTCCGCACTACTGTTAAATGCACCGGTTATATCACGGATGTGGCATAATGAGAGGCGATAAAGACCTCTCTACACCGAAGTAGTGATTTCTTTCGACCATAGAAGGAGCTGACTTAATACGATATATGTGTCTGTTTTCAACTGTCGAGACACACTGACGCAACTTTCACGCGGGAAAGCAGATACCACACGTTTTTGCAGAACCAGGGCGTATGAAGTTTTTTAATGACCGAGGAGCTGACAGCAGACTTCACGTAATATTTTAAACAAAACGTACGTTTAGCGCAAGGTGGAGACCTGCGCCAAATCACGCAAGCCTCCACCTAGCGTGATTTGCGTGAAATAACGCAAGCTTTTCTCATCGCTAACCAGAGGAATAACTTTGCCCAGGAATCGAAATTTTCAAGCTATGTGCTACTTTCAAAAGCCCGTTGAAACAAACCACACAGAACTGTGGAAGACATGTTTGCTTCAACGCTAAGTGAGCACAGACCAACGCACGATGTCATCGTGATCATCCTGACTAAGCCAACTGCAGGACACCGACATCTCCCACGTTCCGCCAGTCAACTCGCTGCTTTGCTTCCTGCTGCCACATTATCTCATCTGTCCATCTAACTTTCTCCCTTTCAACCGCTTGCCTGCTCTTGGAATACAGTCAGTGATCCTTCATGACCATCGGTTATCTTGCCTTCGCGCCTTGTGCCCTGTCCATGACCGTTTCTTCTTTTTATGTTTATTTGAAGTCCTTAACACCCGTTTGTTTCCTGATAGACTCTGCTCTCTTCTTGTGCCTGAGGACTATGCCTACCAGTTTCATTTCCATTGCACGCTGCGTCGCCCTCAACCTAAGGTGGACCCTATTTGTAATCATGCTGGTTTATGCTCTGTAGGTAAGTATCAGTAAGATGCAGCTGTTATGTACCTTCCTCTTGAGGAATGGTGGCAATCTATACCATCCATGAGTTGAGAATGCTTGCCCACTGTGCTCCATCCTATTCTTATTCTTCCATGGTTACTTCAATCTCGTGGTTCAGCTCCGCGGTTAGTACCTGTCCTAAGTAGTCGTACTTTTTTACAACTTCAAGTGTACTGCTACCTATCTCGAAGCGCTGTTCCCTTCCGAGGTTGTTGTGCATTACTTTCGTTTTCTGCAGAACAATTTGAAGACATATCTTCCTCCTTTCCTTGTATCACTCAGTAATCATGAATTGCAGTTTGTCCCCTGGGTTACTCAGCAATGCAATCTCATTGGCGAAGCGCAGGTTGGTTCAGTCCATTAACTCGTATCCCTAAATCTTCCTATTCAAGACCACTCAAAACCTTCTGTAAGTACGCGGTAAATATATCTTCGGGGAGATTGTATCCCTTTGTCTTACACTCTTTTTATTGGTATTTTCTCGCTTTCTTTGAGGAGCACTATGGCGGCAATTGATCCGCTGCAGGTATCTTCAAGGATGTTTATATATGCTTCGTCAACGCCCTGATTCCGCAGTGTCTGCATGACTGCTGGTATTTCTACAGAATCAAACGCCTCCTTGTAATCTATAAATGTTATGCATTGTGGTTGGCTGTATTGAGAGCATTTCTCTATTACCTGATTTATAGATGAATGTGGTCGATTGTTCAGTAGCCTATTCGAAATCCTGCTTGTTCCTTTGGTTGATTGAACTCTAATGGTGCCAAATTCTGTTACCAATTACCTTTGTAAATAGCTTGTATACGACGGAGAGCAAGCTGATCGCCCTGTAATTCTTTAACACATTGTCGTCTCTTTTCTAACGTATTAAGATGATGTTAGCATTCATCCAAGATTCTATACTCTTCCCGTCTGGAGACACCTTCCAAACAGGGTGGACAGTTTTTCTAACACAATCTGTCCTTCATCTTTCAGCAGATATGATGTTACCTGATCCTCACCAGCGACTTTGGCTCTTTGCATGCTCTCCATGTTTTTCTGACTTCTATCATTACTAGTGGGGTGCTATCAGGGTTACTGCTAGTTCTTATAGTAAAGTCGTGGTTGCCCCGGCTACTATACAGATCTCTGTAAAACTCCCTTATTTCAAATATACTATCCATATTGGTAGTTATTTTGCCTTCCTTGTTCCTTAGTGCATACATCTGATTTTGCCTACTCCAAGTTTCCTGTTCATCGCTTTGATGCTTCCTTCGTTCTTCAGAGCATCTACATATTGTACCAACTTGAATCGGATACCTTACGCTTATTGATCAACTTCGCAAGCTCTGCCAGTTCTGTTTTTTATGTTGTTTTGAGGCGTTCATGCATTGACGTTTTTTAATGAGGTTCTTCGTTTTCTGGGACAGCTTGCCAGTGACCTACCGTACCTCAAACTTCCACTGCACACTCCGTAATGATAGCCGCCAGATTATCATTCATTGCGTCAACGTTACGACCGGTTTCCTCAATAGGAGCCGATTATCTGTTCTGAAATGAGACTCGATTCCTGTACTTTCCCTTTCACTGATTGGCTTCTCGCGTATCAGTTTCTGTTCTTACTTCTTCAAGTCTAGGCGAATTCGAGACCTTACCATTCCTGCATCGTACCTTGCCAAGCACTTCCAGATCTTACGCGGTATCTAGGCGTGCACTCAGTGTAATGGATATTTCGTTCTTACTTCCGCCACTATACACACTAAACAAAAATGACCTGAAATAACCTCAAAAACTGGGTAAACCATTTGTCCTCTAGCGCACTACCTTTCCTGGGTTTTTTTTACTACCTACTACCGAGGTAAAAATTTACTCTCGTGCTAACTGAGTTTTTGAACGTAGGGAGAGTAGTAAATATTTACCCCAGCGAGGTTTTCAGCGAGTATAGAGAGAGTAAATTTTTACTAACTTCACAAGGTTTTTGAAGTGATTACTGGGAGTTATTTCTGGTGGTAAAAAAATAAAAATTGACAGGTGCATTCGGCCAGAGACGACAAATGTATTGAATAGCAGAACTAATTGAATTTATTGAACGGCAGAATTGGTGACACATTCACATACAGACAAACACGCACACACAACAAATGCAGAATCATACACCACTAGAACAGACTGCACGCGTTGCTCTACTACACTACGACAATCCGGTATATATATAGGCACGACTTTTTGACCGGGCAAGTAGTACCGATAGGAGAGCTCTTTTTTTCCATCGATTAACAACAACGCTTGAAGGTGCAAGCGTAAGCTTCAGGTGGGCTGCAGGGCACTAAATGTCACACCGACCTTTTATTATAAATCTACACGATCTCACCTTTTTGATTATCCAATAATTGCTTGGCACACCGGGCTCTTTGCCCCACGTGTGTAAGCACTGCTGATGCACAATTCATAAAATATACCTAAGTACACACAAACCATGGTAGCTCAATCATTTTAATTGAGTGACGGTGCACAAACACAGTAGCAGCACGTATTCATCACAACGGGCGTAGAGGAGCGGTGCACGCCTGCACACAAGCTTCTTACCGACGGCGTTCTAGGCCTTTTCGAGGAGCACGGCTATCCGATGAAACACAGCTGGCGATCACAGAACACATATCCTGTGCGAATTTCGTCGTCATTTCAGACACAAATGAACACGTGACCATTATCTTGCGGAGACGGGGCGGTGTATGCATTCTTCCAACGAAAGACCACCGTCCGGGCAGGTCCGGGTTTTCTTTGTGTACTCACCGGCCGCCGCTTGTTGGTTCCGTCTGCCTCTTATCGGCTTCGTGCTACATGTTTGAAAACAGTTGGTGCATGAGGTGGGCAATTCGGGCAGCACTTTACTCGTGCAGACATCGCCTACTGTGGAACAAAATATATGCGATGCTTCTTTCACCTGTCCCGGCGACACACTCACACTGGTCACTGGTGGCCGCGGCTCGGTGCCGACGACAGAGTGAAGCATCTTGCTTATTGCTTCTCCAGCAGGCAAGCACGGACGACGACACCAGATTGAATTTGTTACCACTGGCAGATCTGGAGATATCCGCGAACTGGAGATATCCGCGACATGCAGGTTCGGAGGCGCTCGGAAGAGCACGGCCGCTCGATGATGTAGGAAACACGTGAGATCCATCAGCCCAACCAGACACACAGATACCTAGCTTCTTGCACTGTCTGTCTCCAAAGCCACCGCCGAGCAAAAGCAACAATTTGCGAAAATATGCAGGACAACTTTCCACAGAAGGTTTTCTTTCTTTTTTTTCTCTTTTGAGAGCCCCCCCCCCCCCTCCGTCTTTTTCTTTTTTTCTTTCAAGGAATGCTGTTCTCGCTTGTTGTGCTTATGCTGCCCCCAGTTCCAGTAAAAGTGCGCTGACTCGAAGTCAGTCCAGAGGCACGGCGATGCAAAGAAAAAACAAAAAAAAACATCTGTGGGCTTCGCGTACCTTCAGTATTCACTGAGAGCGTCACAAGGGGGGTATGGGGCAAAAGCCGCCGAAGCAGCTGCACCTTGTAGTCACGTGGTAATAAACTCTGAAACGCAGGTTAAAAATCACGTGATAGAAAACTCCCTAAGTGGTAAAACTGGAGTTTGACATCCTTTTACTACTTGCCTGAGAGGTGGTGGTAAAACTATGTCATGTACCATCTTTTACTCCTACGCGAGGTAGTAATTTTAAACGCGAGAGAGTTTTCAGAGGTCATGAGCCGGAAAAACCCCGAACTCGGATAGTTTTTGCTTACAGTGTAGGGCTCCTCCACTTACGGTTCACCGTTTTCGGTAGAATGTATTCAAGTTGAGTAAATTACGGCGTTTTGCGAATTTCACTAATAACTTCCCTTCGGCATTTATAGTGCCGATTTCACAATCCCCTACTACCTGGTCTCTATAGCCTCCTTCTTCGCTGCCTTGGCGTTGTTGTCACCCGTCAGTATACTGTGTTTTTACCTTCCTCATTGCCGATTTCACGTCTTCGTAGAAGCTTTCAACTGATACGTCATCATGACGATGTAGGCGCGTAGGCCTGTACCACCTTCATCTTGTATCTCTTATTATGTTTAATTGCGATACGTGCCACCCTTTCGTAAATTCTTTAGTATTCCTCGATGCTACCAGCTATATTTCCGTGAATAAGGAGCCCCGCCCCCGGTTCTCTTCTGTCAGCCCATTCTCTTCTGTCAGCCCATAGAACGTGCCCATTCTGTAGCACTGTGCCTCTTCTGTCCTCCTAAACTTACTGAGCATGACTACATCCCATTTAATACCATCTAGTTATTCGAATTGCACAGCTAGACCAGCCTCACTAGACAAGGTTCTGTAGCGTTAAACGTATACATAGCCGTGTAGAGGTTCCAATGGCGGCCTGTCCAGAACCAGAGATTGTTAGCACCCTCTGCGAAGATCTTACCACTGCCGCGGTCAGTTGCTTCGCAGCCGCTGGGGACTGAGGGGCGAAGGTTAATTGGCGCATGCACGGGGGAAGTAGTGGGCAGATACTTCACCAGGACGGGCAATCCTTCTTTGGTGAGAGAGTGTGTTATCGGCGGTGGTCACTGCGATGAGGCCGCATCCCAGGCCTCTTTAATGCGCTTCACTCATCACGCGGATAACTTTTTTTTTTTAATCCGGAGGGGATTTGCGTGGCACCAGGATTCTTGCACGCGAGGCTCATACTCTAACCACTATCCCATTGCGGCCTATGATAAAACACACGATGTAACAGTCATTTACTGTTGTACATGACCAACGCTAAAGAACGCAGCTTTTAGGAAAAATCATAAAGTCAATGAGCTGCGGATGAACCAGCAAGTTAGAAACCCGTCTCTGAAGAACTCACCGAAATGGCTGTCACGCCGCATTATTGTGTTTTTTTACGTATAAAAACATGTAATTGGAACATTTATCACACTCTATATGAGCTCGTCATTATTTGATCACTTGGAACACCAGTAGGCTTGGGTCAGAACGCAACTACGTGCGTCATTGATATTTAATTACAAACATGATCGAAGCTGCCTATTTCAACATCGATATCTGCTCAATCATCGGGATATTTATAGTAATAATTCATAGCATCGACAGTATCTCACGCTGTTCTCTTTAACAATTTTTCATTACCCATGTTTAACGCCAGTGGACTAGTACGATGTGTCAAATCTCTATTCATTTTGGTTGGTCTAAGTGTTTACAATATAGGTTGGTTACCCCTGTGATCTTGGTCACCCATTTGTCGACATGCGTGTCTCCTACACTATACGCGGGACAATCCTGCCAGATGCCTACAGCCTCTGTAATGCGTAGAAGTTAGAGTAGAATATATGAGACCTTTTGGGCTATTCGCAATCTTTCGTCGAACAGTACCACAAGGGCACACGTGTTTTTCAATATTCTTCTCTGTGTAAGGAATCAACCATGGGATTCTTTCCGACTTAAACTCAGTTAAAACCGAAATAAATGTCCCATGGGGCCTCTTTTTTCTCATCTTGTAGATAAAGGAGAGGTGCACTACGTCGATCGACTAATTAGGCTGCTCTTCGTGATATCAGACTACACACCATCTTTTTTCACTGGGGACTTTTTTTGTAATTTGATTAGGCACGCGCACTGGAGATGTTGATTTATTCTTCTTGAATATTACATACGTTTCTCAACATCAACTCACTGACGGGGTTTTCCCTATAAGTGTTTTTTTTTTGCACCGCTTGTTGCTTTGTAAAACGTTTGCTTTGTCTTAGGCGTTAGTTCGGATGTTGTTTTAACTATGAGAGCACTTTCTCAAGCTGCCATGTTAGGTGGCCTTATATGAATACACACAGAATTTCGTCATTACTCTTTTCAGAATATATGCACGAATGTCTTGAAGTCACAATTTTTTACATGCCACTTCATCCCCTATTTCAGAGCAGCAAACCGTCTGCAGCTCCACTAACCCTTTTCATTTTACTTCTCTCTCTTTCTCCATTTGAAAGGAATTTCAGCTTTCAGTGATAGGAATGACAATCAAATGACTATATATATAGCCAGTGTAATTGTTCATATAGACACACTTGTGAAAACGTTAAACGTTAATTTGCTCAGTGATACTGAATTCAAACGTTAATGATTCAGTGCTCAAGGAAACTAGAAACAACGTGTGTAGAAATTATGTGTACCAAGACAGATGTATGTCGAAGAAATAGTTAGGTTGACCTACAGACAAAATAATCAAGGCTTGCACTAAGGCGTCCAGTTTCACGTACATGATGTCTCAATTGGCTGGCCCACCTGAATATTTCGTGTATTGCTTCATTAGTACAAAAGCAATACTCTGTAGTGTACTCAAATTATTGCAAATCGAAATAAATATTCCTCCCCAACTGGGACATTGCTTTTATTATTTGTATAAAAGTTGTCCATCAATCAACAAAAGCTTACGATGAGTTCGCAATGCAGTTGGCCCTGGCACCATTCACGCTTATAGGAACACAAAACGAGTTCTGAATGCAGTTAATTGAGATCAGTCGCCGTTTACTTGATAATGAACTGGTTGACGTGCTGATTCCCACGGCTATTAGTTTCTGTTTGCACAACATTTAGAACGTTACTCCTTGACACATTTGTCAGCAAACTATAAAACTAATTGGCTGCTGACTTCACCGTCATGGCTATATACGTCAATGTACGTCATACATCGATCACTTGCTGCGTAATCCGATTATGTTCGAAATGTGCTTGCCTCGCTCCGTTTATCGATCGAACCCAGAGGCGCATTCAATTCGCCCGCGCAAGTCAGCTTCGCGGCAGAGTCGAAAGATGGAACGGCGAGCTGACGAGAAAAGGGAAAGAACGGACCAAGTTTGGCGACGCTGACTCTCTCTTCGAAACCGCTGGAAGCGCACCGAACCGTCTGGAGGCGCTGCGAACGCTTGCGTCGCCTCCACACGCCGGGCGATTCTCCGCCGTTCCGTTTCTTCTTTTATTTCTCCAACCGCGTGGAGAGTTTCTGCCGAACGCCGCCAGGAGTACCGTTGCAGCGATCACCGGTGCATAATGCCTCTCTCGACGGAAAGAGGAGGCCGGTATCTGCCGCTCCTCACTGGCTGATTTACAGACTGCCCCGGAAACGACGTTGAGAAGCGACCGATCTGAGCAGCCAATCGCAAGCCGTCGTTCGGGCCCCGTCTCTCCCGAAACGCGCGCGCGGGCGCGCGCCAGGCGAGTTTCGAATTAGTTTAGGAAACCCCCATGCGCAGGGTACGAAGCCCCGGCCGCGACCCTGCCCGTTGCGTTCCCAAGCCCGCATCATCGCGCTCTTCCCGGGCTTCTGCCCCCACAGTGAAAGCGGTGGTCGACGAAAATAAATTGAAATACAAGGGGACACACGTCGAACGCGTCCCCCCGCCACTTGGGGGCAGAAGAAACGAACGTGAGGTAAAGAGAGCCCGGTGGACTCTGGTGAGAGAGCGAGAGAGAAAGAGCGCGAAATAAACAGATCACACTGTTTCCTCCTTACTTTCCACTTTCCACTCGCTTAGCCGTTGTTGTCGGTCCGTGAGCGAACGAACGGAGAAAAAAAAAAGAGCTCGCTGGAAGCTCGGTTCAGTAAAATTAACGCAAAAAGATCGCCGGGCGAGGCAGAGATGGCGATGGTGGAACGAACGTAGAAGCGAGAGAGGCAGGCGAGCGTCGGTACTGTGCGCGGCGACGGCTCCCCGTGTTACATGCGCAACTGAGTCGTTTTTACGAGGAGTAGCCCCTGCCAAGTAGTAGTTACTTTAGCGGGCGCCGCACTCCGTTAAGGGAGAGCGTGCTTTTCCTCTGGCTTGCCGAACGGCCCATTGCGGTTTGTCAACGCGCCATGTGACCCGCCGGTGGCCGAACAACAAGCGCCTGGCCGCGCGCGCCGGAGTGGCTCGGGGGCGTAGTTTCTTTACGAGATCTCAATCAACGCCAGTGAGTGGGGTGTCTGCTCGCACGTGGAACTGCGGTGATACGCAACCTAACGTAACGTACGAGCGGCCGACACCATCGTTCGGCACGGAGGCGCGCTTAAGTGCAGTCAGTGGCGCTTCGCGGTGCAAAACAAGCGATTCGGGACAGCGCGCGCAACGAAGGCGACACGACGAAACGACTCGACACGGTAGACTGTTTTTGTGTGAGGAGAACACTGAACTTCCGTGCACGTGTGTGGGGGTCATCCACATCAAGAGAGTGTCACCGCCGTCGTCACATCATTCACAGCGGTCGACAGCACCGGCCGCTGAGTCGAGAGGTGTCAGCAAGGCAAGTAGAAATCTCATGCTTCCAACGGTGCCGAACTTCTCTAGGGATTGTTAGTTTGCTCAGAGTACATGCCTTGTTTTACAGTGGCCAATGGTCCAAGTAAGACGTGCCGACAACTGTAACAAACTCGCGAAAAGAAATCAGAAGCGGGGGCACAGAATAATTTCGCGGAAACGAATTGTTCAGGCTAAGTAGTGTGAAAGTGCGTGTCTCGCAACAGCATACGAATTGTCGTGGTCAATCGGCATATGTGGGTGTACGAAAGCTCTAGGACAGCTTTCAATGTAAGAGAGTACGGGATATTAGAAGCAATTGTTGTTGAGCAACTAAAAAATAATTTCCTGAAAAATTCTTGAACAAACCTCACAAAAACAAATTAGGTATGGTCACATTAAAGATGGGATCTCAGATTGTGAGTTTGGTCAGATTTTTTGCGTATCCAATGCGCCGTGGCTTCGGTACAGTCGCACTTTTTGACTGTTCTTGCTAATAGTTAATTACTGTCCGAGAAATAGATCCTCTGACGTGGTCCGTATGTTGAACCAATCCAACTGAAAGTGCACCTCCGTTTTTAAGCTAACTTTGTAAGTTACTGAGTGCAAAAACTTTCAAAACTACTTATTCCTTATTGCAGAATTCTGTGCCCTACAATCATTGTTTCATTACTTTCAATATTACGACAGCTACGATTGAGCGCAACCTACTGCAGTATAGGAACGCTACAACTTTGCAGCAACTATGGCTCATGGCAACATGGCAACGCTTCTTAGGTGTGAACTTAGCTCTCCCACTCTTCATGAAACGCACAGGCAACAAGGCAACAATCGACTTGAAGTGTGTTACAACACACTCTGAAATAACTTCGTTACTTTGAAATATTTTCCAACGTATATAGTCAAACTATAAACAAAAGTTAGCGAAACGCCACATGGGCGAATATTCCGTTTCAAAAGTCCGATATCAACCTCAGCACACTCAGAACAAGGTCAGGCTGCTGCAAGGCGGTGTCAAATTCTGTGCTTGAAGAGTTGGCTTGGAAACTAATGCAATTATTATACACGTTTTTCTATGACCTGGGTATTGCCACTTATTATACAGCAAGAACGATGTTCTCTACTAGCCTACTGGCAGCATCATTATCTTATTCTCGAAGTCAAACCCTTCATTGCTGACCTTGTATGCTTCTGATATATATATATATATATATATAATATCAAAACGTCTGCCAAACGCCTTACAACATGCATAGACGTTGCGTACAAGACCGGTTTGTAATATGCGTCACGCGTCATTTGTGGCATTAAAAATCAGCTATCGTCAGTCGTAAATCGCAAGTGGCCAAGCTAGAAACTTGAAGATATGCCTGTAAACATAATGCTGTGGCCAAGCTACAATCAAACAAAGTCAAGGATACGATGAAGGCTTGAAGGGTCTAAAAGTATCAGAGAAAATAATTTCGCTATACTGAAAATAATTATGAGAACTATATTATAAGAACTTTATACAAGAAAAAAGCAAACCGTGTACTACTATGCTCTGGACAATCAGAGAGCTGTTTCTTGAAGCACAATACCAGAAGCGTTGTCAAAAATTTTCATGTTTAACTTCTCTGACTCACCATCCAAAACACTGCACGTTCCACCGACAAGCGGCTGATTATAACCATGACAACTATCTCCAATTTTTTTTAAAGACACCATTGTTTCTTGTCTAGCTCGTTTTTTTTCTTCTTTTTTTTTGAACAGTAACTTTAGAATACCTTTTGCAGGGGAGAGTGCGACGTCGTGATGTCAAAGGGAAGGGATAAAATTTCAAGGCGGCGTATGATAACACCATATTGCTCGGCTCCGAAAGCGAAATTTATTGCCACCCGTAGATGGTTCACTGACAAGCATTTCGGGTATGTAATATCAAGTACGCACACGTTAAGATGCGTAAACTCTATTTAATATGCTTGCAAGACAGCGAATATAAATGACCCAAGTACCCCAGGTAATTTTATCAGTCCGGAGAGATAGCAATAACTGAGTATCAGAATTGAAAAGTAAAAGTCTACTATAAAGAGGCGTAAAAAGTGGCCCATGTTAAGGCGACATGCAAATTCACGTTGTGGGATTATCTAGGATGGTCGTTCGCTGGCTATTCGCATTTGTATAACAAACTCGCTTAAATTTCACGAAGGCAATGTTATCAGGAGCTCGCGGAGGAGGTCGCAAATATTCTTCTTTCAGGATTCAGATTTTTGTTGTTTAATTAAAAAAATAAAGCGTCTGAATCTGAAAAAAAAAGAAAAGATTGACATCGATTGAGATGCCACAGTATTGCTAAATCACCCATCGCTTACCCAGAGCTGTATACACATAGTTCACTCGATATTAAGGAAAAACGATTTATACGAAGTTCTTTCCATTCTGTTCAAATTTTCTTCCACCTTTTTCTAGAAACTGCTAGGGCTTTTCTAAGACAACGTCCGGACTTTATCGACATGCGCACGTATACGTTCATATTCAAGTTCGTGCCAGAATAAAAATATCTGGAGCTTCTATCCTCTTTGCGATGACAGCAACACGCTGATTGCGTTGTTCTATATTGTACCCGCTGTTGGGCCAGTTGATGTAGGTTTCATAAATTTTAGCGGCAAGTTCATGTCTGTTTTGTGAATATAGTAAATGTAGCGCCGAAATCACGACTGCGCAGGAACATACAGACAGAACTAGCGCTCGCATAATCAGAGCCCTTGCTGTTTATTTGTGCTGTTTATTGTCTGTATGACTACACGTAGAACTGTTGCGCGCAATAAAATACTGATATGAATTGCCTAATTATTTTAGACATAAACTGGTTCGGGAATAAGCAAACCGACATATAGAACCAGTCGAACTCTTTACACCATTCTAAAGGACCTCATACTTTCTTTCTTCTGTTCTTTTTTTTGCAGAGCGTTGTAGGATTATAAACTTTTGTGAGAAAGCTTTCATTTCAATGTACTAAATTAATAACAAATTGCTGACATCAAAAGTGCTAGCTATATGCGTCAATTTCGTGGCGAATTCCACGCATTCAGGTTACAAGAAATGTCATGAGCTGGATGAACGCAAAAATGCAATTGACCAAGCGAAGGAAACGTCTTAGAACACCGCGTGAACATGAATGATCAAAGCGCGAATAATTGAGCGTTGATTCGCCTTTCGTCACAGCCTGCATAATGAGAGCCACCATTTATGTAACCCCTCTATAGATTCAAAGTCATCGTTACAGCCCCCAGGAACGGCACTCGCACGACCACGTGACCGATCGCGTGCTTCACGCGTTTTTTTTTTCTACAACTATATTCACGCACGCAGCGCGGGCCGCCTTTGAATAACGAGGCTCATCCCGACGTCAGGGGGCGCAGTTGTGTACACAGGCACTCACACCTTCTTGCGAGTCAGATCCGCCATGCGGTGCGAAAACACGTGTATTCTTTACCTCAGTCAACTCATTGACAACCGTTGCTGTATGTATACAGCAGCAGGCAGCAGTAACGGCAAGAGCTGTGTGTGTGTGTATACGTATACCCGCGTGGGCAGCAAGGGTCGGCGCGGGCGGCGCGAAGAGGACAAGCCGCCAGAGGTCTCTTTTATGGGCAACCATAAAAGAGGCTACCCGTCGATAATAAATTTGAGCGGCGAATTTTACGACCGCCGGAGATCGCCACCTAATTGAAAGATTACGGCGTGTTTACGGCTTCTCCCTTTTTTATTCTTTTCGCGAGGTGTTCGCCACACTCTCCGCCTCACTTTGTCGTGTGCTACGTTGCTCTCCCCCACGACCTCCTCGCCCCCGTACTCCACACACCCGTCACCTCCGTTATAATTTTGCTCTTACCATGCACCTTAGCGTCCCCTTTCTGTGCGTAAAGCGGCTTTCGCGCCTTTCTCTCTCCCGCGATGCTTCTTCTTTTACGCCGGCACATGGCCGCTTTCACTCTTTCTCCCTTCTTAACCCAGACCCGCTGTGTATAATAAGCTTAAGAAAGTAGAGCGCGTGTATTCAGTCGTGCATATCTTGCGGTGCGCGCGCAAATTATCGCGTGTTTCTTTTCTCGTTCAGCTTTCATTCACCTCGAGACAAGCCATAACTATCCACTGTCCCTATGTTTTCTTCGTAGATTCCGTTATTCGCGTTCTCGCTCGATTCGCAATACCATCCGATGACTGAAAGGTTCTTTCTGGGCGTTGTCCGCCCTCGCATTTAGAAATTGTTTCGACGATCCATATGCTTTATAGCTGTGCGCTACACAACATTTAGGACATTTCTTTGTTTCCTTCAATGCTTTCCCTTCGTCATTGGTTGCGCTGTTGCCACTCTGAGGAGCATCCAAGCTATCCGCACTTATAGTAAAGGCACATGCCAGTCGTAATTATTAACAGGTTGAAGCATCGCTCGTAATCTTAATCAAGATGTTATAGTCGTAGTCGTAGGTTACAGTCGAAAGTTTCTTTGCCAAAAACATATTGATGTCATAGACGTATAAAAACGTATAGAGAGTACGAACTTTCAGATGTTTATTTATAAACAGGATATTTTTACAACTTTACATTAACTCGGCAAATGATCTGAGAAGTTCTTACTTGCTTGTTTAGTTATACGTCAGATACTTCGAGTACTGGCGCAACCTTCTCGCGTCACGCATTCACAAACTGCATTAAATATACCTCATAGTTATGATAACATCTCACAGCTCACCCTCACAATACACGTGATTATTCCCACTAAAATACCTCAGCAATGAATTAGTATTCTTTAGCTGCGATAACGTAGAGAATATGTTATAATAATATATTTGTTTGTACGCTTCACCCATGGTCCTATTTGTGCTATAGCATTGTATTTGTCACAGAGATTATAACAAGTGAAAACAGCGTCGTGAAAGAAGTTTTCCGATAAGGCGGACCCTATAGCTTATTTGTAAGTGACACGTATAATGCACTTGAAGCTACGCCTGCATAAGTAGTGCTAGCGCACTGAACTTGCTACACATGTCCATAAGCGATTTCCACTTCACTGATTCACAACACGGTGAGCCGCTTGATAGACACGTTGCATTACCGGTTTCCTACGGTTCATTAAAAACTTTTCTCGCCCAACAAATGTGGGCCCATCCCCAAGTTTGGAAGGTCACAGCCGTCAAACCGTATCGAAACCAACCTTCACCGTGCAGCGCTGGCCCCGTAAATAAATTCACGCTTTCAGGTAATTTATGTGGCGGTCATAAATTATGCGCTTTTTCAGGGGCGCAGTCGGCATAGTAAGAAGGGCCCATTGCACATCGCGCTCAAACCGGTCGGGGCTGTACGTATAAGTTATAGTTAGCCACTGCAATGAGCAATGGTAAGTTAGGTTCAAAAGTAATAGCTTTTGTTTAAAGAACGTGACATGTGGAAGCTACAGCGTAGCTCGCGCAAGAAGCTCACAAGTCGCGGCTGCGTACTCCGCACTTTGTTAAACCGCCCAGAGTGTGTCTTGAGTTGTGTGACCGGAATAAGCAGATTGTAGGTGCACTTATTCTTATGCGGCGGCGTGTTGCGCGAGGGCGTATTTTTCAGTGCATTATGGGAGACGCCGGATTCTGGCTCAACTTCAGCGATGGTTCCGTAGTGGCAGTATACAAAGCGATGGCGTTTAAAAAGATCGTTTCGCAGAAATTATGCTCTCGGCGTATGCTTCGTTGGCTGTGAGCGATTAATCAGCATTGTCCGTGATTGAAAAATTGATAGAGACGCAGATGAAATAAATAATAAAAATCTTTGGTATGATGGAGAATTGAGCCCAGGCTTCTACAAGCAGGTATTCTAACGCGGAGCCACTCTATTGCTTGAGACCACTTAGAAAAAAAATACTGTATAAATATCTTCTTGTAATAGAATTAGGAATACGGGGTTCAACGTGTGAAAATCATCATATGATTATGAGGGATGCGACAGTAGAGGAGCCCGAAAATTTCCAGCATACTTAGTGTTCTTTAACGTTCTCTGCCATCGCACAGTACGCAGGCCTCTAGCCATGAAATGTGGCGACTGCAGTCGCCTTAACGCATGTATTGCGTGACAGAAGCGTTGAAGCACGCAGGACGTCAGAACGCGTAAATTGAGCAACAAGCGGGTGTCTTCAAAAGACCACCCATTACAAATCGCTTAGATCTATTTAAACATCAATATCAGCAAAAACAACGACGAGCAGCTGCGTATATAGCTTGGCGGGTTGCCACATATCAGTACGGAAGTGTATTGGCCCTTCGCTAATTCACAAAAATGAATATTTATGGCGTTGTGGTACCTGCAGTATAGGCACTGTAGGTTAGTTTAATACGGGATATGTTACACGCGCATGCGTTCGTTTCCTCGTGACACGATAGAGGCGTCCTCCGGGCACCGAAGCTAAAGGCCAGTAATTGAGGAGCCGATGCATAAGTGGGGTCCGATTACGCTATATCGCTTTGTACTGTTGAAAGTGAATCCCAAGCGTCTTTTCAACTTTTTTTTGTAGTATACAAGGCAACTCTAAACTTTTAGAGAACAGGATGATGCGTGTAAAGAAGCAGCAGAAAAATCGGTGTACACAATTTGAAGCAAAGAGAAACCCGAACGAAACAATATTTTAAATACTACTAACCGTTGCTGTCTACAGATGTTTACCTTTGAATTGATGACTCTTTAGGCCGTTTAGTTGGGTTGTGGTCGGCTTTTAACGCTTGTCGTTAACGTTCTTGTTTCAATAATTGATGAAAAAAAATCTCCCGACTGAGAAATAAAATGTTTTGCGGTGATTAATATTCTCGATCTGCTCGATTGTGGGGAAGCTTATTCAAGAATAAACTTAGCAATCTTATTTTATGTTCCCTACAGTTCATGTCAACATTTAGCTCTGCGTGGGTGTAACAGAACAGATCCTCTCAGAATTTAGTAATAACTTGCACAGTTCATTGTACGAATAAGTCTGAAGTTATCATTGAAAACTTGAATGTCCATCCGGGCCATGTGATAACACAGTTTTTAACCTCGATTTAGGACACTTCGCACCTGCTCTTCGGAGCATTATGCAAGGTCAATATTGCATCGAACTTAGCCCTCGGAAAGAATAAAAGAGTGAACTCCCAAGAAAAATCAACACTCAATGTTTCGTCGTGCACGCCGTTATAACTATACACTTGCGCAAACTCTTTCCTGCCTCGAACAATAGATCAGAATGAGCTGCCATTCATCAGTTATGACGTACACCTAGGCTGAAACCTACGAAATATGCATGATGACGTTCATTCAAACCTGCATATTTGTCTGCTGATGCACGCACAATGCGATGTTTGTATTCTTCCCGTTTTTTTCTCCTTGTTATCAGACTTGGCTTATGTTATGTATCCTGCAGAAAATTTGATGTATCTCTTGAATTAAAGATTATGAAATCAAAATTTCTGAAATTTGATGAAAATATTTTAAGTATTTCTGGTGCTCAAATATGAGTGTGCATGTTTTTTTTTTCTCATTTACATTTTATTTACGTAAAATGTTGCTGTAATGCACAGTTTATATATTGTAGCCGTATACTTTTCAAAACATCACCTTACTTGGATTTGGAGCTCATACTTTCTTGGTTTAATTAACCTTCGCACACCAATTTGGTATTCGCGATGCCATAAAACTGCCTCATCGTCTATAATATCGTGAATGAAAATAAAAATATATAAGTGCCTACTACAATGGCCGTGAAGATCTTTGCTGTAAGACTGTTGCTGTGATGAGCAGGGAAGCAGTGATCCCACTTAATATTGTATCGAGCACACCGAATATTTTTGTGTACGTTCACCCACTGCATTGGTGCATCTGAATGATTCCAGTCGGCTTACAAGGGGGTACCGGTTTCAGGAAGATAGAAAAGCCAACGTAAAAATTGCTATACATGGATGCTCGCATGCAAAACTTGTGTGTAACATATTTCCTTCTACCGATAAGGGAAAATGATTTTCAAACTCTGTAGTGAGTCAAATGCATTCTCAGCCCAGCTTATTCGCCGTAGAACAACATCCCTGCCGTACTATCTTTCTCGGTAATTTTTCTTCAATTCAGTGCTTAAAATAACACCCGTGCTCAAGGGAGCTCGCGCTTGTATACGATCTTCCCCCTTTGCCCAAACGAACAGATGGCTTGCTTAGTATACATTGTATGTACGTAAACTGCAACACATTTTGACTGGTTGAAGGTATAGCAAGGAAAACAAGAGAAAGAGGAAAGACGGGGATGTTTGCTATAGTTTCTGCATAACCGGTATACCTTACCCTGCACATTGATGGAAAGGATTGGTGACATTGAGAGAAGAGCGAAATAGAGGGAAAAAGAGGAAGAGGATGCAAACAAGCACACAGACACACGCACGCGCACGCACGCACACTCACGCACAGAAAGAGAGAAGGAGGGAAAGAGAGAGTTAACGTTACAAAGCAAAGCTATACAGAGTGGGTACCCTGCTGCTTGACACCACTCTTATACGCATAGCCTGCACCATCTGCGACAGCTATGTCTATGTATATTTGAAACGTCGCGCTTGCATAGACATCAAGCTACAACACGTCAAAATGCAATTGTAACAGCAGCTTTGTTCAATTATTCCTTTTCCTCGCAGATTCGTTACTTATCGTTCACGTGCAAAAATGAAAATATACAGCAATAATATGAGATATAAAAAAGTACAGTGCACATTGTTTTATTTCATTATTGTGTCTCTGTTTCTGGAAATTATACCGAAGTGTACGAGTGGTATGGAAAGGTAGTGGGACCTCGCTAGACACTCACACTGTTAGACGATTCATTTTACATGCTTCACAACAAAGTATCTGCACTGTATGGTCCAGTTTAGAATGTGTGCTACCTAAAATATCTGGGCATATTCACCTACCAATCATTGAAATTGTTGCAACCGTTGACGTATGTGGTGCATAAGATGGTGCTTACAAGTTAATTACGCCAGTAACTTCGCCCGTATGATGACTAAACTGCGTCTAACAGTTATTTCGTAATACGGTGGAACACTTTAAAATATTTTTAGATATACTAAACTGTGGCACAAAATGCATTTCTCGAAAGAAGGTGCAGAAGAGAAAAAAAAGTGAACTTTCACTTTCTTCTTTACTGCCCCTTCTTATACGAAGGATATTTTTTGCCACGGTCAAGTATATTTACGCAATGAAAGCCACGCGCCCAAAATCAGTCGTTTTCGAATATCTTGATAATAACACTTTAAATATAATAACAATTTATAGTTTACTGTCTAATATGCTACGTCAGAAAATTTGCCAGGACACACAAGTCTTGCCTTACACGGTAATAATTTCTCGGCAGAGCATCTGCATAACATTTCAGGTGCTTACATTACTGGCCATAGCAGCCATCAACTGGTGCTATAATCTTCACACCGGATAGTTTCTTAACGTGATAAACTTACTCACCTGGGCATAAGGAACTGTAAAAGCAAATAAATAGGTAATTGTTCTTATTCCGAGGTGTAAAAAATCTTATTCGTATGAAGTTCCGACGTTTAAACATGTCATTTTAAGTGTGGATTCGAGTGTCAGTTTTCAGACGAAAGGAGCCATTTGTAAGTCACTACTTCGGTAAAATAGAGGCTGGTTAAAGTACAGTTTTCGTGATAGGGCCTCCCATTTATTATTACATCGCAACACCCGATTACTTCATTAAGTTTATCTCAATGGTACTTTGGGTTTGGGGTACAATAAAACTTGAAAGAAATATTGGTGTTGACCAGACTTAGGTCATCTTTGCAGTATTTTTATAAACTAATTGGCATATTAAGTACGGTTTGCCTACAGTATAATATCGTTTTGAGCAAAGCGACCATAAATTTTTGTTGAAGGAATCCGAAAAACGACCCCAACATTATTATTCAGCGAAGTTTTGTTCGAATTTTATTTGACAGTTTTTTCTCTTTCTTTATATATCCTTACTTCCCTGTCTCTTCTTTAAAAACGCTCATATCTGTAAATACCGTCCCTTATTATAGTCGAAGACATCTTGACGGATAAATGCAGAGTAAAGCTAGAACATTGTCTGAAATGTATTTAACATATGGTTTCACTTTTTGGATTGGTACATTTTGAGCTTCAGGAGCATTAACCATATGCACCAGCAATCTGTATGAAAAACAGTTTTGTCAAGGCTTGCTACGACAATATAGAAAGATAATCCCGCTCCCCCAACAGAGCTACCTCCATGCAATCACTCGATTTTGATAACAGTGAAAACTAAGTTGTAGTGCACCTCATAAAAATAACTCTATAAGTACGAGCTCGTGCAGTCATCTGTTTTTATCTAAATTACTACTTTTAGTATTTCAAACTTATCTTCTAAATAGCATCATCACTTTCTATTGCTTGAGTTGGATGCCATTTCAAGTGCCACAAGAATATCCATCCTTAAAATGTTCGAGAAATCGCTTCTTTTGGAACATGCCGCAGGTTTTACACTCTTTAAATTAGTGATACGGCTGACGCACGAGATCGATGCGAATATTTCACAGCTCGTATTCACAAAAACATTTCGCACCAGAATGGTGCATGTTAAAAAAAACCAACCAATCATGATAGATAGCACTGCGTGATCGTATAGATAACGAAGTGCAAACGGCCTTTACAAACGGAAAGTTTCGTTAATTTGGTCCTTCTTTCCGAAGATGGAAGAAAAACGGGCAGCTTAATCACTTAGTAAATTTCCAGTGATTTGCTAAGAATGGTTTGCCGCCGGTCAACCGTTGTAATACCTCGATTTAGTAGCCCACGGTATTTTTTGAAATAACATCACACTTAAAGACGTTTAAGACGCCGTGTTATGTCAACGTGCCACACTTTTCACCTTCGAAGGACACAACCTGTTTACAAATCAATGGTGTCAAAATGTCCCGTTGTTCCTTTGCTGTCAGTCTTACTTGAATGCCTCAGCATAAAAGGTGCCTTTCCTCCTTCCTTTCAAACCGCTTATTTGTCGTCCGCTGTGCTTGTGAGAGGTATATTATGCACTGTGTGTAATGATGATGCAATAACAACAGCAGTTTGATCTTTCTTTTTGCTTAGAAATCGAGGCAGTGGTGAATTCGATGTTCATTTAAAGTATTGTTGTTCTACTCTATTTGCCACTTTCACTTTTCAAGCAGTCTTAGTGGACGCATAATATGCGTTGGTCTGCTAGCATTGCAGCTCCTACTTGCATCGTTCAACTGAAACTAGGTGGTGCTCGGGAAGAAATACTTACATGTAGATGTGAGCTTTAGTTTGGCAGTCTCAGGGTGCAGATGCATGATTGTGTGCGGTTCGATCAGAATTTACTTAGGTCGATTTACTTGTGTTTTTATGCGCATAATTCTTCGCCATCAGCACCCTGAATTTTTTTTCATCTTAGTGCATTACTAAACTGAATCAAGAACCTCATTAGCAACGCTATCACTTGAGATATTTTATACATAGGCTGAGAAAAGCACTATTCATAAATTACGGGTAATTCTTTTTATTCGGATGTTTTCCCGTAGGTATACAACACGGTTAAAGATACACTGATCTGTACTTCATTTTTCGATGCACTGTTGCAGCTTCGGAAGTTACGGTTGCCTTACTTACAGAAAGTTACTTACAGAAAGGAAGTATCTTGTGGGTGAATGTTATCGGCGATAAGCACTTGGTTGTGGCTTAATAGAATATTACAATGACTCAAACTTTAACAAAACAAGTCGCATCTGCAAAACCGATGTTGCACACAAGGGCCCTTTGCTTGGTCATTGAAATATAGTATTTCTTTCTGTTGTTGTTTTTTCCCAACGTTATGTACAGCGGTCCTAAAATGGTAGTTTGCTGTACAACGTGATAATAATACGTGTTTATTTTTTATTTGGTGTTTTTTAAAGAACGTTTGATGCCTATGTGTGGCTCTGGCCACTCATATTTCGTAATATATGACGTCATCAGATAATGGAGAATCGCAAAAGCAGTACAAATAGACACATGGATGAGTAGGCGTGTGGTGGCTATATACTTGGGCTGTTTTCGGTCGCATTCTAAAAGTAGGCCTGATATACCTTCGTTGTGCGCAAAACGTTCCAGAAAAAGGTCAGATAGAACAGAGTGCTCTGTCTTATCTGACTTCTTTTCTGAAACATTCTGTGCACAAAGACAGAATGTTCCTTTAGAACATGGATGAACACTCACTCCGTATTCTCCGTATTCAGCACAAAAATAATGACCACTCAACAGCAAAATTTACAGATACAAATATTCACACGAACTCCATGTCCACTTATTTGCACAGCGCAAGATTACGAGTAGTTACGACGCAACTACAAAACAAGATACTAGGACAGAGAGAGCGCTCTTTCTGTTCTTTTCTCTTATTCTGTATGTTGATTCCTAATCACCAACTACCCCAAGCATCTGTATTATCAAGTTCCATGTCCACACATCAAATAAAGGTTCGCAAAATTGTCACAGCATATCATTAGACACTTGTAAACTATTTGTCCGTTGCTGCACTCTAACTGCAACCGTCATGTTTGAAGAAACTGATGCTCCATGCACAAGCAGAAAAATACAAGCAAAAGCTTCCTACTCAGAATAAGAAACGCTAAAGCTGATACACGCTCATTTGAAGCAGCTAAAGGAAAAATACCCGACTTCTTTTATACCGCTAGAAAATGTTTTGCTTCTCTAAAAAAAAAAAAAGCTTTAGTACAATCTACAAAAGTAGACCGTCACCATCAATAGCAAAAACTTGGAGCCCATGGCCACGAAAGAAGTTTTCAAAGCGTTGCGTCGCACACATGAGTTAAAATTTGGGGAAATAAGGAATAACTTAAGGATACTAAATCTAATTAAAATGTTGATTTGATTGAATTGTGGGGTTTAACGTCCCAAAACCACTATATGATTATGAGAGACACCGTAGTGGAGGGTTCCGGAAATTTAGACCACCTGGGGTTCTTTAACGTGCACCGAAAGCTGAGTACACGGGCCTACAACATTTCCTCCTCCATCGGAAATAATTAAAATGTTGATCGTATATGTATTATTAACTTGTTTTCTTAGACACAAATTTTTCTTTGTGTGAGAGTATGCGCACAGTCAGTGAAGAGGGGGGGGAGGGGGCATGAAAAGCGTGAATGCGAGTTGATAATAAATAATTCGTTTGCCAAAAAGTACTATTTCTGGATAACTGTACAATTTTAGATATTACCTTAGCTCTTACGGGTATGACTGTGTGTACGGCACTTTTCCAAAAAGATACTCGCAGAATATCTAGAATTCTGTGCAAATTATTCGCTGATGGTTTACGGCACTATGAACAGTAAAAGCGTAGTTGCACCGTACTCGACAATTATAATATAAACTCTCCTATTACATTATATAGAGGTGTTTCAGAGCCATGCAGGTCATGCTTTTTTTCTTTGCGAATTATCACGTATCCAACACTTGAAGCACTAAACTGGGCGGGCGATCAAACTGGCTAACACGACCAATACTAATTGCTGTGTCATTGCAGTACTTCCTACACGAAGTCAAGATTTGTAAAAGTGAAAAAAAAAAATGTTCAAATTAATGACTGTTCAATGTCGCAGACGGTGTTTGAACAGTCATAACATGGTGTGATTTCTGACTACCATATACCGCCTGTAACTGAAAAAGAAAGGGGAATCGTAATTTTCTTGTCAAGGGTGACGCAGTCGAGTGACATTAAAACATTTTATGAATGGCGTCAATAATTATACTCAAAAGTTGACGTGCGTGCTCTGCAAGTAAAGCTATCATATTTATCCGCCGTTATGAAAGCTCCATCTTATATTGTCGTAAGGATGAGGACGGTACAGTCATAACAAGTATTTGAGAGCAATCAGTGTTCAAGTAATCTCTTAAGGAGCGTGGCACATTTCTAAATGCAGTTAACGAGAGGATGCTTTCTCCGTAAGGGCTGGCTACTCGTACAACACTCTAGTTTCCATCGTAATGTTTTTTTAAATGAAATTCTGAGAATGACACAAAGGTAAACATCGACACATCGTAAGCAATAATTCTTACACCAAACGACTCTAGACTTTCTTGCCTCTTCGCTTTTATGTATACTGCATTTCAGGTGGGCGTATTTCGTTGTGTCGACCCGTAACAGCCCTTCAGTATTGCCTCAGTGACTGTAAAGGTGGTGTTTAATTGCGCCCTGCATTTTTAAAGGTGCAACACTTCTTCTTGCCCATCCTCTAGCTCGTTTTTAGGCTCGCTTGAGCAGTCGTGTGTAACATCGTGGTCTCACTTTTTGCGTGACAACCGCGAGCACCAGCGTCCGTGCATATGCGCGCGTACGAAAGTGACAACAGCTGGCTCGCTATCTCTCTTCGCAACATCCTGGGCGAGGAGGATGCGATGAAACGAACGCAGCATCGCCTGAAAGAGAGCAAGAGAGAGAGGGGGGAACTGGAAAGAGCGATCGACGGACTGGCGCGGCTGAAAGAGAGTCGTTTCGGCCGGTGCGCCGGGGTTTCGAACTTCTGCATGCGGCTGGCAACTCTCTGCCGACGACGGATATAAATTTATCCGGATAATTACAACCATTCCTTATTTAGCCCTGTGAGAATTTCTCGAGTGTCAAGGCGCGAGCCAGGTCTGTTATAAGTATGCTTTTTTTTCAGCAATCATTTAATTTTTTGAAGAAGCAAGTAAATAGAGCAAAGCGCGCGCGCCAAGAAGGAGCGGGGAAAGAGAAATGGCGAGCTTCTGGGGCCGGTTCGGTTCCGTCGAGATTGACAGTACTCTTCGTCGAGAGGCAATGCGACCGTTCTCCCGAAGAGCTTTGGGCGCGTTTTAAATCCTATACCACTGTGCCGCGTGTGTTACGACCGTGTCTGGATAATATTACCCCAACGCGGTAAGTGAGACCGATTTACGTTTCGATCTCGCTACCGCCGGCATCTCTACGGTCCGCAAGGCTGGTATCGGTATGCGCCGATGTCGGCCGTAAACGTAAACTAGAGCGATTTTAACTCGGTGGCCGATTGGTTGTCTGTCGGACTTGTGTTAAATAAAATTTTCTACGGCATTTATCTTAATTGGGTTGCCCAAAACAAAAATATAACATCTTCATTCTAAAAAAAAAGCAACTGTTGGTGTTCGTTAAGTACATTTCGATGATTGATGCATTTGCAATATTTCTTATTTGCCGTCGAGTTACCCCTCTTTAGCAAGGAACGGGTCCTGAAAATGTTTTCGCGGGGTAGATTTTTTTTTTACAGCGATTCTTTTCTCTGATGGAAACGTGATCACATTTTGAGGTTTGTGGATCACTAGAAACCTTGAAATGTACCGCGTAAAAAATCGCAGAAAGCATCTTGAAGAAAAATAAATGTTCAATAAAAAGGAATCCAAGTTTTATTAAAGTTAAGGGCGCTTGGTCGACGCTTCGACCAAAAGGTATCTATTCTTGAAAATAGGAAAAGAATGCTGTGGTTAATTCTCCCGCTGTTATTAACGAAAAAAACATTTCAGTGAGTGGGCCCTTTCGGCGATTTCTAATTATTTCACCCATTGCTTTTCATTAGATAAACAGCCATCCCGAAACCGATTTTTAAAGGAACTGTTTACATGCGCACAGGTCAGGTGTAGGACGCAAACCTCGTTTTTTTTTTTCAACTTGAATATATCGAAGCAGGTGTTGAAAACAGAACTCAGCCGTTCAGTTCGCTACTATTTAGCGTGACGCGTTGCGTTAACGACATTAATTAGACATTTGCTCGCATTTGACATATTTCCCATGTGTTTAATTAAAAAATGAGTGCTACGAGTAAGGTGCGTCGAAATATTATGCTCGTTCAGCGTAACGCTTTGTAATAGCGTAATTAGTAAACATTGCTCGTGTACCCTTTAGAAACAGGACCTTGTAGCATCGCTACGGATGTAAACGATAAATCTCGGACACCGCAGAACAACAGCGATATTTTGATTGTCTTAGTGTAATGATATTTGACCAGCGGTGCGCAAAATCCTGCAAATTCTTGCCGGCTTTCGCAGACCGTTGTTTTAAGAGATTTGTTGAGTGACCGCAATTTTTTTTCATTAATGTTTCATTACTTTATCAGACGCTCCGCTCATGAGACAATTGCATTAAAATGATTCTCGCAACAGTGTCATATTCGGCTAAGTGTAATGTGTTCAGGATACGCAATGTAGTTAAGTACAACTATCAGCTCATCCTTTTTGATTACGTGTGATGTTTCTGATTGCGTATTTTAAGAGCATAACCTGTGTTTACTTTGATTATTCGTAACCTCCTTTCTTTCTTAAAATTATGAGTTACATTGTGAAGTACCCTTCTGCGTCGGAGAGGAGACATTTTCTTTCTAATGTTTCATGGCTCGCAATATTGTTCACGCAATAAGCATTTGCTCATGACGTACGGACTAATTATTGGTATGCCCGCAGTCGACCCTGTTTGTAACATGTACCTTACTTATATACGAGGCTAATTTTTTATGCCCCCTCAAGGAAACACCGCCAATAAATTTGAATATTCCACACTTCTTGACTCGTTAATAACGTTCACATCGACTACATCGTGGCGACTGACCAGAAGAAATTAAAAGCTGTTCGAAATTCAAATCATTTAAGAAAACCATCACGAGGGCACATGCGTATTGCCAATTACCGGTTGTATATAGACACTTCTCTATGGGATGCACGAATTATGGTCATGGGCGTTTGCGATTTTGTGACATGTGAACCAGGTGTTTAGTGATCCAAATCGAGGTAATGGAATGATACGGAAGGTTGTTTTCAATAGTTTTTTTGGAAGGTATTCTAATGTTGTTCTGGAAATATGAAAATCAGTGGAAACAAGTTTTGCAGCCATATCGTTTTAATATCCCAAATAATGTTCGCGGCTGGGGTTTATTATCAGGAAAAACCACAACACATAATTAGGAACAGGGAAGTGAACGCGCACCAGTGTGTGAGGACGTATTTTTAAAAATGAAGCACAAGGAAATACGAAACACAAGGAAATACGAAACGAAAAAGAAAACTGTAAACACTATCGCCAGTTTGGGCATCGTCACATACATGTGCGATGCTAACGTCTATAACTGAAGAGGTATGTCAATAGAGTGAATTGGTTATTTGTAACAGATACCAGATGTATGTCTGAAATGCTGGTACGACATCGCACTGTTGATTGCGTTCCTTAGCGGAAAGTGCTTTCGCGTTAAATGGGGTGCTTCGGTACATCTACGCATGCGTGAACAAAGTCGTGTGTATATGATAGGGAAGTTCTCCACAAAAATGCGATTATGCGCAGGTTCACATGTTTTTACATAGTAGTGGTGTCAACAGCTTGACTAAAATATCGAGGATTAACTTCAAGCGTGCTCAGAGAATGCCACACATAAGGCTGCGGGCATTCCATGCTCATAATACTTGTGTTGTAGAAGACCATTGAAATTATACTTTTAAAAATGCATTTTATATCGTAGCGCGTAAGTATTTGGATTATTGTGTACCTTGACAAGATTAATTATTTTGTTTTACACTGAGCCTTGCGCCCTAAAGCCCCATCATTATTCGCCAGCGATGGCGCTACGATCGGGGTTTTCATTTGAAATTTCATACATTGATTTCAATTTTGTGCCACGCTCGTTAAGGTCAGCCTCACATTTATTATTTTATTCATTGATTTTTTTTCTATGATGTCACAGAGAGATATCGCGAAGGCTACGATGATACTCTTATGATGCTTCGCACACAACAGTTTCACGAGAACTGCTGCTTGAAAATTCTCACATTTTCGTTTCACGCGGAAAGCTGTCTATTTGCGAAAAATAAAAGCAAGGGTACATTACCCAAAGGAAACTTAACAGAATTGCCGCGTCTGCATATGTGACGTTGATCAGACCTATATGGACCTACATCAACAGTTCCCCTTTTTTGTTTTTCTATATGTCACACACACCTGAAAACGACGCTGCATTGGAGCTTAATTGCATATAAAGCGACGTTAAGTGAGGGTTCGTACATTTCGGCTGTAGTTACCCCTGCGCAGCAAAATACTATTTTGCACTGGAACTAAAAAAATGCATTCCGAGATTAACGCGGCTTTCTTCTTGACAAAATACACAGTAACAATGCGTTAAATTTTTTTTTCAGAATTGAAATTCCTGCTGTTTTGCGTAGTAATATTCGTCGTGTCAAGAATAAGCATTTGTTGTGTTAGCACTGTTCAGTATGGGATGGTTATTTGCGTTGGTGTGGGGGAATGTTGTATCAATTTTTTTTAATCTGAGTCTCTTGCTGCGTCGCAAAATTACTTTAACATGCGCATACGGTGCCTTTTTGTTGATTTCATTGTGTGATGCATGAAGGGTAACATCTAAGCACTCATTTTATTATTCACAGGTAAGTGCTACGTCTAGATCATGAACGCACAAAAACTCAGATTTCTTTGTGTATAAAAACTGGAAAAGAAAAGGAAAATTAAAAAGAAATACT
>WOVY01012136.1:0-80584 GCA_013436015.1 Rhipicephalus annulatus | reverse complement strand
CGTCCCGCGTGCCCTCTCGAACTACACAGCCCGCTGATGAAAGGCGGGAGGGGGCGGCAGCCTAAGGCAGAATCGTGTTTTCCCGCGGCCAGCCATTTATCAGGGACATGATTCGTCACTTGGTAGCAGCAGCGCGAGGCTGCGGCTGCCGCCGGCGAACAGGGTTTCCGGCGCTGAGGATGAAGTTTGTTGGCCCTACGCCCATCCAAGTGGCGAGCTCGCGCACCTAATTACTTCTCTCCGGGGCCTATTTATGTCAGCGCGGACGCGCCCGCACTTCTGCTACTGCAGCCGCGGACCGCGACCGAGTCCCTTTCGCCTTCCTATTTCCCAGAGTTTCTTTGCTGAGCCACGAGGGCACTGGCTTCTTCGACTGCGTCATGTTTGGTGGCGCGTGTGACTTTTAGCTTGGCACCCGAAGCTTGGCAGTGCGTGTCACAACTGTCAACGAGGTGATGTGCTTCGGCGTTGACGCTTTGTGACCGAGAGAAAGAGGGAGAGCGCGTCAGAAACGTGAGCGTCGCAGATACACCGCAGGTTCACACGCGCAAACGTTAGCGGCGCTCAGCCTGCATGTCAGCTGTGCCCACGCGTCCGTTGGTTGTCTCCTTTGGTCGCCGACTTCCCCCTTTGTGCGCTGCTAGTGCCGGCATTGTTTTGAGACGACGTTCTCGTAAACAATTGACTATGGGGTTCCCGCGCAACTCCGAAGACAAATGACGTGTATCAGAGTATGTGTCGAACTTGGGGTAGTCGACTGCATAATGCCTTTCGTTTTCATCTATGGACATCCCTTACCATGTCAATGCCTGAACGCCGCTCGCCGTCCAGTAAAATAAGACCTTAGTATTCAGTTTATTGCTGGGCTTGGAGAACATGTCTTGCAAAAGTAAATATAAAAGTGTCAGAATGTCAATTGTGGTTAATACACTATTACATAACTCTTACTGTTCATAAGTTCACTGCTGACGCATGTGGAAATTGAAAACTCGTGGTAAGCAGCGTATCTCGAGCGCGATTATTGGCCATAATTTAATTTCCCATCAATGAAACCTGAACGGTGAAGTGTATACAAGTCACCGTAGCGTGCACAATTCATTGAACACCACTGAACTAAAGATAGATGGCAAAGGAAGAGAGAGAGCAAAAAAGAGGACTGCATTGCGTACTCGATGAACGACGCTTTTCTGCGATCAATATGCCCTGTTCAGCTTTTGCATTGAAGATAACTGAAGCTCAATTGACTAGATAGATATAGTTCTTGTGTCTGCAGCATGCTGACTAGAGAAGGACAAAAGATGTCGCTGTAAGTAAAGTTGGAAGTATATGAGAAGTATATAGCGTACTTAGAGTATAGAGCTGAAATTGAAAAAAAGCTAAGGTAAAGGTGCAAAATTAAGTTCCTGGGCCAGTTTTTTCTCCTTGTTTTATTTTCAGCTGGCTGTAACCACGCAAATGAACGAAAACATGAGTTCATTTCTTTTACGCTTAAGTTATATAGCGCAAAGCTTATTCACTAAGCTTCGTATGGCAGTAACGCCCGCTTACTCGTTTTTCTACGCGTGCGGTATCAGAGAACCGTGCTGCCGAAGTGTTCCTATGTGTTTCGCGGCCGCGCTAAAATTTGATGGTACCCGGTGCGAAGTCTCTAAGCGCCGCGAGTATTTAATTATTTATTTGTTTCTCCTGCTTCAAACACATACATGCACGGTAATGTAACGTTTTCATATACTCCGGCCAATAGAAAGATTGTATGACAGGCTATATTCAGCGCGCTAATTTGAAGGTATTTTCAAATTTTATCATGTAGTCGTTCATCCCAAGAAATTATACATTTAACTTAAGAAGAAGAACAAAAATAATAAGTAGGATTCTGATCAACAGTTTAGACAGAGTACATTTGTTTATACTTCACAGTTGTGCATTTTATAATTCTATGCTACCCATATTTAATAGGAGCACTTTGGCCAACCGCCAATATTGGCTCGAGTGCGAACTACCACATGTTTACGTTCTGCAGGTGTTTAGACAGGAGAAGTGTGGCCAAGAGCTCGGAGGTTGGTTTGGGACTCCTGTTCTATAACAGTTAGTGGATATGTTATGAATCATCTGCTTCAAACACATCTGTGCAAGCAGATGGAACCAGAAGGCTCGGCAACCTGTATAAGTGATTGCAGCATTAATAGTACAATATATATTTCGACAAAATGTATAAAGAAGGGGCATAAACCAGTTCTACGAAAATCCACTCGGTTGTATAAGTTTTGCGAATAGGGCAAAAGAAAGGCGTTTTGTAGTTTTGATCAGACTTCGTACATCACGTAAATGCGCCACCTGCATATCAACGCCAAATCTTGGAACGTTATATTTGCGGCCATTACGGATCACAAAAAAGCGTGTCACAGTTGTGGTCATCACCACTTTTCGTTAACGCTACAGAAAAAGACGTCTCGCATACGTACAGCCTTCAAAGCGTATATGGAAATTGCATGAAATTTCGCTATACGGTATAGAGTATAGCGGGATGAAACAGCAATGACAAGCACATTATTCTCTCATAACATTTTGAGAAATATATAGAGCCATACGTTCAAAAATGTCGCGGGAAATTACGTAGTCTTTATTGATTACAGAAATTATAATATTCGACCACATACAATATAAGACAGACGTTTTAGTTACATTATGTTATGCAATCAGCGTCACTGTGAAGCTTATTCACTAAGAAGTTAAAAGGGCAAGTGCGATACTTTCACTGTTGCATGGCATTCTCGAGTTGTCCTGAAATTCATTCGGTCTCACAGATTCTACAAAGTAGCAATAGCCCCTGCGTGAAATATAGATATTGGTCTTTGTTATCAATTCACTGCAGAGGTAAATTTTCTGTGCTTCACTTTGAGAAGAATACAACAAGTTATTTATCCAAGGCTAATGGTGATGCCTGTTTGAAGCGCTTATCTTCTGTAATGTATTTTCCTCTATAGAATTGAAGTTGAATTTAATTGAACTGTGTGTCGTCTGATGATCGAAACATCGTTCTAATGTATTGTAATAGCTGCCAGCAGTAGAGAAATGTGGAATATCGCACGAGTTGAAGTATATTATGTACAAGCATACATTAACAAGATTCCGAAAAAAAATGCAAGATAGAAATTGTAACCAAGCAAAAAATCAATTATGTTATGTCTTGTTACATTATTAACAGAGGCGTAGGTGGAAAAGTTTTCGAGGGAAGAGGGGGGAGGTCGGATTCTACTTTATGTTTGTCCATGGTTTTTTATGCACTTTACTATATACACGTGCAAAATTTTTTAAAAAATGGGGGGGGGGGAGTCATGAAGTCTCAACACCCCTCGAGTTACGCCAGTGAGTGTAATTATTATGTTTGAATATTAAACCAATTCATTACGTGAACTATATTTTCGGCTGAAGATTTCCGGCTTTTCTCGTAAACATATATACAGCGTGTCAAAAATAGAAAAGACTCGCACAATGCAAGTGTTTCGCGCCAAGTGTGAAGTTAGTTCTATACGCGGTAATGAGTGTTTCAAGAACTTCATTATTACTGGTTTGTTTCTGCACGAACCCTTCCTGTAGTGGCAAGTTTTGCTGAATGACTCTCGCGTGTATATTATGTAAAGTTGTGTCAGGAAGTTGAAGGCGACAGTTGCCCAATGCTTACGTGTATTGCGCATTCACCGCGTATACGACTCTTCAAAACTTACTTAATTATTTGCGTTCATTGTCGTGTGCAAGGTATACTTGTTTTGCACTCGCACACTGTTTTCAGACAAAATTAGCAGTGTTTAGGTTTGCATTGGGGCATATCTGAGTATATACCTTGCTATCTTTTCGAGGACTGAGCCTATCTTTTTTTGATGGTTGGAAACAGTTCATTAATCTAAAACGCTAATTCCGAAAAGTCAGTTTTCGATTAGTTGTTTTCGTTTTGTAAGAAAAAAACAAGCATTGAGGCCTGTTTTCAATTAAGTTAGTTACTGTTTCCTAATTGAACATGCTTAGAGTAGTAAGCGCTTTTAAGAAAAAAAAATATTTTTACCCATGCGTTCTGCTTCAAATAATATAGCACAACGCATGCAACTTGCGCCCTAAAAATAAAAAAAAGGCTGAAGGTTTCTGGACACGCACTTAATAATAAGTATGGGACTTATAGTATTAGTTAAGACGCCGCATTTCCCGTATAGTAACGATGCCGGAGCACGTTGCAAAAATTTTGTTCCTCTTTGCGGCATAACTATACATTCTAGTGTTCATCACGTATAACATTTAAATTTCACTTTATTTCCTTTCTTGCTGTTTCAGCATCTTGTATCTTACGGTGTGGATGTGTAACACTCTTGTCGAATGTCTCCGCTTTAGATATATGTTTAAAAAAAGCATTTAACGCTTCTCATTTCAATCTTTAATATTGAGATAACATTCTAGAAGAAGAGTTTGGGCGTAGGTGGAAAGAGGGGCGACTTTTCTGAAAATCAGAATGATTATCCAGTGTGATTCACTTACGTGCCTTTATGACACGTGCATCTCATGCAACTGCGTGTGATGGTATGTTATATGCTCTCGGTATAATTTATAATGAATTCCTGTTTTGAATCAAAGCTTTCAATGCTCCAGTAGGTGCTAGCCGCGGCGTGCGGCGCAAAAGCCCCCCTGATCTTAATTTTGTACCACAAAGCCAAGACAGTGCTTGAAACTGCTCTGGAAAAAAAAAGACAACACTCAGTCGCCATGTCGGGCAGGGAGTCACGCTGACGCATATATAATACTGCGCAGCAGAAGCGTTGAGTCACACCGGGACATCACACCATTGGAATTGTGGTATCAGTAGGTGTGTAAAATTGCCAGCCTATTCCAACTGCTTTCGGTGTAATTCTTCACTGTCATTAACACCCGCAGCATCAGCAAAGGCATTCGCGTCACTTGGCCTAAGGTAACATGACCAAACACGCCCCTCGTCGCAAAAGGAGATTTAACAAGAGTTCAATAATGGAGTTAAGGAAGGTGAAATGACGTCTTTTATAAACATGACATACGGCGTGACAGCGGCAACCTTTAATTGCGTTATATGTATAAATAATCGATGTTTTTTATACCAATAGCGTGCCCACGTAAATCAAGGTTTTGGCACATATATTCACCGTTGTATTTTGCGCCTTAACTCCCTCGCTTATTGTAACGAAATGTATATAGTGCCTACCATATCAAACACTACGTAATTGCCATGTACTCCAGGACTCGCTTCTTGTGTACGGGAATACCTAGACAAAAACATTATTTTGCTTGTAGGTTGCATGGCAAGCCATGAATACGGACCATTCTCATAGCGCACTAGCCTTCAAGTCTATTGACGCTACCATGCAGATAGAGCAAAACAGTGTGATGCATGGCTCATCATCATCGTACCGGGACTTCGAAAGTCGAGTTATATGGTGCTCTCTCATGCGTTAGAGCCCACCGCTACCCACAGCTACCATCTTCTCCCGAATATCTTTGGTCGAGTAATATTTGCGGTACACGTGGAGTAATGTTGGTTATGTATACAGTGCCTCTGGATGGTCTATTTGAGGTACTTGTATACGCCCAGTTTTTTTTCTTTCTTTTTTCTTTCTTTTTTTTTTTCCAGATATACTGTACGTTACCCACACTACCCTAGTACACACTACCCTAGTACACTACCCTAGTACACTACCCTAGACCGTCCTGCGTTATCAGGACTTGTCTATATATCCAAATCGTGATGTGAAAACGCTTCTTTTGGGAGAGAAATTTCTATAGCTGTGAAGCTTGACCTTGAAGTACTTGAAAGGCTATGCTTGGTAATAAAAAAATACAGGACAAGGAGGAGCATAAGAGCTCGACAAAGGTATAAGCGCACGCGCAGACGAGGATGTCAATTGTGCATGTGCGTAAGAAGGAGCCATATAGCGAATGCTACAACGAGAAACGTGTACACACTACTCGGTGTGGCCGGCGTGCGCTGCAGTGAAACATCCTTCGGGTTTTATGGACCGTGGAAGCGATGTAGCGTGTACAACCGCAACAGTGGATGCGGCGCACTTGTTATTCGAAGCCGAGTGTGTTTAGACCACTGCTCTTAAGAGCGTGTGCACGCTGTCTCTTCTAAGCAGCGATGAACAACTTCCGTGGTTCTATTTTGGCCGACGCTGTTTTCTCATTGTTTGTTCGGTGTGCTGTTTCGTTGTTCAGTCACGTATGCGTTTCTGTCATGCAATGCTGTTAACTGGCCATCTCACGAAACAAGAAACGCTTCTTTTGCTTTCAAACATTTTAGTTCATTTTTTTAGTGCAGGGCATAATGCATGCGCTTTGTGTTAGTCCGAGTACATGCTTTTTTGCGGTGTACAAAATGTGAATTTTTCATGATTCAGGACGTGGCAATGTACTACTGGAATGTCAGTATAGCGAAGCACATTTGCGAACGTCAATGTCGTAATCATTTTTAATCACTGTTTATATCAACCCTAAGCATTCGGGGAAAATGTAACACCTAATAACACCTTAAATCGATAAATTTGCAACACCCCGCAAGGCTCTGTAATTTTCCCCGAAATACCTCTGGCTTTGAGGCGTTTTCATAAACGTGGTATAAAAGTGGTTAATAGGGGTGGTTGAATTCCCTATACCTTTCTTTTTTTGTTATCTTGTTTTAGTATTACTGCTTTCGCTTTTTATAAGTGTAGTGTGGTCAACCGAAATCTTCCTCGATTAACCTTCCTAACTTGTCTTCGTTTCTCTGTCCGGTCTCTCGTTATTCATGCCGCAAAATATTATTACTAATATTATTACTATTAATACTTTACAAAATTATACCTTTCTGTTTTTATTTTCAGCAAAAGGAAGAGTTATGTAGCTGGTCTAGGTTTCTTTCTGAACAGCGCAACGGACAAAACACCAAGAAGACAAGATATTATTTTATTGCAATAATAATAAGACAACACGACGCTGACTGACAACCAAGTCCTTTATTCAAGGAGAAAAAAAAAGAAATGAATGATGAACAAAATATCTGCGTGCTACCTATTCAGGGCAAAAAGATACCAGGCTTTGCAGCTTAATTAATTCTTTTCTAATTATCTCAACTCACGATCGAGCATTACAATGTACAGTGGGCTAACACACGTGTTGCCTGATTCTCAGATTGCGAATGCATCAGCATCGCCCTTATGCGGGAATCATTGTGTTCAAAAAGCTGTATTGCTCTTTCTTATTTTCCCTATTTATTCTCCATCCTATTCTAGTCCTTATTCTACTCACTCTGCACACCAAAAGGCATAGCAAAACTAAAGGCCGGCCTGCGAAATGGTCGCATGCACGTCGTCATGGGTTCCCAGTTCAGTGCTGTACAAGAAAGGCGGAGATGAAACAGACGTAGTGCTGCGGAATGTTAATAAATAATGCGTGTGGAGACGTCATTTGGTGACGACTAATGAACTGTGTCCTGTCACATCTCATGCTGGCCAGTGAAATAACTCCGTCTTTGCTAACAATAGAAAGCTCGAAACTGTATAGTAACGGCTCATGACGACCCTTTAACACATAATAATAAATTGCAGCTCGGGGAATGCTCGGGTAGCTTGGCTCGTCCATGATGGTCTTGTCGCTTTTGGGGAGGTTTACGACCTTAAGTCATGTCATCGTCTGTTTCTTTTCGGGGACAGAAGCAGCCCTAAAGTTTAAAAAGGTAAACATACGCAAAGCTTCTTTAGGGCCATTGTTGGTAAAGACCTACATATACTTTATAAACTACGAGAGAATTCATCGGAAGTGCAAATTCGGGCCACAGTTTGATCGAAGTTTCTTAAAACACCTCGTTGACAGCGTAACTGTAGTTATTGCGCACTCTCTATCTGTACGTCCCCGCGTCAATGCTGGTCCCGTGCGTGGTCACTTGAATGTATACAATGCTTGCGGCGTGACTCGGATAATTTATTTTAAGAAAAAAGCGGTATATGGTCATATAGGTACAGGTTGCTCTGCCGTGATATATCCGTATTGAGGATGAGGAACAGGAAGGGAAAAGAATGATTGAACACGATACAATAAAGACATACGCATATACTTGCTCAGTCTGCAGATATTAAAAGGAGCACAGATATCCTTGCTTTCGACCTTATAGACTTGAATCGCAGCTGCATTTTTTCGTCTTCTGACATCATTATACGACTTAACTTGGTGCTCCTTTTGTTTTCAGCTCTTATACGAGCTCGACAGCCAGTGTGGCATTTCACTAAAGATCACCATGATTCACGCTCTATTGCAACAGTGTAACTCCCGTGAAAACATAGGCCTCCTTAATTTTTTTACTATTATTATTGTGCCATCGCGCTGATCTCGTGTCTGTTGGGCTTTGACGCTGGCTTTAGGTTGGTGGCCTAGCTAGAGCATTCACTAGAGCCGGATATCCCCGCGGTGGGCGCCTCGAAGCGGGCGTCCTCCTGCTAAATATTCACGACTGCGCACGCGGGGCGCGCCACCGACTCGAGGTGGCGGCGGTGTCGCCCCGCTATCCCTCCCCAGCGCTTCCTCGCGGTACCTCGACGCTGTGTGGCGCGGATGACGAGATGAATGCGTCCGTTTCACGACTGCAGACTGCGCGTGTCCCACTGAAGCAGCAGCAACAACAGCAGCAGTCTGCGAGACCCACAACGGAGCCGCCATGCACGCGAGCTTCTCGCACATTCACGAACACCGTCACGCGCTGTAGGCGATGCGACGCTATGCCTACGCTCCAAGCACCGTTCTCCTCGTTACACATTTATGTATACTTATCGGTCGTCTGGGACGGAGAGGGTGGAAATGGAGTGAAGCAGAGAGAGAGAGAGAGTATAAGCGTACGTGTACACTAGACGGCCACACTGTACAGTCACACAGCGGCGCTGGTTTCTTCATTCGGGATTCACCGAGCATTCTCTCCATCCTCGTGGAGGCGGTCTCGCGGTGTGTGCCCGCATCGCGCGGTTCCCCCGTGTAATCGTGCGACTTGGACACTGGTGTCGTGTATGCCGTGATCCCCACCGTTTGAGCTCGTGCATATTTGAGATATGTGTTGGCAACGCGGTTTGATTCTGCAGTGGAGTCGAACCTGTGCGATCAGGAAATGGTGCATGACGGGATGGTTCTCGTGGCTTCCATATTTCATACTGAGTCACAAGGCTAAAACCACACATGCAGCTTCGTGTACAATGCTTCTGTATTCAGGTGAAATGTTTATTTTTTTAGAGTTCTTCGTCAGCTAACATGGGTAAGAGAAAGGAAAGTGTTTCACGTTTACTATAGAAGCGGCTGATATGCGTTGCTTTCGTATGGCTGTCAATTCGCTGATCTATAAGGGGGCCTACGGGAACATTTTTCTGGCGATATGCAGAATTTCGCTCCTTTCCGCTATTTTCGCCATTATACGTCGATATAGCTGCGTTTTTATTATCAGCAAGTCGCTGGTTGTACTTGCTTTCCTCACCACACTAGCTCTTCCAGCAGTAAAGATGATATATTGGTCGGTCATCTCGATTCATATTTTTTACCTATAGCTGAACGTTGATTGAACCGTGTTTAGTGATCGTTGAATATTACTCTCCTGCGGCGAAATGCAGCATATGTACACACTTCGTTTCATGTATTAGGTGCGACGCTGCGGAAGCTATGCAGGAGGCTTGGCCATGTCTGAGAACACACGTCTTGCGCTTAGCTCTAGTCGTTATAAACACTCGTGCGAGCTCAGCGTGAGCCCGCGCGTGATGTGCACCGCTACACACTGCAAATGAAACATAAGAAAAAAAACTAAAACGAAGAGACTTTAAGCAGCCTACAGCAACTCGGCCGTACAACGGGGCTTGTTATATATAAAGCACAAAGCATCTCCATTCATTCGTCAGCCTGAACACGAAAAAAAATGCAGCGAGTAAAATCATTGCACTATTTATTGGTTTCAACGCATATATTGTAAGAAGTCTCGCTCGCCTCCACAACGTTGCACTTTATGTATGAAACGGAGCATACTTACGGAGCCGTATGCTGTTCTGCATAGTTGAAGTGACTCGTTTCGTGATATTGCGAGGCGAGAACAGCAACATATCGTCGTTACCTCTGTCATTACTACTCGTACATCAAACGAAAGTGTGAGAACAACCGAGAAGTGAGAGGATTGAATGATGAATAGGAGTAAGAAAGACGCAGGCCAGAACTGAGACATCGGTGCTATAGCACTTCTGCGTGCTTCTCTACAAGTATTCTTACTTGCAAATGATATGAATTCCAAGGGGTACATCGTACGATGCGCTGGGGGGATCTTATCAGTTTTGACTTTATATGCGACATGACGTCAACAGTGGTGGCGAGCATAAATCCCCCAATACTGTCCATTTAGTCGCTATGGGGATAAAATTGGCTGCATAAGATTTAGCGCAGACCATCACTTCTTCCTCTCATCTTAAAGTACTTTGGGCGGTCAGTGGAGAGCATGACGCTGCAAGCTATCATCAGCTGAAGGGGAAAAAAGCTTGCATTTGGCACTGATATGTACACTTGTATAGCGTTTTAAAGCGACCAATTGAATAGAAAGCCAGTGGTGAGCGATATATCCAAGAGAGGTCTAATTACACCTGTGTATTTCGTGTGAAACCATCACTTGATTCAGATTTATAAGTGTATTCTAATAATTTCAATGCCACAAGTTTCATTGTCATAAGTTCATTATTAGCGGAAAAAATCAAGGTTGGAGTTTCATTTTCCAATTTCATTCCGAAAGTTCCGCACGTGACGTCACGAATGTCAAAATGAAGTTCCTGTTTTTGTTTTTGTTTTTTTCGTCCGGGGATCTCAAGGGGGCGTCTCTACCCACATTTTCTTGTCGTGTTTTTTTTTCTTGCTTACCGAGCGTCGTGTCTCGCGGCTAGAGTGCTGTTTTCTTGACGGTGAAATTGCACTTTATAGTAATACGCGAAAATTTGCTTTTCTTTCTATAGTGTTTTGTTTGGACTGACTGAGGATTATGGGCGCTGACTTGCAAACTTAACACATATACAGTGATTACGTAATCACTTTATTATTAGTATATTTATCGAGGTAATTGAGGAAGCAAGCGTCTACAGGGGCACCGAAATGCTAGGTCCATGGCTCACGCAGCGTTGACATTGACTTCAGCATAGTAAAGCGATGTAGCCGAGGAACTGGTGATGAGGGCTCAATATTTCTTTTCAATTGACCATGACTTAATTTTGTGCACATCTTGTAGTTACTGTATAATGACGTGTCGGCTAAATTAATTTATTATTCCACACCGTGACAAAAGAGTGATCATCTTGTGCGATACTGGATTGTTAAAAATGATACTTTCCCTCAATGGCTTACGTCATACCGACGGATTGGCAAAGAACGGCGTTCCAAGGAACGACGTCTAAGGCACTAGTTCCTTCTAGAAGGAAGGAATGGATTTCAATTAACTAGTATCGGTGGAACTGTAACGGTAACGCGTTACGTTTATGTATACGAACGCCAGAGAGAACTGCGTTCCTATTGCAAACGTTCCTTGACGTTTAACGCACGCAGCACATAATGCAGAAGAAGGCAGTCTGGCGACTATACGTGAGGTGCAACCATCTATACCACTCACCGGCCAATTCACTATGCTGCCTCCTGCATGGTTTAAAGTGCACTCCGAGGGAGCGCGAGGAAGTGCGCTATGCCGAAAACACCGTGGTCGAGACCGACCATGCACGTGTGGGAAGAACATTCTGATTACTTTTCCTATTAGTATGATACAGTCTGACAGCAGTCAAGGGCTGTTCTGGAGTGTTGACACACCTTGGAGAATATTTTGTTTTGACATTCGAGAATGATCTAACCCCATTGTATACATGAATAAGGCGGCTGCCAAGGAAGTGCGCACTATTTTATTACCTCGGCGACTTTCCCGTTCGGGCAACTCAAGAGTGTAGTTTGTGCGTGCGTGCGTGCTTGAGTGTGTATTCTGGCGGTTCTGCTACGCTTCCATGAGGTCTTGTCGACATAGTCGAGGCACTTGCGTCTATAGTTCTGTGGTGTCTTCTAAAGGTGCGAATGACTGTCGTGAAACGGGTTAATAGCGCATAGGAGAGAGGGACTGATCCCGATGCTTGAGGCACAGAAAGTGAGTAAAACACTCGACTTGCCGTTGCACTGCAAGTCGTGTGGTTGTCCACCACTTCAACGTATTTTTAGTATCTCGTGCATGCCGCAGGCGGCTATCAACAAGTCTGTCTTTTGACACCCATATGGCACGTTAAAGAACCCCAGGTGGTCAAAATTTCCGGAGCCCTCCACTACGGCGTCTCTCATAATCATATGGAGGTTTTGGGACGTTAAACCCCACAAATCATCATTTGACACCCATATGTCGGTACGGCAGGAAAGGGGACTGAAATGTAATGGAAGCACGTGCCGCAGTGGCGCCTGTCCTGTGCCTGTGACAGTTGAATTTTACTAGTATCTATTTAACATCCCAGATATCTCTGTGGCTAACGATTTCTAATTTTTTACTTCGTCATTCATTTCAGCAGCCACCTCAGCGATAATGACTGCCATGCAAATGACAATACACGTTCATCCAGCAGCACATTCTTGTTGCACCCGCTCAGCCTGCCCTCACACATATATACTACCTCGATTGACATTGTACCTATTTGTGTACAACATGTGAAAACCATCAAGCGCTTGATAGAGCGGCTGTTCAGCATTGCCAACAAATTGCTAACGACAACACGAAGCTTGCCTGTCGTATACCAACCTATAGAGATGGAATCACTCCCAATTTCCAAAAGGAACTGGCATACCCTGGACATTATATCGTGTACTCCCACTGCAATATTGAATAATAACTCATTAAACGCTTACGTATTGTTCCTTTCGGCACGGTTTTTCGTGCTTGAACCTTATTTATATTGGTGCATGTTTGGCAATTTCTATATGAAAAAAAAAAAACTTGCATAACGCTTAAGCTTACTCTTCAATAGTAAAACGCGTAATCGGGCTCCATGTGTGTCGCCTCATGAGTTGCTAGCGCGACTTCGGTTCTCAGTGAATGCTTCAACTATGCCGCCAAGAAACGAGCGTTAGCACGCGTAAAATGTGCCGTTTCAAGCTATTTTAGAAGGCTTACTGCAAGTATTGTTGTGAAGTATACTATATGCCATAATTTTTTTTTCTTTTGGAAATTTCGAAAAAGCTTATTACGCGTCAGTTAGGCAAACGCGAACCTACGCAGCTGACTTTTTCCGGGCGCTTTGTAATGGGTGGCCCTTTATAACACCTACTCATTGCGCAGTTCTGATTGACGCCTGGCGTGATTGTACGCTTCGGCCACGCAACACAAAATATGCGTTAAAAAGACTCGTCTAATTACGTGACATTTGAATATTTTTTTTTCTGAAGCAGTTTGAACCAAATACCTGACTGTTCGGTAGCGCCTGCTTGCTATACGTAGAAAGCCTAGGTTCCCCTCACCCCTTTCCCCAGCACAGGATAGCCAGCCGGTCTAAGAACTGGCTAACCTCCCTGTCTTTCTGCTTAAACTTTCTTCCTCCTCCTCCTTTCTTCCTGGGTTCAATTCACATTCGAACTGTTTTTTTTAATATTCATTTGTTTCTAGTTATCTCGAATTTTCACTTATATACAACCTTTTTTTTTTCGGTCACAACCAACAACGCAGACGCCGACATCGGAATTTCAGCGATACAAGCTCTTTAACGTGTGCTGCATGAAGTGCAATTTTCTGACTTCTTATTTGAAGGCTGGTGTATATACGTGACACTTGTAATAGATGAGCACTAAAGTTGCTGTTAGACTTACGGCCGGTGGCCTCTCAAAAGTTTATCTAAGATCGTTATCTTACACTCTTTCTATCTACATATAACCGGCCGCCACCAATTTTGAACTCGTGAAATATACGTAGCGCGAAATGAGCATAAATTTCCTCACTTTTTGTTCTCGGCATTATCGAGCATTATATTTTGATCAAAAATTCAAATGTAACGTTAATGTAATGCGCATGTTCCAATTATCGAAATGTAACGATTTCCTCTTGCATTTAGGGAACTTCTCACGGGAACTTGTTTCTGAATAGAGAACGAACTTTCGTTTCTGTTGTTAAGGAACGTATGCAACACTGGCAACGATATAGATGAGTTATAAAAAATCGGTAACAAGTAGAGTGTTCACAATATATAGTGGGGGACATTGAATAAACCAAACCAAATTCATCTGTCCTTCAATTCGTTTTCTCTGCATGAACGTTTTAGCAACCGTCTTTATACCATGGGTACAACATCGTCGTTGTCAGCCTGTTTCAGTGTACTGCCGGACGAAGGCTTGTCTCGGTGACGTCCGGTTTACCATGTCATAAATATGCGAGCTAATTCATTTTATCCCTGCTATAGTTTTTATATAGGTGGTAATGTTTGACACTACATTTATTTACTAGATAAACTCCAGAAATTTATTTGAAATGTAAAGCGCTACGAGAACAAAGGACAGAGGGAGAGCTCACAATTTCACCATCACTTATGGAGTTGCTTCGCTGCAAAACGACTGCGCAACAAGGATTATTAAAGCGCGTGGTGTGCTCATTTCGAAATTAACGTTGTCGGAAGTGGCGCTCTGTGTGTGTACTCTCCCTCAGCTCGTTGTCTTCGTCTCGCCTTACACCTCAAATGTGGTAAACCAACACGCTGCAGTCTGTCATTCTTACATCGTTTACTTCACTATAGACGTTGCTATACAAGCAGTTTGTTTCGTTCTGCGAATGAGTTTTTGACCTCTTGTTACCTTGTCAATGCTAGTATTGCGTGTTCTTCAAGTCGATCATGATACCGAATGCAATGTTGTGCGGTGAAGCAATAAATTAGCAATGTATGCGTAATCGTGGGTAAAGGAGCAACCAATCAGCCCTCTATAATTCTATACGTACATAGTTTTGTTCTTAGACTGTCCAGTTGCATCAGGCATAAGGCGTAGCACATAGACGTTTTGACTCAGAGTAATTAGATCTTCAGATGGTACTAATCAACATTTAGCACCTGACTGACTATGAGTATATATAATGCACTTCTCTCTTGTTTTCCCATCATCATCTTTTCCCCGTATTCCAAGCTGCGTTCTTCCGCCAATACCTGAAAAGCAAGCTTATTCTCTTAACGTTGCTCGATATTGATGGAGACCCTCCGCGTACCTTTTTCCCCCCCCTAGGCGCAGTTCTTGCCTCTTTATACCTCATTCCCAGTTATCGCCGGCGCAAGCTTCTTCTTTGTCACTCTCTCCCACACCACTCTGTTTGCGCCCTCCCGACTGGTCGTTTTGCGCGCATGCGCGCACACATAACAGCCTTTCCCCCTGAGGCAGCCGAGTCCCCCCCCCCCCCCACCGCCTTTCCTTTATTGCGCTTGGACGGGCGCCCTCTACTTTCTCATCCCTATAAGCCGCTTGCTCCCTCACCCAACCCCACGGGAGACCCACGCGGTCTGTTTGCTTTCTCCGGGCTTGAACCTCCCTGCTGCCGTTTTCCCGCGCCCCCGCTCCAGTTTCCTCCTCTCTTAGCCCTAATGCACGTGACACTCTCACACTCTCTTCCACTGTGCTCTCCTTCCCTTCGTACACGTGCGCGGCCCGACGAAGCATTTCGTCTCCCGTTCAGCCGCTGCTCACTTCTTTTTTTTTTCTTTTTCTTTTTCTCGCAAAAGTCTTTCGCTCACCTCCTGCGGACTTGCTTCTCCTGCTCTGTTCTTTTTCCCCCTCGCAGTGAACGACCGCCCCAACCTCACTACTGGGCATGCACGAGCATAGTGCCACAGCTAGAGCTCCTTCTCTCCTCTCCATCCTGCTCCTCTCTCTGTGTCCAACTCGCCGTTTCGCCATTCGTTTTCTTTGCCAGGGGCTATCCATCTCCGTTGCAGGCGCCGGGGAGCAGCGGCGGCTCCAGGCGCTGAGGGTGTTTCTTTTTCTTACCCCTCCGAGTTGGTCTTCCTTTTGTCATTTCTTGACGTTTTACTATACTTAGATTCTTGTTTGCTTCCTAAACCAAGCATTCGCTGTTACGAAGCAGAAGAAAGATTCGCCCAGTTCCTCCTGCAGCATCTCGTGTGTGCGCGCGTGTTTCGTGTTCGCCTCGGCGCGGAAACGCGAGATGCTTTATTTTTATACAAAATTCTTGCCTTTTGTTTCGGTTCCGTTTTCGCCTCTCCGCGGAAGTTACAGGAAACGAAGAAAAATGTGGGCTGCGCGTCAGATGGATCTTGGAGGGAGTATATAGGAAGCGTAGAGGGTGAGTGGGGAGTGTGTGGTGGTGGCGAAGCCGAGACAGAGAGCTCTTCAAGGTAGAAGAAAATCGAATAAGGCTGCGGGACAGACAGGATATTTTACAAGATGAATGGTACTGGAAATGACAACCAAGGAAACGAAAAAAAGGGAGAGAACGAGAGAATGTGTACTACGGTAGAAACGTGATGATATCAACAAATACTTAGACTAACCGTATTGTAATGCCAGCATCTTGGGACCTTGCATCATTTGATGAACAGCATGTCCTCATCGTAAATGTTTTTCAAGATCCAGATTGCCTAGTTTGGCCACATTTAAAAGCTTCAAGTACTTCAGACAGTAGCTTGGAAACTCGCACAGTGAGCTGTATTGTCTCCTAGAGCAGTCGTAACAAACGTTTTATCAAACACACGTGCTTTGTATATCTCATGAAATTATCTTCACGAGGGAGATTTCAGCTCTCGTAGAGATGTGCCTAAGGAAGGCTCGCGCTGTCCCGGTATGCTACAGGCATATTTGGACTCGGTACTATTTGACAAGCAAAATGTTTCGATTGGAAATTTCGGAAATCGCTTGGAGATCTATGTAGTAAGTGTATTTTCTAGAATGCACAATAAGGGTGTGTCTGACATCTTATCGAAGATTCAAGGCAGTATCGCTGCCTATACAAGAAGACTAGTCAGTGAACATAGAAAAGAACATCTTTACGGAGCCGAGAGCTATAGCTATAGGACATGCGCACAACACTATACAGTCGCTTGCTTGGCCCCTCTCATATATGCGTCATCTTTGGTGTAAAATGAAATAGAGAGGACTTAGCGTAAACCGGCAGCTAGCGCCACCTGTTTGCGCGTGGTTAAACTGTATACCATTAATAACGTAGATACCAGTTCTGCTTTCAGCCATGCTCAGCTCGCTCCAACAACTGAACATAAAAAACGCGACTATAAGTGGTGTCATCCGCACTAATTCTTGTTAATAATCATCATCAGCGTAGTCACCATAGGCCACCACACTACAGTGTCTAGAAATATACTGCCTAGTCGGCTGAGCGGGCGCATTTCGTACGAGAGAGGGTGGCCGCGCATGTGATGACTGCACTCAGATGCCACAAGCGGCGCTGCGTGTCGAGAGGGTGCACGAACGCGCGAAATTCCTCTCGTCCTGTTGCTGCCGGTGCCTCGACACGTTTAAAATCAGTGTGTGACAGCTGCCATCTGAATTACTGTGAAGTTCGACGGCACCATATGTACACTGCAACACTCTGAGATGTTAAAAGCTAAGCGGCAATGCAAACAAAGGACGTGTATTGTGCCGCTGTGTCAAAGAAGTTATCGGTCGGACAAGGAAAAGGTGTCTTGTTCCCCACATTAACGCATCCAGCACAGTTTTCTGAATGAAAAAGTAGGATCAAGAAGGCATACAGAAGGCTGAATCCGAAAGCTGTCGTGTGAGAAAAACATTCTGAGAGTGACTCCATCGAACTATCTTTTCGGATTAGGGTGAACGGTGTCCGGAATGAAATCGCCGTTTAGGCGAACTTTCAAATATTAATATGTATCTAAAAAATTGAAAATATCCTTTCGAATTTCATTCATACAGTTTTTCTCCCATGTCAACGTCGGAATCCCTTTCCAACAACGTTTTGAGTATCATATGCGGCGAGTGTCAGATTATTCATTGGCATGTTATCAATCTTTGTTTTCACTCGAATATTTATGGAATGCAGGCTAAGAGGTAAAGGTTTTAGGGTCTTCTGTGATAATTCTTGCTCTCAAGAACAAAGCACATTTTAAAAAATAACTCTGGTGGTTATACTGTCAATGGGTTTTAAAATTAATTTCTTTGTGTACTGCAACCACTTTGAGCATCTATCTATCTATCTATCTATCTATCTATCTATCTATCTATCTATCTATCTATCTATCTATCTATCTATCTATCTATCTATCTATCTATCTATCTATCTATCTATCTATCTATCTATCTATCTATCTATCTATCTATCTATTATCTATCTATCTATCTATCTATCTATCTATTGAATCGCCTACGTTTGGGTGCCCTCACGATCACTCCCTTAACTTAGGGTTTTCGAAATACTTTGCAAGAAGAGCCAAATGTTCGTGAAACGCCAATGCTGGTTCCAGTGTTGACTATCCAATTTCTAGCGCCACTTCATAATGTTTCACTTCATAAAAAAATTACAACAGAGTCACCTTGCATAGCCTTGATTCCCAAGTTACGTGGGATCTGCGTTTTTTTTTTTTTTTTGCGGGCAGTATACGGATAGCGAAATGTATGCCACGAAATGATCTTCATTTGGTATTGCAAAGCGCCAGTACTGTGAAAGCAATCGAGTAGTTCTTATACAATAAAGCATTATGTAGAAAAAAAACACTCCGAAAATGCAGGAAAATAATAGTTGGCCTCGCGCGGCTCGGCCTCCTTCAGGCTTCGCAGTGCTTGCGGAGCGCAAGAATTGAGCGCAAATGCACCCACTCGCACAGCAGCGCACCATGCGGGCGCTGCCGGCAGTCATCAGCTGCGGGGCCATCTCCTAGCCTGCGCTCAGCACACAAGGCAGTGTATTTCTAGACACTGTAACCACACTGCGCCGCGGCCTTCGTGTAACTCATGGCGCATGGTTGGAGACGCCAGCCGCAAGCACAACGATCAAGCCACCAGCTGGGCCGTACCTGCTCTCTCGCTATCCATATGAAGCAGACAACATGGCCACGCCGGCCGCCGTCATGTCTTCCTTTACAACGTTGATCTGGTGGATTTGCGTTGCGTCGAGCAGCCGCTGTCATGCTTCCCCATGTAATCCCGCCAGTGCCACCATTCCAGTGGTGCTGACAAGGACATATGGCGTGGATCGATTCCACCCTGGTTTGGAAATGTTGCTGAATCAGATCTCCAAAAAAGCCGATAATATATGCTGAACGCCTTCCCGACCAAGCTATACGTCGTCTTTCTGTGTACGTCTTCTTCGAGACCAAAGCACTACAATGACCAGTGTGCTGCCGGTGTCCACCTCAAAGTAGTAAGGTACCATTCCACAGAATGACCACTGTAGTGGGCGGTAGCAACAGCTCTGCGACCTTCTCATCTTCATGACGTGACCATGGTTGTGAATAGTTCCACTTCACCTTCCTGGGTTTCAATCACGGGGAACGCCCTTGAAGAACAGCCACTCTGTATTGTTTGCTTGCGTTAGCTCAGCGTATTGTCTGGAAGGACTCTCTGAACGTGGCAGCTAGTAACTAGTGCGAACATGCTTGCACTAACCATTAATCCGGCGCCAACAGAGCTTCCTGCAGCTACTCCAGTAGCCGTAGAAAGCAATGACTTAGCTCATAGGCACCGAAATTTCGTCTGAGGGGCGGACGAGTCTAGACGAAATGGTTAATACAGCAAAGATACGGTGCTGACATGCAGTGCGAAACTCCAGAATGTGAATAAGTGCCAAGGAGCAAACTTTATTGCACACTCTTAGCAACTCATTATCATTGAGCATGAGGCACCCAAGTGGAAGAGTCTAGTTTCTAAGTGATTATAAACCATAGGAACAATCACTTTACCGGTATTGATCAGACAGCAAGTCTCTTCAACGACTTTCGTAACTCCTAAATGGAGTTCTCTACGGGTGAACAAAAGAGGTGGAAGCTTAGCATGACTTTCTTAGCGCCAAAGTACTCCTGCCAGAGATTTTGCGGGTGCCATGAAGCAACACGAGGTTATACTCTTAAACTTTGTGGGGAATGGATTGACATAGCTATGCAACAAACAATGCATAACTTGACACAGGCCCTGCAGATTACGAATGACGATGCATGGTAATGTACATTTCGCAAGACAGAGGCTTGATATGGCCGACCTGTTTACCTTAAAATGACTTTGGCAGACTGACTGTTGATAAGTCTCGTTTAGTTAGCGCCGTTAAAAATCTGCATGCCCGGGTTCGTAATTTGATTTGGGTGTCCTCGACACTGGTGTGGCCCACTCACAAAGGGAACTTGGCCCACAGTCCAAATTTGATTTGCCGAATTCGAGGACACATGTGAACCACGGCCAAAACCACCCCCAAAATTTACTTCGTCCAACCGGCAAACCCGGCTTCGCTTAATTCGACAATTCATTCATTTCATGTCCTTAATTGAATGGGTCCCCTTCGAAATTGGCCTTGGCTGACCCCCAAAATTTTGGTTGCTCAGCACCATTGAATGCCATAGTCGAAGATTTGGTTAAGCTACCCCCAAGATGGACGTTGTCGACAATTGATTTAAGCTATGCTTAAAATCAACTTGGCTCACCCACAAAGCTTTGGCTGTCCGCCAAAACATCGGTTACCGACGACCTAGTATCAAGTTGCTGTGCTCTCGAATATGATTTCGCACGGTAACTGTCCTATGTATACGTTGCTTGGCCAACAAACAAAACACTTTTGTTTTGTCGAGGTTTAAAAGCAGACGGCATGGAGGTTATAGCTCTCAATGAAGAAGGTTCGTATACACGCTTCCGTAAAAGCACAATGAAAGGGGCTGACGAATAGACTGTAAAAGCGTAATTAGCTCACAATTTGCACGCAAAGAGGGCGTAGGGTGAGCATTTCAGCAAGAATGTTACAGGAGTGTCGGTAAACGTAGCTTCAAAACGATCCATAAGGAGTCGCAAGACCTCTTTGCCAGCATGTTCATTAGCGAGCTTGATAAGAGCACTGCACTCTAAAAAGAGTGCAGTGCTCTTATCAAGCGTTTCGCATCCGCAAGCAGCTTCAGTAGAGCGACCATCACGTGTCCGCTTAGGCACGCGCCTGAACACTCGTACTTTCATTCATACCGCATGCACGATGAGCCGTGGCGCCACTCTCATTTTTGCCCATTAGGCAAGTAGGCTACGCTTCCCTTTGAATGACGGGGAGACTGGCGGCAACTATCTTCACTAGCACGCAGTCCACTGGCGCACCGGCCGCTCGGGATAAGACGCGGAGCCCATTTCTCTTCATTCAAGCGCCAATCAAGGAGAGAACCCCACCCTCCTCTCCCTTTACTTCTCTCCCTCTTCGCGTTTGTTGCCTAGCAAGCCGGAGGGCTTTGGGATGTAGTTTTTTTTTTACGCCACGTCATACGCACAAACGAAAGAGTTGAGGAACTGTTTGCTCTATTCCGCCTGCAGCTCACATTGCGTCGCGAAGACGAATCGCAGAGTCGACGTGTAGCGAGGGCGCTGTATACGAAACTGCAGGGAGCGAGCGCTGCAACCACGAGTCATTTGGCCGTGTCTGGTGTAGCGATGCCAGCGCCGTGATGCAGGCTGCTGCTTCTGTTGCAGCTACCACTACTCTGTCGGCAACCCTTCTTCGGGCACTGTCGTCCTTCCGACACCTCATGTCGGCAACAGTGAACGATGCTCCGTTCGTGCGCGTGTTCGTTTATTTACTTAATTTCTTTTTTTTCTTTCGATCGCTGTATGACATACCCCGCTATCGTCGTCGGTGAGGCACGGAGGCTCGCCCTCCGCGAGGGAGAGCGGGCGAGGCCGTGCAAGCACCAACGGTTTCTTTGTGCTTCCTCGCCACGTTCACTTCGCCAGATTGAAAGCGAAGGCCGCGCCACGCGCTTCGCCGTTCGTCTGGCGCTGCAGCACCGGCGAAGACCACTGTGTGGCTTGCTGCTGCCGCTGGAACGCACAGACGCACGCTGTGGGAGCCGCCGGAATTGCCAGAGCCGGAGATTTATCGGGAGCTCATTTCTCGGATTAGATAAGATATATGGGTCGAAAAAGACGGATCGCGAAGAGAGCTTTCCCCCTTTTTTTCTTTCCCTGTTCCCTCTATTCCCTTTATTTTGTCGGTCTTTCCACCGTTTCCTTTCCCTACTTTCCTGTCTTTTCGAAGATCCCTTATATTTTTTCTCCTTTTCTTTCGCAATCCACGGTACGCTCCGTGACCCGAAGGAAGAACTTTGTCCGGTTTCTGTCTTTTTTTATCTCTCCCTCCATTCCCTCCATTGTGCCATTGCAGCCAGCACGGTGCCTTTCCTTACATTTCTCGCACTGAACAGCCAGTACATGGGTGTCTCGGATCGCTCTCACCCACTTTTACCTCCTCCTCCCTTGGTGTCTGCACAGTACTTTTTCTTGCGTGTGATACGATGCAGTTCTCTGCTGCTCCTTTTCTTTCTTTCATTCCTGGTATAATCTTTTTTTTGCTTTTCTTTTTTTTTTAGTGGCAAGTTTCTATATCACTGTTTTGCAAGGTCCATTCTTCTCTCGACTCCAGTGAGCGCTTTCCCTTATATCCCTCAACTTTTGTTTCCCTCTAGATTTTGTTCTCTCGCCATTTCCGCTGTGCTTCAAGCCCTTGTGTGCCTGCCCCTTTATTATTACTCACGCTATGTTCTTTCACTCCTCCCTTGCGATGCTTTGCTTCTATACCCCACGCCAACACAGTGCGCAGAATATACAATTTTTTTTTCTGGTGCCTTTTTCTGCTTCAGATACCATACTGTACAGCTTTCGCGCTTCCTTCTTTCCCATTGTACTTCTTACTTCATTCATTCTTGCCTCATCTTGCGAGCTTTCCTACGAGACTCATTGCTGAGCCTGCTAATGTGATTTTCTAGGCCGACCTTTCTTTCGAACCTAGCTCTTCGTTTTCCCGACATTTCTTTTTCGCGTGCGCCTGGAAAAGCTTGCAGTGCTTCGTTTTCTGTTATTTCATAGTCTGGCCAGTGAACAACTTTCTCTGTACTATTCGTTTTTTTTTTCGAAGTTACTCTCAAATCTGCTGTTGTCGTCGACGCAACCTCGACCAATGTGATTCAGTCTTTGTTTTATATGTCATCCTATGTGTTTCTTTTTCTCTCTCTCTCTCTCTCCGCCTCTCTCATCCTGCCACACGTCGCATCTTCTCTTCGCCCTCATCGCTTTGTGGAATTCTCTTATCTGTTTCCATTGCGACGCTCCACTGCAGACCGTCTCTGTTTCTTTTCCCCTGTTTCTTTCTTGATATTTCTTTACTATTTAATTTTGTCAGGTGCTTCTTTCGAATATTGCGCATGCGTTAACCCGCTTCTCGTATCTCTTCTTCTACACGTTCTCCGTATTTTTTTTCCTCTCGGTCATTTCTCACATTCGACCTGTTCTCTCGCCTTACAACTATGCATCGACGCCCGCTACATGTTCTTATTTATTAATTATTGTGATAATATTATTCTGATGCTGTGCTGTCTTTTTTTTTATTTCTGGGGAGCATTTAGGGCTTCGCGAGTCTGTTTTCTCTTTCCGTTAGAACGCCTAGGTGTCCTATAGCGACAAGTTTTAGACGCGCTTCGAAAAAAAAAAGCTACGCGTAAAAAAAAAAAACAAGTCGTCGCTTGGCAAATTTTAACGCAGTTGCCGCACACGGCGCGGACGCCAAAATATTTCATATACTTTTTTTCTCACCTCGTGTTCTGCTTCATATATCACCCACATACCCATCTAGATCGATGAATCATAAATAAGGCTACACTGTGCAACGTCGCTACAGTACACCGTTTTGAGCAAGTGCAAATGCGTCGATATTTCTGAACAGAAACAAGACAGAGTTGCATTTCACGCAGCTTTATTTTTCTATCGCGTCCGTAAATCGTCGCCTCTGGAGAAGCCCAGCGGTAACCCTTCTTTGAGCGTGTCCTTGAAGGGTTTGCATGCAAATATAAGCGGCTGGCGCGACTATGCTCGGCCATGCATGACGCGCTTGAATTTCGAGACGCGTGTCTGCAGCTGCCGATACCTCAAGCCGTGTGTAAACAAAATGCAAACAAGGCTGTACGCATGCACGAACTGCGCCTGTCGTTTAAGGGTATCCTACACAAGGTGCACCTAACTTTTTCGATCCACCTTGAAAGTACATGTTGAAAAGATAAGACTTTGCGTAAGCCGTTTATATTTTGGTTTTGTCAACTGTCGAAGCATTCCTGTGATTATGTCTTTACGATGGCTGTGGTGAAAACACTTATGCATTGTCGACTTCAGTAACATGCCTCCGGCCTGTACCTTTCCTTCTGCTCATTGTGCTTTTCTTTGTTTTGTTTTATTTTGTTTCGCACATCAGTGTTGCCATCCAGAGCTTCCTCCATGATTTCCTTTGATTCACCACTCAAGTTGCCCCGCCGTGGTGGTCTAGTGGCTAAGGTACTCGGCTGCTGACCCGCGGGTCACGGTTTCGAATCCCGGCTGCGGCGGCTGCATTTCCGATGGAGGCGGAAATGTTGTAGGCCCGTGCGCTCAGATTTGGGTGCACGTTAAAGAACCCCAGGTGGTCGATATTTCCGGAGCCCTCCACTACGGCCTTTCCCATAAACATATATGGTGGTTTTGGGACGTTACACACTACATATCAATCACTCATTGCGCCACTCAACTTATCGAACATAATTTGGTGGTTCGTGTTTGTTTGTTCGTTTGTTTTTCTTTCACGTCAAGCTTTACCGGTTGAATGAGGTTACTCCCCCGAATAGGGCTAGTAATTCGAATTTCTGTCAAGTGCAAACCCTTGGTGCTCTTATGGAGCTAAATATATGAAAATCATTTTAAAATGTGTACTGAGGCCACCACCGCGTCGGCCTGATGTATTAATAGGTTGTGTGGACTACGTCTCGGAGGGATAGTCACCTTTGTCTCCACCTTCTTCGTAAACGCTGCAATGGAAAATTATTAGTACTATATATTTTCTGTTGACACGAGCGAGATTTAGGGGGTGTGACCGAAAGCTTAAGGGTCAAAAACGTCTCTGTCCAAACAAATTTGTGAAAAACAAAACAGAAAAAAAGTTTGTCCGAAAGCCGTTTTGTATAAGAGAATGAACTTTGTGTTTGACTAAGTTTATTCGGAGTCACTTAAGGTGGGAAAACATGGTCAGTATCGTCGTTTACTGTTGACGCTGTTGCTAGAGGAAAAGAATTTGAGGGCTGTGCACTGTCTTTACCTGTGAGCACGTGGATTCATTTGGGTGGCAATTCTCGACGTTCAACATTATTACCTTTACAAAAAAAAGAAATGCATACCTCACACAAGTTAAATTCCTCTAAATATGCGAAGCACAGAAACAAAACAGCTTGAACAAGTGGATGACCTAGAAGGGGCTACGGAAAGATAGTCTACTTGTAATAAACTATACTGTGTTCATATTGGTCTTCGGGATATGCAAAACGTCCCAAACGTTCCATAACGCAGTGGAATAACAATCGTAAGATTGAGAAATAGTTATTGGAAGAGTCTCAAATGCTCCAGCTTGGAACACTCTCGCCTGTTCAGACTTCCTTTTACCAGTTTGTTCTGCGCGTATAGTTGCAGTTGCAGTTGTAGTCACCCTTATGGAAGTGCGACACCATTGGTTCTAAGCCCGAGACACTTCAACCTCTTCTACGGCTAGTAGCGTCCTCTATAGTCCACACTGGAAGAAACACACACGTAACATTAACTCCCGGTGGTAAAGCGCCGTCTCGGTGCATCTCATCGGTGAACGTGATGTAGGACTTAAGTATAGGGAAACATGCTCAGTAGCTGGTGTGGTGGACGAAGGCTTGGTGGTTAGTGGTGAGATCTCATATGTGACTTCGGTAACTGGGCGAATAACTTGGTAAGGCCCAACTTAGCGTGGCATGAGTTCTTCACTCAAGCCAATGCTACACCGGAAGGTAGACTGAGCAAGACCAGGGAGCCAGGGCTGAAACGTACGGAAACGCACGTAATGGCGCTTTTGGTCAGCCTGAGATGCCAGGAGTCGATCCCGGGCAGTACGACGTGCCGTCCCTGCGCGAACAATGGCGTCGTGAGCGTAAAATGTGCTTGAGTTTGCCTCAGAAGGAAGTAGTGAGTCGAGAGGCAAGAGCAGGTCGCCGCCATACAAAAGATAAAACGGAGAATATAACCAGTGATGTCGTGACGCGATGACTTGTATAGGCAAACGTTACGAAGGGTGAAGTGCAGTCCCAATCCTGGTGGTCCTCAGACACGTACATGAACAACATGTCCGTGAGTGTACGGTTCAAGCGCTCAGTAAGTCCGTTTGTTTGCGGATGGCAAACGGTGCTGAACTTGTGGGACGTTCCACTATAGAGCGAAGGTCGTCGACAACTTTCTAAAGGAAACATCGACCTCATAAGTCAGCAGCTGACGCGGAGCACCATGGTGTAAGATGACTTGATTGAGGAGAAAGTCAGCGACATTGGTTCCACAGCTCGTAAAGAGGACTCTCATAATGTCATAACGTGTCACGCAACCAGTCGCTATACGGTCATACACTCATTACCCGCAAACGACGTCGGGGAAGCCCGAAGCACATGAGCTTCTTTGACGGCAAGTAGCGTCCTCTATATTGTCGACACTGGCGCAAACACCTACGGAATAATAAGAAAGAAATGGGTCAAATTGTTTTCATGGAAAAGAACGATTCCTTTAAAAACCCGCGTTTTATTGCCGTAATTCAAAGGTTGATGTTCCAGGGGCTTATAACCATTTCTCGCTCATGGACGATTTTAAGAGTAATATTTTCTGTGTAGGCATCGTATGTATACTTTCTAAATCTTAAATCTGTCTCACCCACAACAGTTCAACCGTTGATGGTTATCTACGTTAAGAGAGGCGCAGAACTATAAAGTCAAAATCGACAAACAAACAAGTCCGTTGTCTTCTTGATACGCCGCCTTAAAGCACACGAACATCAAAAGGCACTGATGATGAACATGACTGCATATTATGTGCAAAAGTTTCACTGTTTTTAGAGAAGATATGACAAAGAAAAAAAACGCCTGGGCCTGCGCGAAGCACGCAGCACTGTCCCAGCAAAAGCGTGAAGAGAAGCCTTTCGGAGCCCTTTTATTAATATTCTTTGGATACCTGCTGCAAGCATAGTTGCAAGGTACCCACAACGCCATTAATCATTGTGAAATAGGAAGGCATTCGCTGTATACCAAAATTCGTCCTTCTTCGAAGAAGCGCGTGGTATCCACTGCACACTTGCAAGGAATCTTGGCGCAATTTCGGTGTTGTGGCTGAGGACGATGAAGAATTATGCCAGAAGCTTTTGTAACCGCACAATACTCACACAGTGGGTATGCGCCACAGTTGATATAGGTGAACAAGATCAAGCTTTTGTAAAGGATTGAAGCGTTCCACGACCCACTCGTCGAGCCATTTGCATTATGTGGCACCTGGTTGGTCCTTTGGCTGTTCTACAACGTTTTATTACTCATATTAACGCTAGGCTCCTTTCCCAACTCCAAGCCTGCCTAAGGACAGTTTGCAAAAGAGTTCCAAGCACCGGCGTGGCTCAGTTGTAAAATACTGGGCTGGCACGCAGGGGACCTTGGTGCGAATCCCATTGCGTCATTGGCATTTTTATTAGGATAGTTGTTTCTTTCTTATTTCATGCGATAGTGGTACAGACACCACGCAGAGGCGCCGGTGCCGGCGGCGGTCTAGTACGGCGCACACGTGACCCGTGTTGTGATCTTTATAACAGCTTTCGTTGTAAAATGTGATCTATATAGGCAGAAAGAAGCTGCCGTTTTTTTTAACAGCTCGCAAAGAAAGATTATCATAAACGTGACTACAGGTTGTTTTAATAGCGCACAACTGTACGCGAAATCTTTCAATGTATCTGTATACGACTATATACCTTTCTTTCATTTCACGCTAATCTTATGATATGTGGTATCATTAAAAATTGTGAAACCATATATTTTTTTATTGTCGTTTAGAGCGACTGCCCGACTTTACGAAAAGACAGTTACTGTTGGTGGTACATATATAAGCGTGGGGAAATGGTGAAAGTGCCAATAATGCGATTTGTTTATCTTACAATGTGACTTTACGTGCGCTGAAGTTTTAGTTTTATTTGTGCCACATGTACACGTGTCAAAAGTGTCACCGAGATGAACATGATCCTTTTTTCAAGCTTCAACTATACTACAAATTTCCCGCTCCTATGTGACGTTATAATGCTGCCTTCGAATGGTTGTGGAATTGACAAAAATGTGTTCGTTAAAGGCATCGGAAAGGCGGATGCGTAGCTGTGCTCGTCTGACACCCAACGACTCTCACTCGAAATGTATTAAGTTAAAAACACTGAAAACAATTTTGTAGATGAATATTTTGGGACCATGCATGGATACATGCCTCGGTGGCACAGAAGAGCGTGAAGGAGTTCCTAAAGTTCCTGAAGTAGACAGGACACGGCGACCACCTGTTTTCATAAGTGCACCTTTTCAAGTGTGTGCGTTATTCTGCCCAGGCTTAATTATTCTGCCTCTTTCTCTGCCCCCCCCCCTTTATATACACATCTTCCATGAGTGCTGGATAGCAAACCGGACGTTCTTATAGCTAATCTCCTCACCCTTCAACGCTTCTTTCTTCGTCCCTCTCTGTTTATCTTGTTGTACACGAACACATCAGGCATCTGCTGACTTTTCAAACCAATCATGGGAACTCTGAAGTCATATGAAAACACTCTGGTAGGAAGCCTGACTTGTAGCGCGTAACTCTTAACATATAGTCATATTTGACCTCGGGATTACAATAGTGAATATACCGAAGACGAACTGCGGGTGTGCAAATCCTATAACTTTTCCCCAAAATGGGCAATGGGGAATGAATTAAGGAATGTAAACCATAGTTGTATGACATGCCTTATATCCGCCAGCCAAAGCGTTCCCTACTTTACTGTTTGATTGCGCTCAGGATCCACTTCGCGCCCTCGATTCAGCAGCACTCGGACACTGGTATACCTTCGAGTGTTCAGTGCCATCGGGTTATTGGACGAGGTTTATACATGATTTCTGCACGTGCCGGAACCACATTGCCGTCGCAGGAACTTGTTCATGGGCGAGTGGGTGCGTGCGTTTGCTAAACGTGTCATTTTTGGCGAACTGCTTATAGTATAAAAAAATGGACAAGGAGAAAAGAACAGATGAGCGACAATTGGGCGCTCATCTGCCCCGCTTTCCTGTTCATTTTTTTCTATTTCAAGCATCCCGTCAGAAATAAAATGTTTAGCAAGCACATACGATTGATAGCCGTGCATTCCATGTGGAGGACTCCAGATTAATTCTAAACACCGGTGGTTATTTAATGTGCGTGTAAATTTATAACCACGTGGACTAATAATTTGTAACTAGTAAGTTATAACTACGTGGACGGTTTATTTTGTATTCCTACGGGCATAAAGCCCTTATTGCGAGGGCTTGACTGCCTTTAGGTCATGCTGTCGCTTACGTATTTTACGTAACCAGACAGCTTCTGAAGCATGCGAACCGCGAAACCAGATAATCATTTTCCCTTAACAAACTATGAAAAGAAGCCTCTCTTTTGTTTTTTTTTTTCGTAACAAGAGCCTTGTCCCGGCTAAAGCTCTTATAAATAGTCCCGGCTGGCTTAATGTCTTCAAGTAATATAAGAATGTCGGTGGGTGAGCTGCCATGTCATGCAAGTATCACGTGCCGCGTGATGCCCTCTGGTTTTCTAGAGTATCTGTTCCACACTTGCTGCCCTATAGCTACGTGTGGCGCTGGCTAACATTCCCGAGGACTGCACGCACAGAAAGAAATACCCAGCAATGTAGACGAGGAAGTGCCTTCCGTCGTAGAATATCATTCGTATAATATCGTTGGTAGAGAGAAGGAAAATAAGGAGAAAGGTGGGGTGGTTAGCCAGGGCTGAGCCCGATAGTCTACCCTGCACTGGTGAAGGTAATTCGGTTGATTCGGGTAATTCTAACGCTGTGGTTTCCGATTCCACCGATATAGAAAAGATGCTCTTTCGTTCACTTTCAAATTTCACCCCAATCATTACACTGCAGGAAAAATAGCACTTAATCTCTCCTAGCCTTTCCTTGGCTTTGAGGTATGTCGGATTCACCTGGTTGTGTCTGTCGAAGAACCGAGTTTCTCAAAAGAGATTCCTTCTTCCTTCGTTCAAACATTACACGCATATGTTATCTCCCCGCGATGTAATCGCCATCGCTCATTCTAGCTTCACAAGTGGCCGCACCGTCGACGGTATAAGCCGGACTTTCCGCAACAGCGGCGTGAACTTCGCTCGCAGCATGCGAAATCGCTTTAGTCTACCACCGGCACCGAACTTCGCACTGTTGCCCTTGCTCTTCTATACGTGCGCCATGCATGAGCTTTCGAAGAACACCCACGGCGCCGGCGCTGTGAGCTGTTCCTTCGGCTAGGCCTCTCGGTTTCTCCCGCCACCCGGACGGGTGCCAGATGGGAGGCGGCCTCTTTCGCCACGTGCGAGCCTCCGTACACCCTGCAAAACGCTGGGCGCCGAGCTGTCTGGGAACTTTTGTATTTACTTATACTTTCCGTTCCAAAGGGGGGACGAGCCTAAAATTATAATTCACAGCATCGTCGAATGCGATGTTTTCCTTTCCCCACTGCTCGCTTTTCTTTTTTGCACTCTCTCTCACTCAAAGGGGGCGCCTTTGCTCCCATTGACAGCCTCCATTTGTTACCACGCGTGGAAGCTTTCGGTTCCTACAGCATGACGCAGCGGATGCCTGCCGCGGCTTGCCGGTTTGATTCCGATGTTTCTTTGGGACGCACCTTTCTCCCTCGCGTCTGCGCGGCGCTAACGTTGTTCGATGTGCTTCTTTACCTAATCCAATTCCAGGCCTGTTAATCAGCGCCGGCCGGGGTTCCGGATCGCAACATGCGAGAAGTTTGACGCTGAGGGCTAGCTGTTCTTTCTTGTCTTGACAAGATGAATGTTGTAGTGTGAGATCCAGTGTGCGGGTGGGCATTCACTCTTCAATATGGCAGCAAAAGAAAGATAAATAAGAATACCTGCAGTGCATGTGGGTCAGGCGAACGCCTCCTACACAAGTTTGGCCAGGCACGATGACTTGCCTGCAAATCACGGATGCGCCGAGCCCTGCAATGCAGAAAGGTTACAGTGTCATCAATATCGGCTAGGTTTCATTCCTGTCATCTGCTGATCATGTCTAAAACGCCTGTCTGTACCTTGTTGGAAGGCATTTACATTTTCTCTAAAAAGTACTCGAATGATGTCTGTATGCCATATTACGGTACAATTTGCATCTTCCACCGCGATGAAGGGAAGCTGCATGTCTGATAGTTTTGGGGGTCCACGTCTCAAAACCATGATGTAATTACGAGAAACGCCGCTGCGGAGGGCTTCGGAAATATCGATTACCTATATATTTTTAACGAGCGCCTATATATGTAAGCACATGGGCCTCAAGAACTTTCGCCTCTGTAGAACATGCCGCCACCGTGGCCGGGTTAGGGGTCGAGCACCATAATCATTAGAGCACCCTGGCGGGTGAAGCATGTTGCTCTAAATAGTGCGCTGCTCTTAAAGCATGTCAACAGCTTCACTGTGGTGCTGACTACACCACAGCATAGGGCTACTGACATGGAGTTGGTGTATACGCACTGTAATGAATGCACGACTGTGGGCACAATGAAACTCGATCCGCATAGCTTTGTAACTATACGCTGGTTGATATGTTGTGTACTTCTGTGTTGGTCTGGTCTAACAGCTTCCAGTGCAAATGTTGAGGCTCATATTGCCTCTGCGACTCAATTTCTATTTGTTTTACAGCGCTTGAAAAAACGTGCTTAACAAGAAAAAAAAACAAATGAAGAAAGACTTAGCAAGCTCGAATAAGGAAAAATGACATGGTAAAGGATAGTTTGCTTGAAGGAATTCACTTAGCAATAAAACACTCGCACGTACACATTTGTGTCCCAAATTTACCTCATATACAGCTACGTATATCCGCCCTTCGCACGCGGGAGTGCAGTCATGTTATTGCTGTTCATTACTAATTATGGTTTCTAATGATTATCGCTGCAACAATAGTAACTGCGCACCAATAAGTTAATGACATTACTTTAAGCTTTTGTCGTAGATACACCATTTTGTTCAAATCAATCGTAAGAACAGGATCCTTCGACATCGATCACCACAAGGCTATGTGTTTGTTCTTTCAATCTCCCTTCAATATTTCCTCAGCATATGCGCAAAGATAAATTCTGTATCATAAAGGCTCTTGATTGGCGTCCTTCATTCACAGCCTAATATCTGAACTTTAACGCAACTGCAAGTGGTAGTTGACCAGTGTTACTGCTCTTTGCTCAGGCTTGCAATCATCTCTTATTCTAACCGTAATGTGCCAGCTTGATAATAAAATAAACTGCGGGCCGAACCATGTTCTTGACTATAGCCAGCAACAATAAACGAACTGGCTACAACGTAGGGAAAGCAAAACAAAGAATAACAGAAGCAGAGGCAGCATCTTCAGCTATGGCCTCAGACGGATTTCTCTCTTCGGTGTATGGTCATGCCTGTCTTTATGAACTTTCGCTTTTCAACTATACAAGCGTCTTCCTCGCAAAAATAGCCGGCGACGGGTAATTAATATCATGGCCCTGCGCCGCGTAAACTTATTTACACAGTCGCCCTGGGATCAATTAGGGGTCCGGGTCGCCACGTATGGCAGGTCATTTGGGGCCACAGCTAAAGTGGGACGAGAGATTTGCGCCGTGCGAGGTGCTTCATTGTAACGATTATTGCACCGGGAACACCTCTTTATTATTTTTTCTCTCTCTTTGGGATTGAGTCGCTTCTCGGATCGTTTAATGCCTGCATACGAGTTCCGTTGCTTGCGGAACGCTGGGGAAGTGTACTTATAAACGCTGCCCAACTTTCTGCTGCCTGTTCACTTGCACGTTATTTGTTGTTTATTTGTTTATTTATTTATTTTGCTTTGTACATTGACGGAATGCAAGCACCGTGCTTGGGAAACCGAGCTTGCATAATGCCAGTCGTGTTTTGCCGGGGATTCAATACGTCAGGAAGGCGACGCGTTCGGCGAGAGAGATGAAGCAGACTGTGCGAAAAAAAAAAATTAATGAGACTAATGAAGTGAGTGAGCGTGAACCGAATGACAGCATGCCGAGACGATTATACGGCTTTCAGCTTTCGTGCTTCCGTATGTCGTTTCACTTACGGCGCCTTTAATAACGCTTTTTTACGCGAGGAAAGCTGGAGGTGAACGTTGTGATTAACAAAGACTCTCGTATAGAGAATTTCGTCCGTTGTTTTTTTTATTTATTGACATGCGGCTTTCTAATAGTTAGGAGTATATAGGGGGCATTGATCAGTCATCTAAATGAATAGATATATATACCAGTACCCAGGAGCTGCTTCTGCGCAATTTCAAGAACGTTAATGCAGGCGAGATGCTTTATGTTATCGCTACATAACAATTGTCTTTTTGATAAGCTAACGTCGCAGATCTTAAGACCGGGGTTCCTCATGTTCCTTTGCTGTACATAATGTGGTGTTGGGGCGTTCCGCATCCGCAACGCTCTATATACGCTACTTCTCACGAACCGTCGCACACAGCTTTGCCTAACACCTTTTTTTTTTCACAGCCTGCGAACAATCGTCATGTTTACATCGAACTAAAATTCACCTCACCAAATCAAAGTTCCTGAGTTCGTGCCCTCGCATTTTTCGCTGCTTTTGTGGCATTCAGGATATTTAATTTTTTACCTTTGCTTCAAAATACTTGAGCAGGCATGGACTTTTTCTGCGTCTGCTAACTTTTTTTATAAAACGAACTGCAACTCGCTGCGCAGACCATTGGTGGTCGCTTAACCAAGAGAGCTGCATTGCCTGTCCTATACTCTTGACACTTGTACTAAGTCACTTTCTGCAGCCGCAATACTATTACCTAACGCCTCAACTCGGATGTGTCCAACATAATTTTGCAAGGATTAAAATGGCTTTTGAAGGCGTGCTCACTGATCATGGTTTGATTTGCACTCCTTCCGCGTTTTGTATACCTTGTCCTTTTTTTTGTTCTAGAAGAGGTGGTGGGAGGCGGAGGGCCAGAGTGACGCAGCAAAAAGCAAGTATACGCGGTTGCCGTTCAGTGACAAGCAACAAACGCCCGTTGTGTGTGTGTGTGTGTGTGTGTGTGTGTGTGTGTGTGTGTGTGTGTGTGTGTGTGTGTGTGTGTGTGTGTGTGTGTGTGTGTGTGAGTGTGTGTGTGTTTGCCGAAAGAGAGGCAGAGAGAAGAGAGGGAGGGGGGCGGTGTGTCTCTAAGGTGGAGATGGCGAAGGGGCTCCTTCCTATCTCCGCCCCTTCAGCCGGTAGTTCCCATGCGGCTCCAAAAAAACATGATTTATCACCGTCGGAGACCCGCATTACGTTCGGTCTCCATTTCCGGCGCTCCTCCGCGGCGTCCATCACGGCTGCTGCCTTTGCCCCGCACTGGCGCTGCTCTCTCAAACATCCACAGCTCCTGCAGCGACGTACGCGAGCCTGGCTCAAGAGAGTCGCGCCGCGGCTCGACTTGGCGGAAGGAAACTCGGCTGCCCGGAACGAAAAAGAATCCAGAAAATTTGAAAACTTCCTCGCGCGCGAGTAGCGGCCGTTTCAATGATAATATTTGGGCAATAACACGGCCCTAAATCAAGCACCGACAGCGGCCAGCTTAGGCTACAGCTATGTGCTCGCTCGCTCGCTCGGTTGAGCCCTCGCGGTGGATGACTGCTAGTCCAATATCGGGAAATTATGGGTCAGTTTTTGTGGCGCGCCGGTATTTTATTGGCGCTGCGCGCGCGAAAGATGCGGTGGCCGGCATTGCTGCTAGACGCTTTGCGGCGGAAGCGTTCTAGAGAAAGGAAGGAAAATGAAGGATGTGGAAAGATGGCAGTCAGGGAAAAGAGTACGTTCGATCTTCCGCTTCGCTGGGAGTGTGGTTGCGTTTCGTGTACGTGTTCAGCTGAGCGTTCTGCAGTCACTGACAACCTTCTGACGCGTTTTTAAAATTATATTTAATGGATCGTAATGTATATGTTGTATCCGCGATGCTCTTACCGGGCAATGTGCACATGTACGCGGCTGCTTAAGTTCCCTCCAAATAAGCAACATTAATTTTTTTTTTGTACGTGTGGCTTTTTCAATGGTGTTCCCGTCAAATAATATTTGAATACACACCCACTGGTTCTTCTGAAAGAACGGCTGCGCCATGAAAATTCACCCAAAATTTTCTTTTACGTGTTGCTGCTACTACAAGAATGTTCTATGGCATTACTGACGACAGAAAATACAAATAAATATCGGAGCTCATTTGATTTCATTTCATATATGATCATCACAGTTGAGTTCCATTTGTGTCGGATTGTACCGATCCACGATTGATGCAGTATGTATTCACAAGTGTGGCAGATTTCTCAACTATATTTCAGTGGGCGATTTATTTTTCGAATTCGCAATTATTCCAATCAGTCTGTTATGCTCGCGTTGTTATTCAATAGTGAGTCAGCTATTATGGCGCGCAAATCAAACATTAGAAGCAGAGTGAATAAAGGGAGGCCGCTTTTGCCGAATGATTTTTTTCCAGTCCGAGATCGACACTACATCACGAAATGAAGCCCACGTAAATTTTCGTGATAGCAAGCGTTAAAGTGTTTAGTCATTTATATGCTGTTTCGTATTTGAATAGGATCTGTAGTCAACTAACGCGCTTATTAAGCCAAGAATACGTGTAGAACAGACTAAAAGGAAAAGATGGTTAGCTGTGACACCATGGCGTTAGCAAATGGAAGAAAAGCTTTGGGCGGTGGTAAAAAAAAGGACGCAGCGATGAAAATATGTAAAGTGGCTTAGAAAATGTGAGCAGAATATCGAAGTTTCCTTAATAGGCCAGCAAGCAAAAAATGGTATGCAAATATGCATATTTCTTTGCTTTACGCTACTTTCACTTATATTGTTTTTCTTTGAGGCTAGCAATATAGCTGTAAAAGCTAGGGGGGGTTCGTGTTTGAGAATTCAGTTTCTATCTAAAGTTGGCCTTGTTGCTCTATCCATCGAATCAACGTGCTGTGTAATTTGTCAGGCAATTGACGCCCTTAAATGTGCATTCAGTGAATTGCGTTTAAACTAGCACATCTGCATGCTTCACGCAGTTTGGCGTTCACGTAGGTCTGCTGCATTAAAAAGGTCATTATTTAACGTGCACGATATACCACCTATTCTCGCCTCTGATATACATAAAGTGGAATACAAGTTCAAGTGCGCAAACAGCAATCGCGTCCACTAAAATAAGTGGCTTTTTAACATTCTTTCTTTTTTACATAACAAACGAACCGCACTGTGCGACTAAAATGGAATTTTCGCCTAGTAATTTAGTATAACCCCAAGCGCCAAGGACATGTACTTACCAGACCACCCAACTTTAGCAAAATTGAGCAGTGTCGGTAGGAATCAGCCTTCAAATGACGCGCGAGAATGTATGTCCTCGACATCTATAGCATTCGCGTGAAATCACATGAACGTAGTTTGAACAAAAAATTAAGGACGAAGGTGCACATTCGTGTGAAGTAGAACATTAGAAGATATTAAGAAAAAACAAGAAAATTATATGCTAAGATATTATAAAATGGATGTTTACATGCGAGAACCAGACAGTTATTATGGGCCACGTTGTAGTGGGAGACTTCATGTCATCCCTGACCACTTAATGTTCTTCAACGGGCACATAAATCTGAGTACATATGTGTGTGTTTGTGTTTTTTTTTATTATGGTCACAAAACCGCACCAGGCCTTCACCTCAGCAGCGAGGTCTACGTTAGCTACTAAACTACCATGGCTGATGGCTGTTAAACAAGGCATAGGCAAATATATTATTGCAGAAAGGTACAAAGTTAGTGTTTTTATCTTGCTCTGAAAGATTTGTATAACTAGAGGAGTGACTTTCAGCGATAACTTTTTTGTATTATGTAGAATTGAGTGAGAGTGTTCAAAGTACATTTCAAAATAAGCATTATTTTAGAGAACATACGGAAGCACATGGACGCATCATTCTGACGGGGTATTCAAGGCAAACAGTAAGTGGAACCGTACTGCCTGAGCTGGTAAAAAAAATTGATCAACCCTTTCTATTTGCATATGTGACGTCAATTTTCTCAACAATGGGATACAGAGTAAAACAAAAGTTTATCAACTTTCAAGCTTATTATTTCACGCCGAAATGCCTAAAAACGTCAGTTACTGGGAGAAAACACAAAGACAAGCCATACTTCAGAAATGTTATGAAAATTGTCGTCTGGACGTAAACACTTGGCACGACACACCAATGGCACGTCGCGCATCTTCTGCATTTTGCTATAGATTTAGAGCGTAATTTATACCAACAAAAACTTATGCGTCAGCTGGATTCAAGACCACTGACAGAAAAGAAAGTCCTGGGAACTTCACCTGTATGTGGTCTCGCATATGCGCAAGGCCACGAAAGCTCTCTTAAGCTTCTTGAGAGCCGCCGGACTGCTCCAGCGCTTGCCCCGCCGCGGTGGCCTAGTGGCTGGTACTCGGCTGCTGACCCGCAGGTCGCGGGTTCGAATCCCGGCTGCGGCGGCTGCATTTCCGATGGAGGCGGAAATTGTGTAGGCCCGTGTGCTTAGATTTGAGTGCAAGTTAAAGAACCCCATGCATGTGGTCGAAATTTCCGGAGCCCTCCACTACGGCGTCTCTCATAATCATGTGGTGGTTTTGGGACGTTAAACCACACATATCAATAAATTCTCGAGCGCTTGTAAACGAAAAGCGTGAAACCGTGTTGTGTATTTTCTGCCTGACTGTTAATCCATGTTTACTTACGGTTATTTTATTTTCTCTACCTTTTCCTTCCTATTATTCACCCTCTACCCCTCCCCAAGTTTAGTGTAGCCGAACGAGCTAACGCTTGGTTAACCTCCCTGCATTTCTTCTTCGTTTCTCTTTCTGTATGTCAAGATCTATGTCCGTTAAATCGATGCACATTTTCAATAATTGTTACTTAAGCAGGGCGCGTATAGCATAGGCCTTTAAAACTTTACCGATCAAAATATATATAAGTAGCATAACCTAAATTAAAAAAAGTACTGTTGTGAAAAAATGGAAGACAGGCTACACAAGTGGCGGCTATCGCAGATCATGAACAATATAGTGTTCAGTGTATATATAACTTGCGCACTGCTTATGTTCACTACTTATACAAATTACGTATGTCACTTTTTAAAACATATTCAACAGATTTCCATTACTCTTTAATGTTTTCCTTTCTATATATTCAGTGAGGTATTCATAATTACTTTGCTTTTCGGACTTTTGACAAAAAATATACATTTTAATTTTTATTCCTATTTACTTTTGGAACATATTTTTCTCGGCAGTGCGGTGTGGCCCCCTACACGTAATGATATGCTTCTTGAAGTTGATTATCGCGTTAGTTGTAGTAGTCGTCGTTTAGTAATTTTTCGTTCCTATATGGAGGTGCTGACGCCTGCTTTCACTTCGCGACTTATTTCAGCGTATAATGTCCGCCACGGTGCAACAGTGCCTACAGGGTGCTCAGCTGCCGACCCAAAGTTGGCGTGTTCAATCTTGGCCGTGGCGGTCTATTTTCGGCGAAGGCGAAATGCTAAAAGTCGGTGTACTGTGCGATATGTCGGGGCATGTTAACAAACACCATATATACGGTGAAAGTTTCCGGAGCCCTATAGGACATCAGCGTTTCTCATAAATATATCATGGGACCTAAAACAAATGTATTCTTATGTGCTAGTGTAATATATTCTATGTATCAAACTGCACTTCCTGTGTATTAGAGCTGTAATAATTTGTAGCTGAAATGAATGTCATAGCAGATGCTTGATCACATGCCGACTTCATTTTTTTTCCTGCTGCGAGGCTGTTTCTGTTTTGTCGATGCATACGCGATCATTGTATTATCTGTCAACGCATAGTTATAAAACATTTATATAAAACTAGGCACTCTTCACTGCACTGTTCAATATCTTTCAACCTATTAACGTAAAAAGAGTTTCAAGCGTGATTGCAGTCATTGAGTCTCTTCACTGTCTACGCGTGCCTAATTGCAATATTTTAATACGTGAAAATGTCACAGCACGAATTTTTTGCTCCGTCTGAAAAGTATTACGAAAAACTGCCGATTGTTTAAATTCCCGCAGCTTTCTACTACGATGTGCCGCATAATCGTATATTGGTCATGTTAGATAAGAGTTTTAGGAAATTGCTATTGTAAAAACTGCTGTGCGGGAGCAATCACCTTATAACATAATTTCACTGGAAACCATGTACAATTTAAGAAAATCAAAGAGGGTATCCACCCTAATTAAAACATATAATTTCAAAAACTTGACCCAACTTTTGCTCTATTCAACCCTATTCTTTCTAAAAGTTTACCCAAGTCACCGAAACTAAGGTACTCTGCAGTAAACTTGAATTCTTACATATATAACGTTCCAACGTTACATAAAACAGTGCGCTTATGTGAAATAAACGCCGCATGTTCACTGGAATTTCCATGTGCTGAGCAGCTGTGTCATTTGCCGTTTGAAATACTTCTCACAAAACGCAAGGCGTGAACCGGCGAGCAATAGGCTCAACTTTTTCTCTTTTTATCTGGCCTATAAGGAGGTCCGCATAAAAGCTTTGATAACGCAAACAAGGGTCTCAATAAAAAATTACAGCATATCCCCGATGTGAATGATGAAGAGTGAACGAAGCAGCGGAATTGTTTGGTGTTACCGCAAATCACTCGTGACATTGACCGCTCACGCATGCAAACGAGTGACAAAGCGGTGTACAGATATATGCAATGTTTATTGGTCATAAATGGTATGTTGTGTTTAGTTGTGAATTTTGTTTTGCCTTCATTATTACTGATTTGTGGAATGTAGTCTTGCATGCAGTCGACAGAGACGAGGTCCGTGGACGTTCCCCTGGTGGTTGTTGGTTGTTTCCTTTCATACGAAATGCATCGTATGGCATATCGATACGTCATATACTCAACAAGTCAGTCATTGTCCGTGATCGTTATCATCTTCATCGCCATCAGCGTCATCGTGATCGTCATAGCGTATACGAGGTACCTCGCATGTGCATGGCTACGGCGAACGCCAACGCCTCCAACAGAGAAGCCTCGACCTTAACGAGCTTCACCCTAGAAATTGCTGTCCTGTTCATCACTCTATCCTCTTTACTTTAAAGCACGGTGGTCAGTATTACAACGCGTAGAAAAGTTGCGCAGTGTAAAAGGTGTTAACGTGTATACACTAACTTCATGCCTGTGTAATTGAATTAGTGAGTCAAGACAGCATTAGTGCAAAGACCACATCATAGAACACTTCATTTGCGGCATGTTCGTGGCGTTCCCAGTGATTTCCGTAACAAAACTTCGTTCAAAGTAACTACGGGTTTATTAGCCCGACTTTTACTTGATTGAATAATTTAGGCATGTGTTTATGCCTATAGGTTTTATGCCCTTGGAGAAGACAATATTTGTCGTCAAAAGCGGAGAAGCGCGACGCAGCAGCCTACAATACAATACAAAGCGTTCACGCAAAGTCACGGAATGAAAGAAGGAAGAAAAGTGCGTAGGTGGGCCAGCTGCCTTTTGTTCGCCTGGTTTATCAGTTCGTTGAAAGCAACGAAAGCCCCAGCGCCTCGAGGCTTGCTTGGCTCTCTTTAGGTGCGGCTTGTTTAAGTACCTCGCTGTGTATACTTGTGTGCCTGCGGTTGCGATGAGTCAGCAGCATTCTGCAAAGTGCCTCAACCCAAACGCTGCCAAAACACGTTATCATTGCTACGTGGTTTACAGTGCTTCAGCGTCGGATACAACAAAAAAAAGAAAAAAGACGAACTCTCGCGACTTCCAACTTCCGGCGGAACCTTCAGTACGTGTATTTGTCTGGGCCTGCTTTGCACGAACGCTTTTAGAAGCAGTGGAAGTAATCAGGCTGTGCTTTCATGGTTAAGGATGGCCACTAGTACTCCATAAGCTACGCATGCAGGGTCTGCTGAGAACTCCGTGCCATGTAGCGTCAAGGTTAACAAGCGTAATAGTTTAGGTCGTAGCAAGTTTCTTGTTGCTATAGCGTCACAGCCATAACAGTATAGCGAGGAACAGAGTGGCTGTTTTGCAGGTTTTACTTACACTAAAAGGAGGAAATAAAACTTTGCTTCGTGATTAGCCGCTGTCGGCATTTATACTGTGCTGGTTTCTGACAAACTATGACTTACATGGTGCGTATATATACTATATAGCGTGCAGCGGTACTGTGACAGAGCTAAAAACTCATTGTGAGAAAGCCACAATTTTATAATGACATACAGTGCATTAATCCCACAAAGCTTACGTTCGGAGCAGTTTCTTATTGCAATAAACGATAAATGAATCAAGGCAGGTCAAGTTTGATTTCTTTATATTTATTGAACGATGGTTTTGAAATGCGGTCACAGTTCGCATAAAAACGTGCTATCAAATGCATAACTTTATAATGTCTCTGTGAACTTGTGTAGCGTCTTGCGTGAGTGAAAATAAGTTGTATTAGTGATCGTGAAATGCCACGAAATAGCTTGGAAATTCAATATTTACGTCCCACGCAGTACATTAGTGGCGCATTTTGTGGCGAAATGATCTTCGTGTGAACTATTTTAAACTACGTTTGGCCTCGAAGCACATATACCTGGAAATTGGGGGATCCTTAAGCTTCGCCTCTAATAGTTGAACGTAATGGCGATATATCCTGTCCATACTTCAAACACTTAGTGCATGAAATGTTTTGAAACTTGCCATGCACCCACTACGTGGTCTTAACCGAATAGGCTCAGCAAAGTGTGTACCTTATGTAGTGGGTTCATGAAGCCATTGTGATAATCACATGTTTCGACACCCGAAGCCATTGTACGCTTGGACTACGTATTATTACTGCAATATTTCGTGTTGTGTTGTGCAGCATGTATAGAGGACGCGTGTATTTGTAAAGCATAAAGTTACTTTCACTGCATTTTAATGTAGAGGAAGTTATTTTCACTGCTTTAAGAGAGCAAAATGGCTACCGGCGCTAACCTTTCCGTGTGTGTAGCGACACCCAACGTACGTGGCTTGAGGAATGGAAGGCGTCAGCGCAGTTGCGCACGTGCTTGAGCAGTATACAACATTGATGTAGCTGCAGTGCAAGAGACGAATATTTCACCCACTCGTGACACCGACCTTGCCACTGTAATTTTTTCGAGATTATGATCTGTATCAGCTAAGCTCGCGGTGATTCTGCTGGATGTTTTTATTAGTTAGAAAGTTGTTGAATCACGCTTTGATGCCGCCTCATTTGTTGTGACTTTACTTTTCTTTCCCATATTTAGAGCTTTATCTGTGTCTATGCTTTCTCCCAAGTGAATGACAGGAATGCTTTTTTTTTTACTTTCTTTTAACTTCGCTGCTAAACACTGACAGACATTTGATAGTTTGGGGAGACTTCAATTGTGTTAGTGACGCTAGGGATCATTCATGTATAAAGAATCCTTATGATGCAAGTGCAGCTTTACTGCAGAAATTATTGGATGACCACAATTTCATATATGTGGGAGCGCATGCACCTTCCTCGGTGAGGTTGACGCACTTTCAAGGCATCTCTGATGCTCGGCTTGACCGTGTATGTGTACCTATATGCCTATGATCTCACATTCATTATTATGCTGTAAAGCCCATATTCTTTGAAGACCATTGCTTTGTCACCGTTTTCTGGGTCCTAAAATTTCGAAAGGTCCCTCTAAATTGAGTCGCATAGAAGCTTAACGTACAATCGTAGCACGAGGATTTTTTTTTTTGTAAAGATAGCCACAGAATCAGGGATAGAGGTAACACCGTGTCGACAGCTGCCAATCTTCGCTCAATAGGTAACGTTCAAAGAAAAAGTCAAGTATCAGGCGATTAGTATTTCACGTGAAAAACTCAAAGAAAAATGCTGAAAACGCAATTTTTATGATTTACTTCATAAGCTCCATATTATTGAAAGTCAAGAGCCAGGATTGCACCTTCTTGAGATAAATGTGGTTCAAGCACAGATATATACAAAAACACGATACAGATGTATACAGGGGGGGCAATGATTCGTTCCCGTGTTACTCATTTCACTGAAGGAGAACCATAAGAAAGCTATCGGGGATGAAAAACGATATGCACATTATAAGCAAATGCTGCAAATTGAGTCACGAGGTTCTCTTTCCACAGAGACATGTGAAATAAGAGCCGCTTTGAAGATTATTACAAAACTTTGTTTCCCGCGGCTGAGCTTCAGGAGAATTTTGAGGAAGAAACTGACCACTTCATTGCCCTTGTGCCCCACTTACAAGGAGATGACAGACTCGCTGTTGATGGGCCAATTCCCAGGGAAGAAATTGGGTTTGCAGTAACAACATTGCAGTAACAACTTCCTTTCTTGTCCCTCGTTATTTGCGATGTTTTTATGTGAATAAAATATCGCACCAACTCGCCCAAGCAACCACGTATGCAATAACAACGTTGCAGACAAACAAACCTCTTGGTCCAGATGGCCTTAGTGGGGAATTTTACATAGCGTTTCAGGAACTTCGGATACCTTTACTTAAGCAACCTTTAAGAGACCTATTAACGTGGTGAACTTCCTCCTTCTTTTTATCAGGACCATAAAACATTATTCTCCGAAAGTACCAATCATAAAGCAATAAAGACAGTTAACGAATGTAGGCCAATGTCTTTATGTAACGTTTACTACAAAATATTTGCGAAATCGCTGACAAATCGGTACAGACAGTGATCACTCAGATGTGTAGGTGACCACTAAACATATTGAATCCGAGGTCGCTCTATACAGGCAAATGTCCATATAGCACAGTCAGTCCTTGAGTACATTGATGATACTATGCACCAAATAGCCCTTTTTCAAATCATCATCATCATTGTCGTCGTCGTCACCATCATCATCATCATCGTCCTGACTGCGCACACTGCAGGGCAATAGCTCATCCCATCATCCGCCAATGTACCTGGCCTTGGGCTTTCTACTGCCACATTATACCTGCGAACTTTTTAATCTCATCACCCCATCTAACTTTCTGTCTCCCCTTCGTGCGTTTGGCTTCTCTTGAAATCCAGTCAGTTTCCTTTAATGACCAGTCGTTATCCTGCCTACGTGATACGTTCCCAGACCATGTTCATTTCTTCTTCTTGATTTCAACTATAATATACTTAACCCTGGTTTGTTCCCTGACCGACTCTGCTCTTTTCTTCTCTCTTAAGATTACACCTATCACTTTTCCTTCCATCGTTCGCCGCGTCGTCCTCAATTTAAGCTGAAATCTTTTTGTAAGCCTCCATGTTTCTGCTCCGTAGATATGTACCAGCAAGCTACATATACCTTCCTCTTGGCGGTTTGTGGGAGACTATACCATTCATGATTTGGAATGTTTGTGAATGTGATCCACCCCATTCTTATTCTTCTAGTTATTTTACTCTCATGGTTCGGCTCCGCAGTGACTACCTGTCTTGAGTGTACATATTCCTTTACAACTTCCAGAGTCTCTCCACCTATCGCAAAGTGTTGTTTTCTGCCGAGACTGTTGTAAATTACTTTTTTGCATAGTATATCTCAGACGTACTCTTCAGCTTTCCATGTCCAGTTCAGTAATCGTGAGCTGTAATTCGTCCCTCTAGTTACCCATCAAGGCAATGTCATCAACGAGTCGCAGGTGACTAAGATACTCTCAATTAGCTCTTATCCCCAACTCTTCCCAGTCTAGGGCCCTGAAAGCCTCCTGTACACACGCGGCGAATAGCATTGGCGAGATCGTGTCGCCCTGTCTTACACCTTTGGGGAATTCCTTTGGGGAATTCTTCCTATTTTCTTTATGAAGAATTATGGTGCCTGTGGATATACTGTAGATTTCTTCCAGTATGTTTATGTAAAGCTTTTGATGTCCTGAATCTGTAGTGCCTGCAATACTGGTGATGTCTCGACTGAGTCAAACGGCTTCTCGTAATTCCACGCATTTCTCTATTACCTGATTGATGGTATGGATATGGTCTATTGTGGAATAGCCTGTACGAAACCCTTCTTGGTGTTATTGTTGATAGAAGTCTAATGTTGCATCAATTCTAAGAGCTATTATTTTTGTAAATAGTATGTAGAGAATGAACAGTAAGCTTGTTGACCTGTAATTTTTGAATTCCTTGACGTCTCTTTTCTTATGCATTAATATGATGCTGGCGTTTTCCCAACATACTGTTACTTTTCTCGTCATGAGACAGTTCGGATATAACGTGGCCAGTTTTTCTAACACAACAGATCCGCCATCTTTCAGCAGGTCCCTTGTTACTTTATCCTAGCCAGCGGCTTTGCCTCTTTGCATTTCTTCTAGGGCTTGCCTTACTTTTTCCTGTCGTTACTGGTAGGATGTCAAATCGACCATCTTCCAATAGACCTTGCTAAAGCATTTGATAAGGTATACAGCATGCTTTTCTGTTACGGCTCCTAAGACACCTGCAGTTTGGTTCTGTACTGTACAATGGTATTTCACTCTGTTATAAGAAGTGCACTACAAGGCTAATTCTAAATCGCACGCTTTTCAATATATAGGAGTTGAATTCATCTGTACGTCAGCGATATCCACTCTCGCCTTTGCTCTTTGCTATTGATCTGAAACCATTATGTTCAAGCGTGCTTATAAATTATGGCTTAAGAGGATACCGATACGAGGCTGAGGAAGCTAAAGTTCTAGCTTATGTAGATGACATTGCCTTCTTTTGCGTTGATAAACCCAGCGTTCAAGAAGCAGTGAAAACTATTTTGTGCTTCTGTGAAGTCGCTGGCGCCAGCATAAACTTTGATAAAGCTGTGAATTTTGGCTAGGCATGTGGGCCCAAACTCCTTCGGCCTTCTAAAAGATCTATTGGAATGTGACTCCTATGCGGTATCTTGGTGTGCCTCTTCATAACTATCGTAACAGCGGCCTACATTAGACTGCTGCGGTAACTACGATCTGTGAAACGTGGCACGGACGAGACTTTTCAATTTTCGCGACAGGTAAAGCGTGCAATCTATTCCTTGCATCAGAGCTCATTTATGTGTTGCAGGTGTTTCACTGCTCTCGTGTGCACATTTTCAAGCCTTCCACAGGATACTTGATTGTTTTATTTGGTGCTCCTCATGGAAACTCATGAGCGCAGACAACCCTTTCCTTCCGCTTGAAAAGAATTGCTTTAGCCTGGTGCATTTGTTTGTCCGACAGTTTGTGTTGTGATTGTTTCACCTCAAGGGCGTGTGTTAGCACTTTGTTTTTGCGGTCATTCGAAACTGTCTGTGTTACCACCTTCCTTTTATTTATGTCTAAGGAGACGTCGCTATGGAATTGAAGTTGGGGAGGGGGGGGGGGGGTCCTAAAAGAAATTGTTGATCCGGTTAACTTTTGAAAGCCAGATTTAGTTTAAAGAATTTCATAATATTTACAGAACAACGTTAACCGTTGCATTTGTAAATACCTTTTCCCTTGATCCTGTTTACCGACTGCCATATTCGCTTTTGTCTGGTCACCATGTGTTGTTTCGTGTGAGTAGAATATGGATATCTCCTGCGGCGAAAACATTTTTCTTTCAACTGCACGCTTTCACTCTACACTCTATAGACGGTTGAAGACGTGGCTCAGTGCAAAAACGATATATGGGCCCTATACAGTAACTTCTAGACTGAGCAACCAACCTGAGATGATAGAGAATTGTTTCATTGATTGTCATGACGCATATTACTTTTTGAAACATTCTAAAGAGAACAATCACGAATGAAATTCTAATCCAGGCTGATCGTGTTAGGTTCCTCCCTTTCAAATACAGCCCTACCAATAGTGCTCCGTATGCTTACTGTTTGTGTTGTTGGGACTATGGAAAACTTGCATGATTGATAGGCACGCCGAAAGACCGTGCACGGTCAACGAGGTCCATCTTTTCCGAGAAAAAAACTGCTCAAGTGCGCAGTGCTGTTGAGACTTTCGACCCCTTCCCAGAGTAGAATTCCCTTTCTGGACGTTTGTGTGTGTTTGCCTCACTTGTGATGAATTATGTTATGCGTAGTTTACAATTACTGGTGTTGATTCCGTGCGTTAAAGAAAAAAAAACGCGTGGCTGTGTGGTAGAACATCCGCTTGGCAGGGAAACGACCCGGGCTCTATTGCGACCCAATTTTTTTAATATTTATTTTATTTGCATATTTGTCGACTTTTCGGCCACGCACAAGATGATGAATTTTACCTCAAAAGCAACGACGTCGATGCCGATGTGACACCGGAATTTCCGTGAAATGAGCTTTTTAACGCTATCACGTTAATGTGTCGAGACAATAGTGGTAGTGACATAGAAGGCTCTGTCTTCAACTTGCCTACGCTTATTTACTGGTGGTCTTTCATCGTACACTCATGAAAGAAGAAACTTGAGTTTCGAGTCTGTCTGGTTTATTCATAAAAGAAAGTAAACCACGAAAATTAGGGTAGGGTCCACGAACGGATCGTATGTCCAACAAAAGAAAGCGAACTTCGCATAAGAGAATATCGGTTACAGTATGATTGTAAAAATATAGGAAATTCTGTTCTCTCCACAGTCTTAATGCAGCATGTCTTGTTTCTTGTGTTACGATTTATATTTATTTCTGTTTGGTCTCGTAGTGTCCTGATCTGTGTAAAAAATATGTATGCGCATGTGTCAGAGTCAACAAATTACTACATAACCTAATTTTTCGCCAATAAAAGCGACTTACTAACATAAAATATTTCGATAAAGCAGGTGCAACTTCGAAGCGTTCGTGAAGTTTTTCTGTGACGAGGTTACCCTGCCGGGTAAAGATGAAACCATGGTAGCCTCTCCATGACGGATTACGTTTAAAGTATAGTAAGTCGAACTACTGTCGATGTCCACGCATCATGTTTCCGCTGATGTAATTGCTCCGTCTGCTGCGAGTTGCCAGACGGAGAAGTCGTGTCTGAGGATGTCCAGCATGCGTAAGTCTTGTGATACGTGCAGCAACAGAAATCGAATTACCATGTCCATCCTGTCGTCCTGGCATCCATGAACAGGATTCCGAGGGCCAGCAGCGGCCTGCAACATTGAAAACCCGCTGTTACCAAACTTAGACCAGGTGAATAGTTGATTTGTCAAGTTTCGAAGTCACTGACTAAAGAAAATTGTTAGGATGGCAAATGTAACACGCAGGATGGAACATTACAAAACATGAAGCGCTTTTGATTACAAAACTCGATAGGGGAGTAATGCCAACAAGTGTGAGTAATCGATAATCTTGGCGGCGCTGTGTTAAAAGCATCTGCTATCAGTCGCTTCCGCTCACAGATAACTGGTTTCTGTATTACTCCTGAAACTTATTTCTTCATGCCAACCTAATGGATCCGATAAACACTTCAGCCAAGGAAAGAGTAGAGGGCATTACTCACGTAGGTAATGTCACTTGGTAAGCCTGATGCTTGCGAGAAATGCTGACGTAAATTATATACAGACGACACATGCTCGAGAGCAAATGAGGTTGCATTTATGGGTATATATTTCTAAATATAATATATAAAACTGTTTCAAGTGAACATGTATGCTCGAGCTTGAATATATCTTCATGCACTGCGGCTTCTGGCCGCTCGCCTACCTGGCGTTGGAGTTTATAGTGGCATTACGGTATATATTTCGTCTCACAACAGCTCATAGTGCGTCGCCTTGTGGCTTTTGTCAGGCGCATAAATTTAATAGCGTGTCCTGCGTACTACAAAGTTTTAGTCTGATTGTGACTAAGTGGGGAGCCATAAGTATTGTAATACAATGAACTTTTCCCAAAAATACCTTATTGCGCAGTATTTTGAAGTTGTCGACGAAAATAGATGCAGTAAAAACTGCAGTAGGTTGCGAGGGTCATTGTTGCATAGGCATATCCAACAACGCGCCTCTTTTTTTAGTTCAATTGCTACTCATCTTCTCAGTACCGTTCTTCAATGCAGGTCGGATGTAACCTTTCTAGTATTTGTAAAACAGTTGCAATAACGATGCCGTTGGAGTCTGTCAAACCCCAAGAAAGATTAGGGGTTGACAGGGCAACAGATAAAATGTGTGTGAGGACAAGACAAATGGATCACGCAGGCTTATAGTGGCTCTGAAGGGTGTAAATAAGCTGTAGCTCCTTTTCTACGAAGACAGCAGAACTTCGCTTTCATCACTTCAAGCTGTTACATGCCAAAGTTCGGCCGTGTAATTCACACAAATCCTTCACCTCATCCAATTGCAAATCAGTAGTAGATGTCATCGTATCCTTCTCTGTCGTATTACGTTCACCACCTTCAGTTAGCAATGACCATTTGCCACATGACACTTCACTACACATGGTGTGGTGAAGTGTCACGGTGGGGTGAAGACCACCTCACGGAACCACCTGCACTACGGCCCTGAAGAGCATTAAGAGGCTCAGCTATGTAGCCAAAACCTGGACGACCAGCTTAGTTTTATTGTAATGTAGCCTAGGAGATGGCTTGCGCCCACAGTTTACGCGTATTGTGCAGAAGATATAGTGCAACCAGGTCAAAACTATCTCGCATGCACTAAATAACGTGCTTCATTTTTCCAACTTATATCGGCATTTATAGCAACTGTATAGCTTCACCCTGAATCACAAAGTTTAAAATAGTGATCATGAGTTGCTCTTGCTGAATGTTTAATTGATTTCCAACGGAATATGCAAAATTCGTTTTCACTTCTTTTTTTTTTTACGAATCGCCTTCTAAATGTTTAGTCGTGCTTGCAATTTTTTTTGGCATAGCTTTATTTATATATTATAAAAGCCCTTGTTTCAGCCTTCATTTATTTCTCTCACTAAATCAAACCGACTGGCAAGCCTTTATATGGAAAGCTAACTTGCGATTTGTTCTACACTCTAAGAAAAGGGAAAAAAGCTGCCGTTTAATTATTCTTTGCGACGCATGTGACTTTCACGTGTATAACTCTTTTTAAAGAGACGATTACTCTCTTTTCAAACGTATATAGCGTCCCATAACTCTCCTACTCTCCTAAAAAAGAGTCAGCTTACACATGTAAGAGAGATAGCAAAGAATAATTAAACGACACTGTTTTTTTTTTGAGTACGCTGGTGGCTAGACGACGAACATTGCTTCACTTGATAGCCAAACAGCAAGACTTCATTGGGTTTTATAGAATGGGGCGTTCGCTTGTCTTCCCTGTCTCGTAACGCCAAAATTATTCCTAGCAACCGTACCGTGTTTTTGGTGTTTGTAAGCTTCCTGAAAACCCAAGCTCGCAAAATTTAACATAAATACGAACACTTTTCTGAAAGGTTATAAAAAAAAACAGCCATTGCAGCTTTTAGGACTATAGCTGCTTCTATCCATTATCACTGATTTCCAATTCGTGCCGGACTCAGTCTCACAAGATTTATACTGGCACGACCCAAGTATACTTTTGCCGTTTCAAAAATACATTGACGTAACCACATCATTTATTCATTGTGCAGTTCCTGCAGAATAAAGTGAGACTGCTAATCCTATAATATTCAGGTGCATTTCTTAATTCGCCACAATAGGAGTTCTCAAAACAACCTTTAAAACAACTTATCTTACTTGGCGCACTCTGCAGACTGTGTGCTATAAGTGTGCCCTTCACAGAAATAGTTCAGCTAATCTTCCGAATCATGCACTATTTAACGCACGGCCCATAATAGAGGCACATAACAATTATTTGCATCCTGGTGATTCTGTGACCTCCGTACCTGTAACACGTCTGCGTACGTTGTCATGTACCTGGCACGAAATTTCGATAAGCCATGCCATGTATGCTTTAAGACTGTTTTGTGAAAATGCCTGCATTAAAGAAGTAATGATGACGTGATACCAAACGCAAATAATTTTAGTTATTCAATATTAAGAAAAAACATTGACATTTGACTACAACAACTCAGTTCCTAAATGACACCTTTGTCCTCACCAAAGAAAAAAATATATTCCGTTCTTCCTCAGCAATCTGCCGGAAATCAATAAAGTTTATATGTATATCTCTCTTTCTCTTGAAGCTGCGCAGTGATGTTCGCTTAAACATTTATTCATGTGATTTAGCACTGAAAATAATTTATTTTAATTTCCCGAGTCTGAATTGTCAAAAGTACAATAGAATAATGAGGCACGCTATAGTGGGGAACCTACACAAAAGCGTCGTGCTAAACAGCCCCGTGACAGTCACCTGGCGCTAATTAGACACGCGAACTACGATTCAACGAGAAAAAAAAAGTTGGCAGATACCACGTACCGTGGGCATCGATGATATGCGAAGCACGAATGAGAAAGGTTGATATGTAACTTTCAATCAGCACAATGTTACGAGGTAGAGGTAGGCCCGCCGTGGTGGTCTAGTGGCTGAGATACTTGGCTGCTGACCCGCAGGTCGCGGGATCGAATCCCGGCTGCGGCGGCTGCATTTCCGATGGAGGCGGAAATGCTGTAGGCCCATAAGGTCAGATTTCGGTGCACGTTAAAGAACCCCAGGTGGTCAAAATTTACGGAGCCCTCCACTACGGCGTCTCTCATAATCATATGGTGGTATTGGGACGATAAACCCCACATGTCAATCAATAATTGGGAGGGAACTATATTTTAATTTTGTGTATTTTGGTTTTGTTTCTTTTTGCCCTTTTTTCTTGTGTCAAATGTTTTTTTTTTACTGCGATGTATTTTATTGCTCATTTTTTGCACTGCTGTTTGCTACTCCAATTATTTCTTTGACAATCGCTCTTTTAGGAGGCCCGAATCAGTCTCTCACTTCATGGGGTTCTCCTAGTCACGTAACACAATTTCTCCAACTGATTCTGATTCCAGCTTCATTTTCAGCATCTTGGTCTCTTCAGTACACTCCTAAATCTGATTTACTGGTGTTCATGCATTTTTCACTCATCAAAGTACAGCCGCCATATGGCCGAGAAACAAACCTAGGCCCTCGAACTTAGTGGGGCAACACCGTATTTGCTAAGGTACCAGGGTAGCTTAGTAAGTATCTACCATGGTAGCATGTAGACAATTGTACGTCTCTTTAGGTCACAATATACTTTATAAATCTAGGATGTCGTGCAAAGACGTAATTTTTATTGTGAATTTGTAGAAAAGGTTTCTTCTCTCTGTGAAAAAGGTGAAAATTCGAGCCAACAGCTCACCTTTTTTTAGAACTTACCACTACCATGTTGTTGCAAAGCAGAACTTCCTGATCACTGAGCCTCGGGCAGATTTTGGTGCCAATGCCAACACTTGCAAGGAATGTGTGCCTGTAATCATAAAGAGTAAAAGACAGAATCTTGCCGACGTCAAACTTCTATTTCTATTACGCAATGCTCTATTTTACTTTTATCAATACTTTTCGCTCTAAGCTAGGTTTCTGCTCGAGTTCATTTAAACTGCCGGCCTGTGCATTAAAAAAAAATCCTCGCTGTAGCCACTCTGAATTGTTGCTCACATTAGCAAAATATTTAAGTGAGTGCATACAAGATTTTTATTGATTAACAACACTCATATATACTGAGTTAAACACACATAGTTTAGGAAATAAATATAATAATAAAAACGTACATAAAATTTTAATTAGAACATGTTGTGCATTCAGAAACAACTTTCCTCGATGCATTGTGTGCTACATATCACAAATTTATATTTAAAGCATGTTTAATCATGTTTATACATCTCATTATACAGTAAGCATGAAGAAGCACATAATCTGATGTCTTCAACAATGTCTACATTTCACATGCAAACCCAAAATTTATTTAAAATAGAGCATTTTCTGCTGTTATTGGAAACAAAGATTCTTGCTTATTTACTGAAATTTCGCATTAAAAAAAACTGACAGTATCTTCTAAGCAAGAACTTTATAGAGTACTGTAGTTGGCATCGGGTATTCGGGTTTGTAGAATAACCGTCAGTAAATGTGCTATGAGCTGCGCTTCTGTAGAGATTCGTTCTCTGTTTTCAGAAATAAGCCTTACTTTGAAAAGCGTAGCTATTCGCGGAATAAATGAAGTTTCGTGTCAGCGTCTCGCAAAATATGGGCTCAAAAAGCGCGATACTGTTTTGGCGGTGTCATTTCAGTGTAGTATGTAGTGTTACTGTGTTAGTTTTGTTTTGTTTTTCTCTTCAGTTTAATGCTCCCGCAATGGTGTGCCAACATCTCCTTATATATCATATCAATAAAAAAATAAAAATAATGCTCCCGCTGTGATCTTATGTGATCCTCATGCAAGTGGAAAATGTCATTGTCTTTTTCTGATATACTTTCCGAAAAAGCAGTGTTTGTTGCCTTGATACGGCAGATGCGACATCGTTGTGAACTCTATGATTATCCCTGGATTTTCATCTAAAGTCATGGTACTCGAAATCACGATGTTTTACCAGCCTTTCCTTGTCGTCTGTGACAACTTCAGGGGCCTGAACCTAATCGAAATTCGCGCCCAGACTGAAGCCTTAATGTGCCTAAACTGTTTCCATACACTTCCACGCGCATATAACTCTTCAACAGAGGCAGGTGTGCTAATTTTTGAAATTTATTAAAATAAATGTACTGAATCAGGTACACGAAGACGGTTGCGGCGCTGGCATTAATTTCTTGCGTTCTTTATATACTGTACGACATCGAATAAATACAAAATGAACAAATTGATAAAAGTGTGCCATCTGTAATATACATCTTGTCTCGTCATATGCAGTATTGATTGTAGTGACATAAGCTCGTGGAACCCGCATACGATGTCCCACACTCAAGAGGATAACGGACAGGCGAGCAAGTTGTCAGGTTTCGTAATTTGTTAGGACAGCACAAGACGACGAATACATAAGGAAAATCTTGGGCTCTCGCTCCTTCCGTTTTCTTCGTCTAGCGCTGCCTATAGACTCCCTAATTATGAATCCTACACACAAACTGACTATTCGTGCTGCTCTATAATTAAAAGTCTCGGGAGAAATTCAGAGGCAGAAGAGGACATCCGAACACCTACACAGGAACAATAGCCAGCTTTAACAAACTGTACCCAAGGCCAACTAGCGCAAGTAGTATGCGAGTAAATACGAGATGCCAGGACGCCACTGTTCACAAATAACAGAGGGCCGTAAAATGCATACGTCTGTGTGGGATTGTGTGGGCTGTATGCGTGACAACGCAATAAATAGGCGAGCGCCGCTCCAGTAGCGCGTTGTCTTACAATACTTGTGAAGGCACCACTTCGTAGTTGCACTTGCTGGCCAAACGGCTCCTTCACGCGGGTGGTGCGCCGCACCAGCTGGCCAGAAATGGCGAGGGAAGATTCTCGACGTTGGCACAAACCACGCACTCTTCTTCCAGCGAAGGAATGCGCGTTCTCTTATAACAAACAGCCCTTCGCTGCAAGAATGGCATGTGGTTCGTACGGCCGAATCCAGGAAACACCGTGCCCTGCGAGACAAAAACGTGACAGGAGTCTGTCAAGGGAATGCATGCGTGTCGGGGTGGCTCTTAAATCTTCACCAAAATATATGGACTCTCTGGCACATTGCAACGACAAACAAGTGTTAAAACAGTTGCGCTGTATACTTGAAAACTATATGATGTTCCGGCACTATACATATAACTAAGGAAGAAAGTTCGCCTATAGTTCGTAATGTTCCTTTTGCGGTGACACAGCTTCTGTCGTGAAAAATAAGCTGACAGAAAATAGTATAGTACAGAACACGTGTGCCGCAGACTACATAACAAGCAGCAGCTGTTTTGAAGTAATTTCGCATCCTCCCTTTCAGGATACGGTCGTACGATGTCGAAATAACCACAGAGTTTCATATGATCACACCAGAGAGAACTATGACGCTAGTGTCTATGGAAGCTGCAACGCACAGAGCTTCAGCCAGCACGGGACTAATGGGTGGTACACAGATTTGTTTAATCTTCGTTATTTCGTCCTGAAGCCACTTGGTCACGAGACGACAATCAGCAGCTGCACTCCACCGCTTTAACCTTTTAGGCTCAACAATTCAAATCGGGTCACAAAACTCACAGTGGTCCGTTCTTCTACACGAAACGAAACCAAGACACAGCCACAAACAAAGCGACACTGAGGGCGTTTGAAGCCGCAAGCACCAAGACAAGTTTGTGCAATGCATTCATTCCCCTGGTGGTTGAACGATCACAGCTCCAGAGTGCCCTCTAGTTAATTTTACGCAACTCAATGTGGAACCGCGTTGCAAAAGCTTAGCTTCCAAAAAAAAGATAAAAAAAGGAAATCCTCTGCACCTAAAAAGGGCGACCCAACACCCCCGTGAGGCAGCGTCGAGGCAAGCCCTTGACGTTTCCTGCATGGGAGCCTAATAAAGTTTATTCCTCCTCCTCCCATGCACCTGAAAAGCGTTTTACTATTTATACTACTTATATAAATGAAAGAAGGGGACATTAGGACTTGTTTTTCTCTCTTAGACACAATTTTAATGGGAGCCAACAGACATTGAAGCCAAGGAAAGCACAGGTGACGGTATAACTTTCTCCGCTTCGTTCTCCATTGGTTTTCATTGAACTAAGTATTTGTGGAATATGATGGATTGGGCTCAGATAGCCATTTAAGACGCGCTGTAATATAAAACAGTTTATCATAGTTTGTCTCGGATAATCGCGTTGTAAATTTTATAGAGGTGCACATGAAACACAGAGAGCAAACATCTTTTTTTTTTTCGGGCTGTTTCTATAGAGGCTGAAGTTTTGCTTGGGGATATATCTCTTATAGGTATAGGCGAGATTTCAGAATTTCACCACTTCTCGAACCCTCAGCAGGTTTGTTTCCGACAGTGAACATGGAACTAGCTCTTCCTTTTATTCCATTTGAATCGTTGTGCTGTACATCACAATACCCTCGACAAGATAACGTGCATAAATGCTTTTTCTATTATAATGTTTTGCCTTTGAAACGATCTTCTAGATCGTTTTTCTCGTAGCTTTAAGAATGTCCACCAGTATACCTGATTCATCGACGTTGTAAAAGCTAAAAGGTACTGTTGAATGTAATAATAATAGTGATTGTTGGGGTTTTATTTTCCGAAACCACCGTGTGATTGAGAGACTCGGTGTGGATTCTGAAATTTCGACCACCTTGGATTCTTTCACGGGCACCTATAGATATAAGCACAGGGGCCTCAATCATTTTCGCCCCCAATACTGTTAGGCAAATTGCGATGTTGAGCGATGACGTGTTTCGTGATTTCTGCTTCTAAAATCTCATTGTTTTTGTCTGAATAAACAGTGAATGAATGAATGAATGAATGAATGAAAATATTTACGCCGATTTAACACAACAAAAAATCTAACAAAATTACACAGATGTTTTGCCACCTATTCGGCTGCCATTCTCAGTATATGCACTGGCACCAAATAGCAGTGGACTGAGTGACCTCTGCTCGTTTGGTAACATTCGGTAACACCGAGGATGCTACCCGTGGCGAAATATCTATGTAATTTCGTTATATTTTTGTTGTGCTAAATTGGCCTAAATCATTCAGAATCATGAACTGACTGGGCTTTGGGAACATCATTGCGTTCGTGACCTTTATGAGTTACGAAACAGATCACCAAAAATGCGACTACATTATGCAGAAATCGTAAGCGCCTCCTTGAGCTTATCTTATTCCTAATGTCGGGGATTGTCTATATATGTTAAGCAGAAATCGTTTTACACACGTCTTATACTGCGCTTCCTAAAAAAACAAAAAAAAACAAGGTTAACATGTGGAGCCACGTATTATCTCTTCACCTCCCTCCCCCTTGCGAATCACTGTAACGGTCTGTCACAGCTATTGCGCGTATACACTCGTTCTCGATCGGTTAAAATTGTTGACAGCGCGTCCCCGTCCATTGATATCGCGTCGGAACCGCCACCCGTAATACCACCGTGAAACGGCCACACACAGTAGCGAACAGTACATACACTGGGGGAATATGAGCGGCTGTTCCAAGTGAGGCGGCCGCGTTAAAGCAAAGGCAAGCATATAGCACAAAGAAAAGAAAGGGAGAAAGAATCGGTTGTAAAACACCCTGTTTATGGGCCGTTCCCGAAGTTTATGAGACAGGCAAGGGCTGCCTTTCGGAGAGAGGGCGCTGCCGGCCACCGTCTCCGCACTCGCTGGCGCAGCTTTCGTGTCGCTGGGATTGCCCGAACTTGACCTGTTGGCATCACGGCTCCAGGTTTTACGGGCTGCTTTGCTGCTGAGGTCGAGGTGGTGGCCAGCGGTCTCACCTGCGTAATGGGGACGGAAACGAGGGTTGTGATTGGCGGCTTTCACTCGTAGTTATGTCTTATCGTAATAGAATGATTTGACGTTTAGGAGAGTCATATTTTTTCAGCAACAAAAAAAAATAGCATCTTGGTGTAAAAAAGGTAAACACGACAGCTGCAGACCTTCATATATACATTTTAATTTAAAAGAATATAGAATTAGTAACGGTTATTCTGCCATTTTTTACCATACGGGATAAGCAAAGTTGTGTCTTAATAAAAGATTATTGCCGCGGAACAGTGCGGAAGTCATGATTCTGATATTGTTCACATTCTTACCATGTTGCCAGGGCGTTTGAGCCTCAGCTGAAAATAAGCATTTTCGCCTATAGTTGTTCGAGGTATAGCGCATCCAGGACGGGACAGAGAAGAAAACACAGAACACATACACGGCGCTTTTTTCTCTGTCCCGTCCTGGATGCGCTATACCTCGAACAACATGAATAACCAACAAGCCCGCCGTGCAACCTTAGTCGCCTATAGTCTTTCATTCTGTTCAAAGCCGACAAAACTGGTTGCAGCTTTCTCGGCACTCTTAGAATCGAGTTCACCAAAGCAGCTTTTCGGCTTTACTCCCCGCGATGGGCGATTGGAAATGACAAGTTGCGTGAGGTGTCTGTTGACTTCAGAATCCCTACCTTCGCACGTGAAACTTCGTCAAAATTGAAAGGGTTAGTTCTTTCTCGTGAAAAGGATAGTTAGAAGGAGCGCTAAGTATTTTTCTAGTTACATGAGAGAGTCTCATAAGTTTAGATATTTCCGGCAGATATGTTGCTCATATTGTTTTCTCATTCTTCTGTAAAGTTATTCAGCCATTCAGCTTGACGGCAACAGTAACTTCAAACGAAGCCATCTAGCGTAAAAAAAAAGCATTCACACTTGCTTGTAACATGTGCGAAAGATTTTAATGATTAGCTCCCGCTAAACCGACTCAAAAACGTTTCATATGCTATTCCAATAATTGCGTGCGTTTTCCTACAGAATTGCCACAGATACATATATTTTCCATTATTTCCATATACTTCTTATTGAAACATATGTCATTATATAGGGTGACATGTGGAACGTTTCAGTGTGGTTATGTGATGGTTTTTTTGTATTTTTGAGACTCCTAGATATAATATTAGTGTCTTTTAGCATTTATATATGGTGAGTTTGGAAATATCCGACCATTGCGGTCAGCAAGTCACCTTTCGAATCTGTAGGACGCGTACGTATCGACCGCAATGATATCATCCTACGATTTTACAGGACGCATCGAGATACGCACGCCCTGATTGTGGTGCTCTTAACACGGAATCGTAAATACTGCAGAATTAAAGTAATACCATCAGTGCTAAGACACGCTAACTTTCTTCCATAAGTATTCTCGTTAAAAAAAGCTCCCGGAGAGCCTATCTGTCAGCTCGCTGTTGTGGTTGTGCAGGGCTGCGGCAAAACATTTCACAAAACCAAGATTATCAGAGAAAACAATGTGCTTATGGAGGGAGAGATTTTCAAGACAGCCACGACAATGCGCACTCTTTATCAGGTCCCGCTTAAAGTACTGTATAAAGTCTGGAAACCGGAGGTTCTTCGTTTGGTTTCGGGCTATATATCCAGTGTTTAATAAGAACCTCAATTAAAGTGTAGGAATATGACCGCACTTTTTGTAGTTCTTCAGGCAGATAGTTGTTTTGCATGATCAACAATTGTTTGAAGTATAGGTACCGTGCTTTCTATCAGGCCTTGATACCGATTTCTGGTGCACACGTGGTGTTTTTGATTCACTGAAGCAACGGTGTTTCTTCAGTAAGTGATCATCTTTCAGTGCCTCTCTCTGTTGTTTCCGGTCCCCATCATGTGTCTTTCATGGTTCTCCATACCCAATCACGTGAACTGTATGCTCAACTTACACAATGGCTAAGGATTAGCCAATGATGATCTTTGCGCTATTATCTGATTCTGTAAAATGATAACAAGCTTCAGATATATTACTTGTGAGAGAAGGTCGTCGCGATTCATTTAGCCGTGTGTTTTTTTTTTCATATAGTTTCTAAAACTGACGTATGACAAGAACCGTTTCATTTTTGGAAGATGGAGCACACTCACCGTGCTGCGATAGTCTGCAAAAAAAAGAAAATTACGCGCGTTTAACACTTCTGAAACACTCTGCACAGTTAGTTATAAGTGATATATTTGTGGCAAACACCGGATGAAGTTTTACCGAAAGTTCTCAACGATTTTTTCATTGAAGCTGTGGGGCACAAATCAATATGCGTTACAAAGCATAAGCATTGCATATGAAAAGAAATTTGAAGAAAATAGCTGTAACACATATATATGTTTAGAGACTGCTTGAACGCACGATTAATTTTGTGCAAAACACCCTCATTACTGATGTTTACTCACTTTCTCTAACCTAACAATATATAAACACTATGCAATTAAAAAACATCTGCAACCTAATCTTCTAACGGTCATTCCACGTAAATATAGTCATGACAGCCAACCGTTGCATGTTTCACCCTTTTTCTAAATTAGTTATTCGAGCAAGGTAGCACTCACAGAAAAGAAAGAAATCCGGGATGGTAGTAGTAGGGGGCGGTAGCTGTTGGGTGCTTTAACAGGCACTGCAACACAACTATGACAATTAATTGTCAGAACAATTGGGTTTATTTTCTCTACTAGATAACAAGAATAGCTACATCACGGTGTGTCGTCTGGATATATATCTGATAGCAATCGGTCTCTCTTTTGTGATGAACTAGGACGCGACAATTCAGTTTTATGCTGCTCACTCAATGGATCTTTCTCGTAAAGTCTGGAACAATTGCTGGAAAACCTTGAGCAAGGTTGCGGTGAAACGTATTTTGTTAATACGCGGCTCTCGACCATCTGGTAATGAGACGCCAGCTTCCGAATCGTCGAATCGTCGAGCAGTTGTTACCTGTGCAAACGTCTGCATCTAACGTAACTGTACGTAGTCGTAAACATCCGGTCGCGAACGTACGGCTACAAAAGGCAGAAGCTCATCCGCAAAGAAACAATCTTCGAGAATGTATACAACATACAGGGAGCAGACATAGAGGCAGCGCCACTCCTCGGGGCATTCTCGTAGTTGTCGCCCGGTTCTTCACGGCTCCCTTCGTAGATGGCGACGCCGTCGTGTTTTTCGAGCTTTCTCGCTTCTCCGCATGGGGTCCCCTCACTCAGCAGCTTTGCGAAAAGCAAGTTAGTAAAAGGGATGGGTAGACGAGTAGGGCGGAGGGCGAAGACCGGTGGTGGGCTCCTCCTTGTTTTGGCCATGTTTTCATGGAGGCCGTGTTTGCTACACGGCTGGTGTCAAGGAGATATCGATCATGGTATTTTTTGTCGCGCCACATCGGCACTCTCTTTTGTTTCTGGCCAGGGCTCGCTTTAGCTCGTTCTCTTTGCGATAACGACACACAACGGCGGGACTCTCTTTTCTGTATTCTCTTTTGAATTAATATTACGTGCAGTCGTCTTATGGACGCACCTGCAGAAGGCAACTAAAAGAGATCAATGCAAATGCACAAATGTTGAGTCAAAACCGCGATTCCAAGCACGAATGTTTTCTCGTTTGAAGAGCAACGAAAGGAAGAGCGACGAAGTATGAGGTACTAGGTATTAGAGGTCATGCATGAGGGCAAAACTATGACCCTGCCGAAACATGGTAGAAAAGAAGAAGGTAGATTTATATGTGGCCTAATGTTGTTGGCTTGGTGTTCTGGAAATACCGTGCAGTGATAAAAAAAATAATATGTCACTATCTATGAAATAGTTTTCCCGAATGTCTTCTTTTTTTTCGAAGCTACGTCTAGTAACTACAACTTTTTCGTTTGAATTAGGTGATGCTGCCTGCCGGCTCAGTGGAGCGTAAATATTTGAAAGCAAGAGTTTGGTAATAACAGTGAAAACGTGCAATGGACGCTATTTATTTATTTAGTTGTTTGTTTGTTTAATTATTTATTTATTTATTTATTGAAAAAATACCTTACAGGCCTGAAGGCACTGAATAAGGGGCCTACAATTAAACGATGAAGTAAACTCGTATAAAACAACGCTGCAGTGCATAATATAATTATGACAAAGTACTTCGTCAAAAAATAACAATAAAATCAGTCATCGTAATTCAACAGTTCACAAAGAGCAGATTACAGCACGTCAATCAAAATAACGCGCGAAACTTCACATAATAAAGGAATAAATCCTGACTAAAACATGATGATGAGCCTTAGTAACTTTCACGAAAAAATATCGCGTGCGTTAACGTAACCATAATTTCACCAGAACTCGACAATGACCCAACGCTTAGAAACAACAAAGTTCAGTGTAACGCAAGTAATGTGATTAATATGGCACGTTTTGTATGCATTCCAGCCTGATAGTGCAGTTTATTTAACCGCAAATTACACAGCTGCTATTTAATACATGATCATATAAGATATCGAACATAACCAACGTATCATATGGTTTTTGTACTACTTGTCAATCATTCGATCAATGAAGTGCGGTCGCAAATATCTCCAATGCTACGTAGATTCATGTTCAAGCAAACGCCTTGCCATTTTTTTTTAGTTTCTAGTTTCATAGATTTTGACCTCAATGGTGTATGAAAGGAAATTACAGTTATAGTGAGTTTACAGCTGAGCGAGGAAGACTTTCATGCGTGTGTGTGCAACTCGGCAATAAGTTGCTCTAAAATACATTGCATATAAACGAAAGTGAAATTATATTCAATAATTGTGCGATATCGGGTATTCTTCTCGCGTCCTCCCTGTGTTTAGATTTAAAAAAGAAGGGTCGTGATAATCTCGCTGTGTTTGTTTTATTCCTCGAATCTCATCGGAACAGCAAACAAATTGCCCAAAAATAATACAAATAATTACATTACTCTGTATAAAAGTATGAAACATTTTGAAAAGCGAACTTCCTGGGATATAAATTACACAGTGTTGTCAAGTATAAATATGTGAAAAAAAAGCTCAGTAGCATCTAACGTGATGCAAGTTTAATACTGCGAAATTATTAAATTAATTAGCCAAATTGTCTGCATAATTCATGTATGTATACTCGATTTCGTTTGCTACACCACACACTGTAAAGAAGTGTATATATGTCTCGCTATAAATATTGTAATTTTTTTTTCATTTGGCGCACGCGATTGTAGTCAGCCATGCATAAACGTCCTTGATTGCGAGGAAACAACCAGTGTTGTATGATGATTTCAAGTTTGTGTCATCGTCCCTGCCGCTCTCTTTTCTTTATTCCGTGATTTGTATAATGTTGTGGTGTGGTTTGCTGTATACTGGTAGATTTCTTGCAAAAAAAAAACGCAAAATGGCATTTTCAAATCTTCCTTAATAAATGCTGCCATTGCACAGAGTATGTAACTACGCTTCGTGTTTTATTAACAGCATAAGTCATGTACAGACTTGTATGCGAAAGCAAGTTTACCTGTTTAAAGGCTTCCCAGAGCCAATATTGTTAATATTGCTACCTCAGGAGCTGGCAATGCAAAATGAAAATGCAACTGTTAAATTCTACATAATTGTTCATAAATTCAATCAGAAATACAATTTTCTTCTTACATTTCACGGTGTATAAGCAAGGGTATACTTACCAACATTCATTGAGACAAGTTCAAAATGTGGCGAAAATTTACTTCAGTTGAGCCACAACCTATGATCCCATTTAAATATGACTAAACTTGGCAAATTTATATTAGAAATTATTGTTTTTTTTTGGCGTAGCCTATTAAGTTAATAATATGCTTGACTTGACATGCAACAACGAATGCCTTCATCTTAAGTAACAAATATAACTAATTCAGTTTCCTTATTTCTCCTATGGAACATGCATGTTAGGACCGCCCAAATTACCCTAATGTGCCCCCGCTGTAGCATTTACCATTAAGAAACCCACTCAAACATAGATGAGTGTCAACGTCGAACATCTGGAGAACCGTACGAACATTTGTCACCAACCTGTACTGTCACCTGGGCGAATTGGTCTTAAAATACGTTAGCCTTCACTTGTCTTCGTGAATTTGCTTTCCCCGTGTTGTGACGAAAAAGCTTCTTTGAAATGGAAACGCCTCTGGTGACAATGTGTCCACAGTCGGTTACCTTTTTCTTCGTTTTCAAGCCAGTATCTTCACCAGCACGCATATCTCGCTTGGAATTGTGCTTTTACGTAGATAAACATGAAATGAATAGTAAAAAATTTTGGGCCCATGACCAAAAGGAAACCTACAAAGCACTGTTGCGCGTGCAGTCATTCAATTTCTGAACGAATCAAAAATACCACAAAAGTACTAAATAAAAAAAGGACTTCACGTTATTCTTAACCAGCATGTTTGGCTACAATAATCTTGTGTTTTCATTTTGGCAGAGAAATCATTGTCAAAGCCTATTTGTTGCCGTTACAGTGACTGCTTTCGGTGACTGATTTCAGAGACTGCTGCCGAGAGTTATGATCATCTTTTACAACATTTTAGTGAACTTTCGTGTTCTGTGTGGGCAGTCCGATTCCGTGAATACTTGTGAGTTCTTTTTTATTCAGGCGCAGTGTTTTGCTATATGTGCCTATGTGTTTGTTTGTTTTTGAATATCCGATGACGACTGTTGTGCAAGAGCCGAGGAGTAAGTAGCCTGCGCCACGCATTGGCACACACCTCTCCTTATACACATTTAACACAGAATAAGCAACCAAAAACATTATTCGACGTACGGTGCAGCGCATGCACACTATAGACTTCGGATGTGAGTGGCAGAAATATAATTCACGAGGGAGCCAAGGCCATAATCTCCGGTCTATTAGGTAGACTATACCTTATAATGAAGTATACGTAAAACGCAGTACTACAATCAGCAATACGTGGTAACTGTCATCTCATTTAGCGCGTTCTAATGCAATGAACATACCTAATTCATGTTCAGCACATTTCCAATCACCTATACGTCTCGTGTCCGCTGGACACGCTATGTCTGCTAGTTCCTATTCTGACTTTGTGTACCTCCCTCATGACTTTTATCCTATTCGGACTATATTCCTCTTGTACACAAAAAAAGTTTTGGTTTGTTCATGCATTCACTAATACATATGTAGCTCTTTTTTTTTCATTTTATAAGGCCAATCACCACACAGCCCAATTGCAATTTTTATTGTGAATTTATATTCATTGAGTGACTTCTGCGATCTTTCTTAAATGCGTTCGTGATATGTGTTGCACAGAAGACATCTGCAGTGGATTTCTATACGTGACTTGAGCAGTTCACAGTCGTTTAGCACCAACCGCTTGGCAGCCATCACTTAAACAAACTCCGGCAACCACTGTTTCTTGCACAAACAGTCCTCAGCAAGAACCAAACGGACATTAGCGCTTGGGCAAGCGAGTGGTTGCATATGCGGTCACTGATCCGTAGTTCCATTTTCTCATTACGTCGTAGACAGCGTTCTGAATAAGCTTTGTGCCATTTATGGCAGAAGCTAATTGGATCGCCCAAGTTCAAAGTGAAAAGTGAAGTTGTGTTCGTCTGTTCGGAAGCACCTTTTGCCGTACTGTAGGCGCTGAATAATTATTGCTGAGGGCTCATTTCTGTTTGAACGAGCATGGTTAAGTCGTGTCCAGTCCAAGTGGATTGTCCCAAACGTCTTTCCTATTATTTTGCAGCCGTGTCGAGGCAATAGGCACACCGTCAAGGTCCAAGTGTGGGGTCCTGCTCGCCTACGATGTAACAGCACCAGTAGGCAACATCCATGTGAGTACAGCGCACGAAAATATCTTTTTCGTCAACAGTTCTCAGGAAAGCGTTTTTTTTATATACAGGAAAACTACACATTGCCAATAAGCTACTTTTCTGCGGATGAAAAATCTCACCTTAATTTCGTGTTTGTTTAGGTAGTCATTCATCATTGTTATTATCGGATATTGCTTGATATCCCACAACACAAGAACTTTCGCCTTATTTGTCAGGCCCACGATATGCATCGTCCAAGCAGAATCAATCACCTATTCTTCGTTTACATTGGCCACAATCGGCCGCAGATGACCACATGTCATGTTATTTTCTCGATTATTTTGTGTGTGCAACTATCAGTTTGACATTTGCACTAGGCAGTGGGATGGATGGCTGACTTCTTGGAGCCCAGCAATTTTTTTTTACATGAAACAGCAGCTTACTTCAAATCGTAGTTGGTTGTACTGCTATCTAGTTCTTCTAGAACAAAGTCGTGCTCAAGAATTCAGTTGTTATTTTTGTATAGCACCCGATATACAACGTGTGCAGATTACTTACTACCTGGACAAAGCAGTACTCGTCTTATGGTTTTGCACTTACCCCCCCCCCCCCCCCGCACCCATTTTATCATTCATCCGCCAGTTGTTGTTTTTTTTGAAGTGTTGTGGACGTCATGCAAGTTATATCAGAATGTGTACAATCATAGGATGATCTCAGGATTGTTCACCCGTGGATCGACATTGGTGTAGGAAATTCGATTTTGTAAGCAGTATACTTGACATGGAATAATAAGGGGCTGCTTTTATCACTCATGCCTGCAAGGTGCACTGCACCGGCAAACTTGATGTCGCACTGGCTGTGTTGATTACGCTATATAATGATATTACGCGTGCTGCGTTTATGATCATTTGTCATTTCCCACGACACGCTGCAAATGCGTACAGACAGTCAACGGCGCCATTTGGCCCTGTTCCCACTTCGAAAAACAACCCCATATTCTCATCGCTATAGCTGGACTTGGTGGTGGGCTATTTAGAAAAAATATTGAGAGCCTGGCCTCACATCGCCCCACGGGTTTGTGCTAGTCCTTCTGCAATGCTGGAAATGAGCTAACCTAAGTGCCAGACTGCGCCTGCATTTATTATGAATGTATTATCAAGACTCGTGCCTTTTACACCTATATTTTTTTACTCAACTCTACTCAACTGTTCCCAGCACCATGTGTAGGGTCGGAAACGGCAGTCTATTTAACCTACTTTTTTTTCCTTCATCGCTACCCCCCCTCCCCTGCCATGCCGTAAACAGGAAGCCAATGGCGTAGTGACGGGGTAAATCACCGCGAACATGTCACCTCCACCTCCCTGTTTTTTTTTTCTTTCATGGGATACAGAGTGTAAAACATCACCTGCCTCCTCGGCCCCACTTGAGACCGAAGACATGTATTCCGTTTCCTCCCTAGAAACAAATTTCTGCCTTCGTCACTGCAGCAAAGAGAGCACCATAATGACATGATTTTTTTTCAGAAGACGCAGAATCACTATAGGCTGAGCAGTCGTCTCGCTCTATAGTGTCTACTCTAGCTCAGAACACACTGATGGGACGTTTGAATGAGCTGCGTATTTCTGGGCGGACAACAAGGAACAGCTACTCGAGGACGACAGAACGGAGGCGACGAATTCCGAAAAACGTGAACTGTCCCCAGAAAAGAACACGTACCCAAACGGTACAACTCACTTGACACATTCTTAATGCGTCCCTGCGACGCAGCCGCTTCGCAGGAACTGCAGGCGCATCATCATCCATTCGGCAACGTGAGCCTCCCGGTCGCACACGGCGATGGCTTCCTCGGTTGCCGGGACGCCGGTCGAGATGTGTCACGTGGCAGGCGCGGTCCAATGAGCGCCGTAGACGCATACCTGGCAGTTTTGTCTTTATGCTTCCTCTCGTTAGCCCACGCAAAGAGGCAAAGACCGCGGGCGGGAGAAACAACCGGTGGAGGCCCCCCTCTCCTCTGCTGCTGCGTACGGATAATCTGTCGTATACCTGGAGGGTGCCTTGCGGCGGACGCTCTCCCTTTCCCTCTCAGGGCAGTCTGCACAATGGAAAGCGCGGTCAGCAACGCGTATCGTCTCTTCGGCACAACACGAGCCGAGTCAGATTACGCCAACTGGGAGTGCACGGGATTAACTTTTTCGTTCGCTTTCTTTGTTTACCTGGTCCACAGGCGCAGCAGATGTTCGAATAAAGATGTTTGAACTGCTAGTGATTTCAAGGCTGTCTCGTTCTGAGCGCGTCTTTGGTTTCTATCGTCAACTCTTTTTTTTTCTTTTTCTGCCATTTCCGTAGGAAAACTAAACCAGGTATCCTGTGGATGGAAAGGTGGGCTAGTTGGTAATTCATGATTGTTCAGCGAACTGGGACCGCGGGAGGAACACAGACACAAAGCAAAGAGGGGGGGGGGGTAAACAACAAGAGGTAAGGCAGGGAGGTTAACCAGGCAGATGCCCGGTTTGCTACCCTACGCTGGGGGAATAGGAAGGGGGCATAAAGATGAGAGAGAGAGAGGAAAGAGAAGAGAGAGAGAGAGAGAGAGAGAGAGAGAGAGAGAGAGAGAGAGAGAGAGAGAGAGAGAGAGAGAGAGAGAGAGAGAGAGAGAGAAAAGAGGAGGCACGCAGCGCACAGCTTGTGCTGTGTGCCTACTCTTCGCTTCGTGTCTGTGTTCCTCCCGCGCTCCCAGTTCGCTGAAGAATCATGAAGCCAGGCACTTTGTGTAGCAATTTATAGTAATGTCCACTCGCAATGGCCTACTGATTATTTTGCGCATAAAGCCCTCCCAAAAGAGAAACAGGCCCAAGAACCAGCAAATGTTTTTAAATATCTCAGTCATGCTAGAATATGAATCATTTCGCATGGCGTAAATGTAAACACATTAACAACAAGAGATATCGGTGCTGATTAGACAGCCTCATAAAATATTGTGCTAGCTTTAAATGAATGTGGCAGCTCCGCCGCGGTGGTCTAGTGGCTATAAGGTACTCGGCTGCTGACCCGCAGGTCGCTGGCTCAAATCCCGCCTGCAGCGGCTGCATTTCCGATGGAGGCGGAAATGTTGTAGGCCCGTGTGCTCAGGTTTGGGTGCACATTAAGGAACCCCATGTGGTCGAAATTTCTGGAGCCCTCCACTACGGCATCTCTCATAATCATATGGTGGTTTTGGGACGTTAAACCCCACATATCAATCAATTAAATGCATTTGGCAGTGAGAAGTGGACGTATACAGGACAGAATGGATAAGGCAACAAACAGGAGTAGCTGACATCCTGGTTGGTAATATGAAAAACAAATAGACCTGGGCTCGATGCAGAGGACAGACAACCGGTGGTCAGCCAAAGCAAGAGTGGACACCAAGGGATTGGAAAATAATCTGAGAACGACAACGAGTCAGTTTGGACGACCTAACTGGGACGTTCCCAGCGATAAAATAAACTCTGCTCGGACGTGATGGGGTTCAGTGAAGATCAATGGGAAAGGCGTTAGTCCTGCATACATAGGACATCAGCATGATTGTATACGCATGAACTTGAGGGACAAAATAGACTTGGCGGACAGGGGCATAAACATACACCTCGGGATGACAATCAAGAAGTCTATGCTATGGTAGCTCGTTCACCTCTTCCTTCCTCTTTCTTTATCATTATTTTTAAATATTCAATGTATGAAAGTTCGTTTGGCATAGACCGCACGTTGTAGTCCTTCAACAGGTTCGCAGCCCTAAATGACGACAAAACGCAAAAGGAATACTCTGAGAAGTATTCAACGTGGCGGCAGTCAATAGCCACTGCCACGTTGACTATAACACATTTTGCAAACATCACATATGCCACTTTTGTTGCGCTATAATAAGGTACGTTGCTTCTCTGTCGACGCTTTTTGTGTTGTTTTTTTTTCTTGCGTGTTCAGTGACGGTATTGCTTTACCTCATGCTCTCTGCCGATAATAATACCATAACTTTGTGACTTCGTCTTGCATACAACGACGTGGAAGATAGGGAGAACCACGTTTGAATTCAGAAACAATAATAAGAGATCACATAACATGTAAACTCGCAAGTCACCGAGAATGAGCGTTCTGATTGTGTAATAGAGGGAATTGAACAATTCATTATTCTTATTAGATATCGGCAATGTGAAGTGAATCAACTGGTGCATAACTAGCTATGGCTGTACTATTGCACCAAATTTCAAGCTATTTCAGACTCTTGCCAAAAACTTCAGCAAGCATGACCCTAACGTCATTTGGTGCTGCTGACTTTGTCCCTGACCTTAACCCCTTACTCTTCATAAACGTAGCGAAAGGTAAACAAACAAGCAGTCGTATAGTGATGCCAGGAAGCAAATGTAATATAGTACTTGAATTTCTTCGTTAGACCTACGTAAAGCTTGGTATTGTGTTTTATCTATAAGAGTGCGGGGTCTATTAGATTTTTCATTGCACTTAATTTAGTATGAGTATGCATGCGCAGTGGTTGTGTTTTTAGCATCGTCAACATCTTGCTGTCTCCCGACAGTGCCGAAACGGCGGATGACAGAGAGTGAAAGCAATTTGAAATGTTTGATATACAAATGCGGGTTACGCTAAATGTGCAGAAATATGCTTTGGACCATGTTAAGTAGCGCTTCTTTGTTTGTATAGAAAAAAATGTATGGACAGTTACACACCTCTACTGGAGAAGTGTCTTTACACGTGTTGCTGGGACTGACTGATAGCTACGGTTGATTCTGTAACGATGATTTTAAAGCAGTGCAACTGCAAGAGCAGTTGTGGGGCTTATACTCGTGTTCCTCCAGCAGATACATCGTTGACAAACCCTCGCACGTTGTTTCACAAAAATATTGGTGTCAATGAACCTTTTCGGAGGCAGTTTAAACTCTGCCATTAACGCTTCTTTGATTCTACAAAGTGATACTCCTCGTTATGGCTTTGGATCATTTTTTGATTTAGAGATATAATTACATAAATCAATAAATCAAAGACGCCAATAAACTGCTCTGGGGGACACCACATAGTTTCGTGAGAGACCTTAAAAGCACGCAGCCTCACCATACTTAGCCGGTAATTTTTTTTATGAATATTCCTAAAAGTCTGGTCTGGAAGGTCGTAAATTTGAGGTTAATGCCAGGCTGTTCCTTTAAGCGCGCAAAGTGCTGCAACTGAGGCAAAAACCGCGACACGGCAACACCACTCGGGAGCGGACACGACGAAGTCGCCGTGCCAGCCAGTTAGAAAGGATCCTACATGCATGGGTCAAAGGGGTTGGGCAGCCCGCCGAGGCCGTCTCCGGCGGCTGAAGGCGGGGACCCATGGACGCTGCTGGCCTCACAACTGGTTTCTTCGCCTCACTCGGCAAGGCGTCATTATGTTCTCGCTTCCCACACAGTGTTCTGGCCCCTCTTGCGCGTGGATGTTCAGGAGCACGTGCACTGCATCACTTTTATGCGCGTTAAAGTGTATATGCCCGCCAGTGCATGCCCTGCGGGTATGCTGGGACGGACGGACAAGGAATGATTGCCAAAGAGCAAGAATGTCGCTTGCATCAGGCAGGCTGGCTCTTTCGGGCATATAATTAACTACTCCCTCCCTCCCTCCCCCCTTTTCTCCTATTCATCTGGCGTTCCTCTAATCACACGCACGCTGTATATAGCAGCCAATGAAGCTCGCCGCGCCGATTAGAACGCGTTTGACGCACTAGATATACGACGGGTCTTTGACGTAGCAACTTGACCCTGTCGAGTCAACCACCCGACCTGCTACGTGGTTGCGCCCGGTTTGGTGAGGTTAGAGCGTTTGCCCCCTGGTCGTCGGCGACGCCGTGCCTACTATTAGCCAGAGAAAAGCCGGCTCCGCGGAAATTCCTTCAGGAAAGATGTCTTCTAGCTCATGTTCGTCCTTGAGAATCTTTGTTTTATGAACTGCTGCTGCCTCGCTTGCTCGTCTTTTGTTTCTTTGCAATATACCCATCTGCGTAATCCTTCGTCGACTCTTGCCACTATTCCGTAGCGGTACTAGGGTACAGGTAAAACAGGCAGTTACAATGGTTGCTTGTTTTCAGAATTTCCAGCTTCATCTCAAGGTGCTCTCTATCATCTACCCATGTGCAATTAGATGGCGATTTCAATATTCTAGTTCTATGAAAATTGCGGATCCAGGACCCGAAACCCTCTTGTAACTCGTGCATAGTGTTATTACGACAACCTGTAAAAAAAAATGCAGGTTGGCCTGTATGCACATATGCTGCCATGCAATCCAAAGCAGGTGTACTTGGGCAAAACGAAACAAAACTAAAAAAAACGCACAACGTGCTCATGAAATAAAAGACAAGGTGAACAAGATGCTCATGCAACCTCACATTTTTTTTTTGTGGGGAATCAATTCAATATCTGATACGAACACGCGCATACGCTGCTGCTTAAGCAAAGTGCTCACATGGACGAACTACGTAGTAATTTTTCCGGTACGTATACAGTCATCCACATGTTTCCTCGATACCTATCGTTTGCTTAGTTGTGTTCATCTGAGCGTGTCGAAAAACGCTAAAAAACGCAAAGAATTTACGAACGCATATATACATAATTTTGTTTGTGCATTTGCACGCTATATATTGAACATGCTGAAGAGGTAGCTCTTCAACTTGCTCAGTTGCAATATATATATATATATATATATATATATATATATATATATATATATATATATATATATATATATATATAAATGAGCCTGTACTGCACCTGCGGGAAAAGTAGATTGCTGCCTTTTCGCCCCGGTGTAGGCAATGATGCTCATGAGCTACGCCACGATGATTCTGTAAGACGCAATGTCTAAGCAGACAAGGTTTCAGACAAGCAGACATGCATTCACCCACCGATACCCGATGCTGCTTATGAATTAAGCCAAGCGCAGGATCGAGCCTCTCCTTTGCACCACATGCATGTGTCATTGGTAAAACTCAAGGCACGTCTTCTGCAGTGTGACTTCGTTAGAACACAGCACGGCAGAATATGAAGGTAGTACTTCATTTGTAATGCGGCTTTAGCCTATAGAAGTGTGGCACCTTCTCAGCTAGTGGCAAATCAGCGTTTGTGCGATGCGTAACACAACAGCACTGTTAGTGTTTCTGAGGGCTCCAGTTGCCCTATAACGAAACTTTATGAATGACCCTTGTGTACGTACGTGTGTTTGTGGCTGTATACGTTATATACGCGTACATAAGATTATTGTAAATGTATATAGTCGTCAACCGTCACCTAGAGTAGCAAGCCAGGGTATTATCTGGAATAACATCTCCGGGACTATTAAGAAAAAAAACTATCTTTATCTCTTACTTTAGGACGCGTATAAGTAAACTATTGATTGATAAATAATCGTCAATAACCGAGGGCGCTGCGATGGCTACAGACAATCTACTTTCCGCAGTGCAAGGAAAACACGTAAATCGAAAAAAGCGTCATGACATCCCCTACAGATCACCATTGATAGAATCGGTGTCATAATTACTCAGCGCTGTCATGAACGTAGCTACAATGCACACACGCACTTTTTTATAGCCTTATTGTATTTCGTGTGTCAGTGGCAGCAATCTAATTAATAATGTGATGATACCTCATTCGTTCGTGTTTAATGTCCCAAAATCACCATAATATTATAAAAGACACCGGTTAGAGGGCAGTGGAAATTTGGACCACATGGGGATCTTAACGTGCATCTAGAAGCAAGTACACAGAAAGCATTTTCGCGTCTGTCGAAAATGTAGCTGCCGCGACCACAAATCGATATCGCGACCCACGGGTCAGCAGCCGGGCGCCATAACTGGTCTTCAGAGGCTGATTTTATAAAAATTGGTTTCATCACACAGCATAATGTCCATAGTTCATGGCAATGCAATGTTCATTTCCATTCAATGAGTAAAAACAAAACTCTAGTAACGTTCCGTCAGACAAGACGAAATGAGAAAAACAGACGCGGTGCTGTCTCATGTTGTCCTGTCTGACGTGACATTGAATTTCGTTCAAATAACGCAACAGGCAGCCCTGTTCAGCCCACTTGTGCATCTTCCTTTAAACGCGCAGTCATTTGAACTATCCAGCACTAACTCCCACACAGTGACGTCACAGAGTGAGCATGTGCAAGGTCACTGTGAAGTGTCGCCTTAACCGAGTGTATCAACCCCTGATAATTTTAATATCCCACAGTGTCCGCTGTGATTGCGCGAATAAGCGCGAATCTACGCTCGCACACGTGCGTATACTTGTCCGCACTAGCTGCTTGCAGGGGCAGTCAGTAGTAGTAGTAGTAGTAGTAGTAGTATTTTTATTTACAGTAAGCCGGATACAGAGCTCAGTGCAGGGGCAAAGGGCTAAAGGCGAACAGCCTGATAAAGGCCCTTGTCCCTCCGCAGTCCGTGACAGTGCAAAGCTTAGACATCAGCACTGACAAACAATATGTAACAGTGTAACAGTTATTCGTTAGAGATGAATACACAAATTCCAGCTCAGCTCATTGTACACATAATACAATGGTTTAACGCTATATATGTATTGCAGGCGTAAAATACAATCGGTTTCAAGTGGATAGTCACTGTAAGAAAAGCAAATAAATGCCTGCCTCTTTTCTCCAGCTCGGATAACCTCGAATCCTCTATTTTTTGGTATCATGAATAAAGAGAAAAACATACAAACATATAAACAATCCAAAACAACCGTATACCGGTGACAGAACGAACCAATTGAAGAGCGAACACTATAGCACAAACACAAGAGTTAACACGTGAGATTTCACAGAAGCATGATTAGGGTCTACAGTTCCTAGAAAGTAAAACGAAATTAATAGCGACTCCAGCTTTATATTTAAAACTGGTTTCAGATCATAAGGAGCATTCACCACATGCTTTTAGCAATAATGTCACATATCCCCGCAGAATAAGTGTTTTTTCTCCACCGCCTCCCCTCCTTTCTTTCTTTTTACTAAGTTCTTTACGAACTTTTAACAGTGAAAACTGGCCATACGATGGGTAGCGTAGAAATTTAATTAGTGAAGTACGATCGATCCGTGATTATCTTGAGTAATAGTGATATTTTTTTTGCAACAATAGTGTCATAATCAATTAATCCCAGTGATGTAGTTAGGTCACCTCAGTGGGATTTATCAGGGCTCCATGTGATATTAATATTCCGGCATGGTCTAGTGGTTAGGATACCTGGCTCTCCGTGTGATATTAATATTCCCACCAATATATCCCACTTGTATGACCGAACTACATTAGTGAGAATAATTGATATCACATACAACACCATTTTAATAATACTGATCCCAATAAAAACGTAGGGTTGTAGCGAATAAGACGCAGCACACATTATGCAACCGATAAATGTGGAGAAAACTCGCGTAAGCCTCGGTCTCTGTGAAATTGTTTATGCGGACGTAAGAAGCGTCGAATTCGTCTTTACCCGCAAAATCTATGGGCTCCTTTCTCCACGTGCGTGCCGAAGTCGCATTAATCTCCGCTAATATCCCCGGCATCTGCCTGGCATCCGAATAATCTCCCTAGCCGGCTTATAAGCCTCAAACCGTGTCACCAGCCTTCTCGAAGGAGTGTGCATGGTGAAGGGCGCACGCTCAGTCGCTCTGTGGAGGGAAAACATCTTCTTCACCAGCCGCGGCTTCCCACTACGCCTTCCCGTCGAGCACTTGCGACAGCTGCTTAGACGATGAGTGCTTTTGGATCGTCACGTTACTTTCTTTGCTTTCTACGCTTGGGACGATTCTTTCTTGTTCTGCGGCCTTACTTTGGTGAGTGAGGCCTCAGTCAAGAAAGAAAATAAATATAGAAGAAGAGAGAGACAGAGAGAGAAAGAAAGAAAGAACCGTTTGCGTGAGTCTCGCTACCGACAGTTCACAGTGTGGAGGCCAGCCTCCAAGCGTGATGGGTATCTCGCGTGTCACCCTGCTTGCGGCAATGAGCTTGCTCTGAACGCGTTTACACATCTTTGCTTCTTCGAAGAAAAAAAAAAAGAAAGAAAACCTTTCGTCGTAAACGCCCCCTACAGGGTACAGCCGGAATCTGACGCACCGAGAGATCCGACTCCCTCGCTGCGCCAGTCGCCTCATGTGAGGCAAAAGAGGAATGGTTTTTACGAGTGCAGTTGGAGGATTTAATTACTCCAGAAGAGACTGTATGGATTAAAGCTAAGACCGCTTCATGTAGCTACTCGGATGACGACCAGAAGAAGCCATTTGTTGTGAATAGAAGTCGCTATACGTCTACGCTAAACGTGTACGACACTCAGAAGGGGTCTTTTTTTTTCCTCCCTACTGTTGACGTGTTGTCATGCCAGGTGGTACAATATACATTGATTACGTTGTTAATTACAGTGCTATACAAAGTCAATAACAACGTTGTCTGTATACAAAATCAATACTATAACGTAGGTATTGATAGTGTTTACAGGGAACTATGCGAATGCTATTGATACGTCACCATCTCGTCAGTGACGACATGGCTTCGCGATCAAAGACAGTGTTTTTCAATGATACAACTCAGAACAAAAATAAGCATTGACTTACAAGCAGTGAAGGCAAGCCCGTTGACATCGGTTATAAGACAAAGCTTTGACACAGGTAATATTCCAACATACAAACAAAAAAAACGAACAAACAGGCAAGCTGGTTGACGGGCCATCAGCCGGCTTACCTCCTTGTACGTAAGACTAAGTCGCGGTGGCCTCTTCGATAACTGCGCTACAGCCAAACTAGACGAGTCTCGCCTATGCGAACATCCAGTACACCCACCTCAGTTCTCACGCGCGCCGACACCGGATGCGTCGTCAGCGTCGCGCGCATGCGCTCTCGACACGTTGCCCAGGGATAGCTGACGCTCTCAGCCCGCCATGGTACACTCACACACGCCTGCATACATGTACACGTGTTCTCGGCTTCCCACGCTACGAAACGAGCCGAGCGAACTCGAGCGGCTGCGATTCGCGCGGCGTCTGGTCGCGAAGAGGAGTTTCGATTGCTCGCGTGTAGTTTACGAAACAACCTCTCCGCCCAACATGGTCTACGCCCGCTCTGGGCAAAAAAAACAAACAAGCAAACAAAAGAACAAACAAAAGAACAAGTTGTGTGGCACGGAGAGCACATCTCGGTGGTTATAATACAACATGAAAAATTTCTCCCAAGTCATACGGAGAGCGAAGACTTGGAAGGGAGAAGCGTTCTGTCTGTCTGTTGGTTCGTCCTCGTTGGGGCGTAATTGCGCCGCTGGGCGGATCTCGTATGATTCGCCGCAGTTCGCCCTCGTCCGAGACGGGCCGACTGCGCTAGTCGAGCAAGTCGAAGGGCAGCGTGGCTTGTACAGAGTGGACCCTCGCTCAGACGGCTCCGCCGGCCGGCCCGACCGGCCGGCCGGCCCTTCTCTCCTCCATTCGCGCTCTCAACGACTCCCTCTCGTACACACTAGGCTCCCTCCCCACAGCCGTCCGTACCTACGCAACCCAGGCAGAACTTCTCGTTTTCCGAGAAGGCTGCCGGGGGGAGTTGCGTGTTGTGCCTTTGCAACTGCTTTCGCTCCACGCAACCTACGGCGCCAGCGATCGACGCCACGTTTCCCAAAGCCCTGTACGAAGAGAGGGAGATGGCTCGAGGACCAGCGATGATGGTCAGTCAGTCGGTTGCTGCCGCGTGCGCGCGTGCCGGAACTCCAGGGAGAAAAAAAAAATCTTATCAGCGGTCTGTTGTATACAATAACACACACAAGAAGCTCGGGAGATGAGCACGGGAAAGATTCCAAGCCACGCACGCCTGCGTAAGCAACGAAGTCTAGATAGAGTCGTGCAGGCTCGCGAGGTCGACACAGCAAGCCTCGCCGCCGCAGGGGCTCCTTCGGTTCGACGCTAAATGCTAGGAAAAAGCGTCCCCCGACAGAACGGGCGGGAACGTGCAGATTAGTACCACAACCTAAAAGGAAGTCATGGCCGCTGAAAGCGACGACGACTGGAAGGAAGAGTTCGAACTGAAGCCGACGTTTCGGCCGTTCTCGCTTCCCTGTCCTTCTGGTTACGTATGAGCGAGAGAGGCACGGGAGGCCTCGGGGCGTTTGCGATAACGTTACCGCTTAGAAAGGGATTTGGCATTCCGCGCAGGTGCGCGACGGCGAAGGTGACGTGCCCGATGGCGCATCGAGTTCGCATAAGGACGCGATGAAAGAGAGATTCCGCGGTGAAACATTGGCCCTCGTGGTGGTGGCTAGGGTTTCCGGCGTACAGAACAAAGGATCTGCACGCTCTGATGACTATCAACTGTCATATTGATGTATGAACAGTGTGGCTTTGACCACTCATATCAATCCTTCTTCACGGGCTCTCTGCAACGCCTACTTGTTGATTACTAAATTCTTGCAGAAGTGTCTATGATAGGTAGTGGGTGTTATAAGGCAAGGAAATTTTTTTGAGGGGGGGGGGCTTCGTTTTGAGGCATGTTATTGTACTTGCTGCGATTTCTCGCGAATTGATACTCTTCAAGAAGAAAGCAATCAATCTAAGGTAACATCTTAATCGGAGCACAAACGGAACGAAGAATTCGTGTTGTTGGCGTACACGCACATAGGGTCCGCGCAGAATACACGCATAGAGGGTCTGTCCTGGACATTATCTTGAGAAATGGTATTCTTAAGATATTCGTATACGCATAGGGGACGAATTGCAACTCATGATTACGGAGTTAGACAAGGAGAGCAGAAAGGTGGGTCTTAAAATTAATCTGCAGAAAACGAAAGTAATATACAACGACCTCGGAAAGGAGCAGCGCTTCGAGATAGGTAATAGTGAACTTGAAGTTGTAAAAGACTATGTCTACTTAGGGCAGGTAATAACCGCAGAGCCGAACCACGAGATGGAAGTAACTAGAAGAATAAGAATGGGGTGGAGCACATTCGGCAAGCACTCTCAAATTATGACAGGTAGATTGCCACTATCCCTCAAGAGGAAGGTATATAACAGCTGTATCTTGCCGGTACTTAGCTACGGAGCAGAAACCTGGAGACTTACAAAGAGGGTTCAGCTTAAATTGAGGACGACGCAGCGAGCAATGGAAAGAAAAAATGGTAGGTGTAACCTTAAGAGACAAGAAGAGAGCAGAGTGGATTAAGGAACAAACGGGAGTTAAGGATATCATAGCTGAAATCAAGAAGAAGAAATGGACATGGGCAGGGCATGTAAGCGCGTAGACAGGATAACCGCTGGTCATTAATGGGTAACTGACTGGATTCCCAGGGAAGGGAAGCGGGTTAGGGAGGAGACAGAAGGTTAGGTGGGCAGATGAGATTAAGAAGTTTGCGGGTATAAATTGGGCAGCAGCAAGCACAGGACCGGGTTAACTGGCGGAACATGGGAGAGGCCTTTGTCCTGCAGTGGACGTAGTCAGGCTGATGATGATGATGATGATGATGATACGCATGCCACTTAGACGTGTATGATTCGAACTTATCGCAAACAGTGTTCTCTAATCTGCAGGTGTGCTGCTGAATCAAAATGACAAGGTGGCGATAGAGATGCAAGGAAAAGCGAACAGGTCAAGCAGACGCACGTTTAATTTGTTACCCTCCGCTGGCGGAAGGATAAAGGGACGATGACGAGAGAGACAGAAGGAGGGATGGGCGGAATAACAAGCGCATTCGTAGTCTGTTGTGGTCTGGGTTCCTGTGGGTCTCGTCGTTGGTAGCTGGCTCCCATCGGACTCGTCCCTATATGCGAGAAGCAATGCTTATATGGGAAAACAGAGAACAGACGTTTATTTACCTTAGAGAGAGGTCAATAAGAAGTTTAGATATATAGTGGCGTTTTCTTCGTACATGGCGAGCTCTCCACTCGAAAAAAGCACACCGAATGAGCCGTGGGGGCTCATCTATAAAGGGTCTGTCCTACCCCAGATCCCTAGATCGGGGAACCGCGTACAGATGGCACCGTCCAATCACGGACCACACATTACCCGCGAGGGTGACGAGCACGCACGGTCACGCGAACGTTCAAACTGAAGCGTGGTCACGCCCCGGCCATGTGGCACGAACGCGGCTCCCCCCCCGTCAAGGGTGTCGCTGGGCGAGGGGTCTGGAGTTGATGACTGCATCCCTCGAAAGGGCCGCCGTAACAAGCTCAAGGGTGCCGAACGCCTCGTTCAATTAGCGGGACGATTCCGGCCGCCCGCGCCGCCGTCATCTTCCAAAGAAGAAGCTGCAACCGGTGGTCTCCCGAAACTGCTCACGGCGCCGCGGCGGCAGGACGCCGCACCTCCGGCCAGGTGGGAACAATACATGGCGGGACACAGGCCGCCAACCCGTTTGGCGACTCAAAAGGAACATCAAAAGGACGCCGATCCATTGTCAGACCTGGCGGCCGGTCCTAACAGCCTCTCCGCGGGGAAGAAGATCCCGAGGTGCAGTGGCCAGCAGGTACTGTGCAGCGGGATCTGTATTGCAGCTTGTCGGCTCTTCCTCTATTATTTTGTCCCGACACATGGATCCGATGATCATTGACCAAGAGGGCGTTGTCGCAGGGATGAGGTGACCCCCTCCACCATATCTCCGCCCACCACAAATGAGGAACTGCGGAAACTGCGCCGAAAGCACACCCACACACGAGCAAGCACACGGCAATTCCCTACTCAGAATCACCAGACTTAGATTCACCTGTGGAAGTCATTTCCTTCTACCCTCAACTTTATTCCTGTGGCCCCCGCCGAGTCGCAACACCACATCAGCCACTTTTGAAGACATTAAACAAAACACTTGACACATGTTTGGATAAATACAGAAAACTAGTGGGGCCTCAAATCGAGGATAGAAAGCAGAAAATCGTTTTGAGCCCTCGGGGTACTAGGGACAACGACTCAGACCATCTGCGTGCTGTTGAGTTTACCCTTCTTGTAATGGATATCAAAGGTGTATTGTTGAAGAGCTAAGCTCCAGCGCAAAAGACGGCCGTTTTTCGATGACTGGACTGTAGCCATGTGAGGGGACAGTGGTCAGTCTCTATTGTGAACCTAGAACCGGCGATGTAGCAAGCTAGCTTCTGCACAGCCCAAAAACGCAGGCACATTCTTTTCTGAGGCACTGTATGCCTCCTCACGAACAGAAAGCTTTCTACTGGCATACAGTACAGGGGGTTCCTGGTCGTTCTCTCCCCTCTGACAAAGCACGACACCCATACCCCGGTCGCTGGCGTCACACTGAAGAATGAACGGCT